>JANHMN010000014.1:46390169-46402918 GCA_030674055.1 Rhabdomys pumilio | reverse complement strand
AATACAAAATTATATCATAACATTTCAACCAGTTATATACATATTGATCCTAATTGTGATTCCTACTTATTCTGCTGAAATCTGCTCTTTTTTTATTGACTGGTTTATCCTATTTACATATTGTTGATAAATACCATTAATTCATAATATATTATAAATATATTCCAAGATCGATGTTGACTTATTTGAAGTGAGTTTTAACGCAGAAAGTTTTTAATGTTTATGTACGTAATTTAGAAATTTTTATTATATTGTTTTTAATGGCCAATTTAAAAGAACTCCAATCTAGGATTAAATATAACTTCACCATTATTTTTACTATTTTTTACAACTTCACATTTTACTTTTAAATATTTAAAATGTGTAACTATGATAAGGATCTCATTTCAATGTTTACAGAAAGCTAGGCAGATATTTGAAGATGATCCTGAAAGGTGTCAGAATGAGATTACATAGATATGCATGCTTGTTCTTACAGAGTTTATTTACTCTGCTTGTTTGATTGTTTTTTCTGTATACATGAAAGAATATAAAACCAATATAATTTCAAAAAGAATATAAAAGTAAATTTGAGAAAAGGAGAACAGAACTAATGAGAATAAAAAATCTTGACTACTTAACAAATAAGAAAATTAAACATTAAAATTAAAATATCAACCCATATACAAAGACATTGAGGACAGGAATTGCAAAGAGAGAACAAGCTAACACATATTCTTCAGAGTAAACTTTTGTTATTAAGATATATACGTGGAATTCCTCATGAAATTGCTTCTCCAAGGAATCTAGGAACCAAGTATGCTTTCTACTTGAGGAAGGTTCAATATGTTTGGGAATAATAAGCCTCATCAAAAATACTGTGAGAGTTTTAAACAGTGGATTCTCAGCAGGATTACACAGTAGAGAAAAATGAGAAGCCTAAACAAAACTTGCCTTCTTTTCATTGCCTCCCAGTTGCTGGGATTAAAAGTTATCACACCAAGCTTCACATCCATTTTTTAAAAGTGGTATAAGTAATGTTGGTTGAAAAGCCAGCTCTATCCATTTGTATTTTTGTACTTTGTGCATAAGCAATCTTGAAAATGAAACTTTAAAGCTACTGTAGCTCAGACACCTCTACGCCCTTTTCTTGCAACAGATTTTGACACACTGATTATATAATGCAGCAACTATCATTTCTAAATGCTCAGCATTCACTAGTTGGTGGCACTCTCTTATTTTATTCACACAGCAATGAGCCTAGGTACTTACCAGTAACAACCTCATTTTGTAGCTGAAGAAATATGGCCAATAGTTTAACATGTTAAGTGGCAGCATAGGAATCTATGTCCAAGCACCTCAACTCTTCATCAAACTGCTTCTCCAAGGAAGCATTATCAGTTGCATGAAGACAGAATGACAAAATGTACCTGCAGGTAACGCTGCTATTCTGAGAAGCAGTGTAACAGCCACTTCAGCCCCTAAAGTACTTTCTGTCTTAAATTCTGATCTTATATGATATCACTTCTGGAGCATAACTTAATGCTATAAATTGCTAGAGCCCCAAGATTCATATCCTAGATTTACCATTTACTCACCTGAGGAAAATGCCTTCCTACAACCCAGTATCCTCTTATAAGAATACAGATAGTGAATGAGCTACCTAAGTTTGCTTACAGGCATTTAATGGGTGATCAGATATGTCAACAACATAGTCAAGAAGAACTCAATACTCGAAACCACTATAATTTTGGCATACTTATATATAAATTATAAAACAAATGAAATATTCCCAAATGCCCATACTATAGGCCTATTACTATGTGTAAATATGATGTTATACATTATACTATTCACTTTCTTTCTTACTGGACACAGCCTGGTGTGCTGCTGAGCTGTTGTTGATTATCCCATTACAAACATTTTTTTTTGGGGGGGGGGGGGTCAAAGAATGCAGTATCTGTGATAAGTAACAAATTCATGACCTTGGTTCAAATACAAAAGTGTATTTTTGTTCCCACCAACCATATTTGCTGTTGTTTTGTTTTGTTCTTAAATTCACATGCAGTGGTATTCAAACAAACACATGATTAACAAAGAAACTAACACACAAATGGAACTATCCATGGAAAATATGATAGAGATAGATTTGTGCGACTTGTGGACATCTGATCTGAGAGAACAAGAGGGTCACCCTCCGAATAAATTAATCTAATACACAAACTTGTTAGGCCTGTCTTCATAAGGGACATCTCCAGAAGCAAAGACTCCTGGGTGCACGATGCTGAAGTTGTACAAGGCATGATTCTCAAGCGCAGCCATGCTGTCTCTCTTTCCACCCAGGATCTGCGAGATCGCCTGTGGGACATCTGCGAAGCAAGGAAGGAAGAGGCAGAGCAGGAGAGGCTTGATATCATTAATGAGAGCTGGCTGCAGGACTGTATCGGAATAACAATGAATCACTTCTTTTCCCTGATGCAGGTAGGAACAGCCAGACACAGTGACACAGATTCCCTTTGCAACCTTATTCCTCAGAGTACAAGTCCTTCGGGAATGTTAAGGGTCTGTTCAAGTATTGTTTTGCTCAGACCATCCTATGTGGTATGCATTCTCTACTTGGTATGCATTCTGGCTTGCCAAGAAAAATTAGCTAAAACAAATTGTTTTGTTTTGTTTTATCCCAGCCAAGCAACTACACAGACATTGAATCTCAAGCAAATACTCTACTCTGCATCCCTATGAAGTTGCTGAGGGATTGCAGAGACGCTTCTGAAACAGGAGTATTTACCTGATCAAACTTGCAAATACTTAAAGGTGGCCAAAATAGCCAAGGAAATCTGCCCTACCATAGTTTCTGGGCTACATTACAGTCATGGGTACCATTGTTATGACTGAGAGAGAAAGAACAGACCAGACTTTAGTTGTTGATGTCACAAGATAAAATGACTATAGATACAGATTTTGAGAGCTCAATGATTGGTGTAGGATGAAATGAGATCAATTGTGTTTTCTTGTCATTTTTTAATTTTAATTTTATGTATATCTGTGTGTCACAGTGTGGTTTCATGCACCTGCTAAGTGTCTGTTTAGATGAGAAATTAGTTTCCTTCCCTCATATAGGAGCCTTGAAATGCTATCTACCTTGAGAAATAACTATAGTTTGGAAAGATGGTTTTCAGATCGTGAGGAAGGCATGCCTGCATTACAAGACAGATAAAAGGCTTGCCTTAAAATGTGTATTTCAAACACACACAAAGAAAATGTTTACAATGGACCAGTTTTCTTACATACTGAGGGAGGAGAGGGGCTGAGAGTCTGGGAGAAATCTGTCTAAAATTATTGACGCTTAGGAGACTATCAAAAATATCATGGCCAAGCTATGCTTACTTAATTGTTGTTAACAGACTAGTAGTTTGTAGGGAGAATGAAAGGGGAGCAATTTCTTATCATAACTTGTTAACCTAGAAGGTAGATTAGAAAATAATAAAATAACCCTGTGATATGACTTAAACATCATAAGTGTTCAGCAAATTTTTTCTAAACAGATTACGCATCAATTCTAGTAGTTTCAGCCTTTAACAGGAACAATGCCTGCTCCAAGGGTGGGTCTAACAAGTAAACAGAAACCTGAAGAACAGAAAGCCCTCAGGAATTATAGTAACTCCCACCTCACTATTTTTCTTTCCATGGTTTCAGTTGCCTTCACTTAATTACAGGAGTGCGTGTGCGTGTGCATGTGCGTGTGCGTGTGCGTGTGCGTGTGTGTGTGTGTGTGTGTGTGTGTGTGTGTGTGTGTGGTGTTTATGTGCACTTTTTTGTTCTTGTTTTGCTTCTTTGTTAAACTATAACCCACCTACTGATATGCCCATCAATTTATTGGACAGATGCCATATTAATTCATTTTTTTACTGTCTTAGATTTTTAAAACATCTTCTACAACAAAACATGCAGTTTTAGAGCAACTTAAGTCCATAGTCCTTTACTGTCTACTCATATTTGACTTAGTAAAACCTGTCTCTCATATTCTTTAGGACAAAGCTGTGTTTTGGGTCAAACACAGTGTGGTAAATCTTTGGCTCTCATGCTCTGTATCAATCTACTGTGTTTCACCTTGCTTGGGATGCTTAGAAGGCATACTACAATGCTTATGTTTTTCATTTCATCAACACTGTTCATTCTCCCTGCTCATTATTTACTCAGTATCTATCCATGTTATCAGATCATATACTTTGGTTTTGAAGTGTTTTTGTCCAAGTAGCCTTTATATTCATGTCTAGTGGTGTGTCGAGATGCCTGAACTATTCAGTTTATGTTCTTTTGTGACATGGACATTACAATCATCTTATATGCATACAAAAATGAAAATAGTACAACTGATTCTTTGAAAGAATCTACATTCATGTTAGTTTCATTATAATATGTTGTTATCAATAGTCTATTAATAATTCTAGACTTTCTCAAACAGGTGTGAATGCACAGAGACAAAGGTTTTAGTCAGGTAATGAATAAAGGGCTTGAGGTGTACCCCTATTGATGAGCCATATTGTATCCACATGAGAGGGTTAACAGAATCAGGGTATCAGAAGGAAAACTATGAAGGCATGTTACAAAGCTGAATTGTGAAGATAAGAATGATTCAAAACAGTTTCAACCAAAGGACAATACTGAGAAATTATTAAGCACAGTATTAAGCCTATTATGGGGTATGCTTAGCTCCACAATCCATAGTTTACACATAGGACTAAGTAAAGTGCACAACTGGTCTAAACTTATCTGAGCAGAGTTCAGGGTATCAGGCTAAACACATAGCAAGAAAATATTGTGAATAGGTCTTAACAAATGCTTATGAAAGAAACAGCTGCTGTCCAGTGATAAAGGCACAGCAGACTGATGAGTCTGAGCCATAAATGACTCTTGTGGAATAATATGACTGTAACAGTTCATATATAGATTTGGGGTTCTTATCCTAAGTTATTGAACCAGTGCCCACACCAGACAAAGTAAACTCAAACATCAGTGTACATGCCAGCCACTACTCTCAGAAATTTCCAGAACACAGTAAACTATGACAACAGCATCATGCTAAAGGTTCTGTCTTCATCCTCATTTCGTAGAGGCAAACTGAGGATGGCACTATCGGCCCAGCACTTCCATCTAGTAAATGCAAGAAGGAACTGAGTGTGACCACAGAATCAGTAGTCCTTCTGAAACACTACTATCTCAACAACATTTTCCTAATAGTTCAGCTTCACAGATAGGACACAGATAGCTTCGT
This sequence comes from Rhabdomys pumilio, assembly GCA_030674055.1. Lineage (NCBI taxonomy): Eukaryota > Metazoa > Chordata > Mammalia > Rodentia > Muridae > Rhabdomys > Rhabdomys pumilio. The sequence continues at coordinate 46,397,664 of JANHMN010000014.1, read as the reverse complement.
TTGGTACTTCTCAGTTAACCTCAGCCAATGGTAGATAGGCTGGAGAATAACATTCAGTTCAGCACATGAAGAAAGAATATGGTGATGGGACCATTCATCAGATAGTAGACCACTGGCGCAGGTTATATTTTGTCTGGGATGCTCAAAATCAGAAGCCTTAGTGCTTGTCAAGGACAGAAGGAATTGCTCGTATTACCTCACAAACTGCTAGATAACCATTCCCAAAATGAGTTCCATGGAAACTTGCCTTCCAAGCTGCTCCAGAAAACATTGTAATTACATAAGTGTCTTTGGAAAATGCTACATAATCTTTCTTTCTTCAATCAAAGAAATATCTCCAGTAGAGAAAGAATGGGTTGAAAATGCAGAATCTACCTTTATAGCATTAATAATGTTTAGGGGCTCACAGAACACATGCCCAGCCCATGCCCAGCCCACGTCCAGCCCCTGTGTGGTGCAAGGGCAAACCTGCACTGACAGAAAGACAACAAGCACATGTGTCTAACTGTCGATCATTTTACAACCAACTCCTCTGCACTGCTCTATTTCCTTCAAGGTCTCTTCTAGCATCTTCAACAGAGAAGTGGAACAGAAACAACTGAGAAGTTAGGAGTTATGTCTTACTTGTTCACATTAAGCAAGAAGAGAAACTGTACTGTGAAAATTACTGTTTAACTTTGTGTGCTTGTTTGTCGTGTTTCCACAAATAGTTTTTATAGTACCAGAGGAATAGAACCTAATGTTGTTTTTATTGTGATCCTGTTTGTATAGTGTAGAATTTGTGGTACCCCATGATGACTGAATTATTGGTAGGACAAAGAAGGTAGTTGACTGAAGCATTCTTAAAACCAATTATTAAAAAGTAAGTATAATCCTGGTTAAGTGTTATCGCACTTAGTAAACATTTGAAGTGCAAAATTGTTTGCTTTCTTTAATAATTATAAAAACTTTATGAACAAAGAAATAACCATGGCTCTTTCTAGAAAATTCCTTTCAACCAACATGTATGTATTAAGGAAATACATGCAAATAAGTCTATTCTTATTTGGGTATTGATATCCACTTTCTATATTAAAGGCAGAAGTGAACCGTTTCCAAGATACCAAAAGACTCCTTCAAGATTATTACAGAGCAATGGAATCCAAAATCCCACTGGAAGACAATAAGAAATTTACTCGAATCCCATTGGTTCAGCTTGATGGTAAAGAAATTTCAGAAAACCAGCTCAGGTAATGCAGATCACTATATTTGTTCCAGTAGATTTGTTTTGAACATACAGCTCTGGGGTTTTAAATTATAAATCGTGCTCTGTTAATGAAAATCCCCAAACATTCTAAAACACTGAACTTTTTTTTTAATGACTTAGATGTGGCATTAACTTGAGATAATATGATTGTTTATTTTGTTAGTAGTTAATATTTACTCTTTTGGTTAAAAAGATATAGTTTGTTTTATGTCACTTTCCACAAGATTCTGCTCTGAATATCAGGCAGTATATCAGTTCTGTATTGAGAAATACATTTAGCTCCAAAAACTCTAGTAAGAGATTAGGAATATAAATGAGAGAACCTGATTGTGTCTGTCAGTCTGTCTGTCTCTGTCTCCTCTCTCTCTCTCTCTCTCTCTCTCTCTCTCTCTCTCTCTCTCTCTCTCTATCTGTGTGTGTGTGTGTGTGTGTGTGTGTGTGTGTGTATGAGAGAGAGGGGAGAGAAAGGGAGAGGGAGAGAATATTATGTAAACAAAAAGAGAGGGGATTGCCATTCTTCATTCTTCTTTTACAGGCAAGGAAACTGAGAAATAGTAAAAGCTCAGCAGTATATATTATCATGACCTAGGAAACTGAAAGATATCAACAAACTAACATCATATTGCTGCCAACAAAGATGGAAAGTTAGTTGTAGGATGAAGACAAATTACATTTTTAGCCACCTAAGTCATTGGCAGTAAAAACTTAGCTAATTTTTATGGACTTGATTGATGAGATCAGAGGAGGGAGGACAATGACTCAGACTCTGAGTGATTGTAGAAGACAGAGAAGATGCCATCACAAATGGTGCAGCAAGCAGGTGGTAGTTATCTCCACCATGTGGTTTCCAGCCATTAAACATGAAGATCTGGTTTAACTTTGTTTATGTGACTTAAGACAAAGCACTTGAAAACAGAATTCAAAATCATTTAGGAAGAAAAATTAAAATAGTATTTTCTGGTGGTCATTAAGCAGGACATGAGAAAAGAAAAAACCCTCAGTATCAAGAAGAAGGTACTAGCAGAAGTTAGATTTCCAAAACAATATGCACACATTGAATGCTGTGTTTGAATCTTCAAGAATATGAGCTATGTATTTTATATTTAATGAAAGGATCTTTGCCTAGATCCTTGCTCAGCCAACATAAGTGTAAGAGTTGTATAAACACAATATAGCATAATGAATTTATTTTGAAACCAGATAGGTCTAGTTTAAATCCTGAATCTGTCATTTACTAACTCTAACTAACTATATGTAAGTAGGATAAGATAATTTGCTTGGCTGTCAAGCTACTGCAACTCAATGTAAGCCTCAATTTCCATTTGAGTAAAAGTGAGGTCCTTGTGAGAATCTCAGAAAATAGAATCAACAAGGGATTTGGGATAATGTCTGGTAAATGGAACACTTAAAAATCTAGTCCCCAAGCTCCCAACAAAAGATGGCTTCTTTTGTTATTGGATAATACATAGTGGCCCACTCTTGCATATATGCAATATTTTAACTGTGAGTATCGCATGTTCTCCTTTTACTTGTTCATCCCTCCCTTGTCCCCAAAATAACTTCAGAAGGTATTGCTACATTGGGTTATGCAATGACCTAAGGTCCATTTCTCCACATTTATGTCCTTCCATCTAATATTATCATATTTCTGTCAGACCTATAGATAATGTTGTGAATACACAAAAGGGTGAGTGTGCACCCTCTTCCTGTCCCAAGGAATCACACTGGGCAAGCTGCTAAAAAAAAAAAAACTTTGAAATTAAAAACACTAATGAAAACCAGTGGCAGTAGGAACCATTATAATCACCAAAAGAGACCAAGTTCCAGTGTCTGGAGTGGCAGTGCATTCTGTTCTTAGCACATAAAAGCAAACCAGGCACAATGGGGATGCTCTTAATGCTGGCACATAAAATAAGCCCAGAGAAGAACAGACAGTTCTTATTTTTTATTTTTTTTATTTTTGCAGAGCAACTTTGTACCAATCTCAACCTCAAATCACTGCTGTGGCAAAACTGCTGGAGCAGTCGGTCAGTCAGGACACCCACCAGCTCACCATCCAGTCAACCACAATCCATAACATAGAAAGGAACAAGGAAAATGTTAAGCAGTTTTACCTACTTTTTCTACCTTGTTCCTTCCAACAATCCTAAAATAACAATAATGGTAGCAATATAATATTTTCATGATAATGGTTTTATTTGTTGATAAAGAATTTGTCATGATGACAACCACAATAATAACACCTTTGTATTATTCCAACAAGTGAAGCTCAGAAATTCAAGTACCATACCTAATTTCTTTTTTTATTTCTTTTTATTGGATATTATATTTACATTTCAGATTTTATCCCCTAACTCCCCTTGGCCCTCAACAGGAACCTCCTATCCCATGCCCCCTCATGCTTCTATGAGGCTGTGCCCAACCTACCTCCCCACTCCCACCTCCCCACCCTCGAATTCCCCCCACTCGGTGTTCATTCTTCATGGGACCAAGAATCTCCTCTCCCACCTATGCCTGACAAGGCCATCCTCCCCTTCATGTACAGATGGAGTCATAAGTCCCTCCCTATGTGCTCCCAGGCTGGTGGTTTAGTCCTTGGGGAGCTCTGGTTAGTTGGTATTGTTGCTCTCCTCATAGGGCCACAAACCCTTTCTGCTCCATGATAGTGACAGAACTATCGGTACTACAGGGAATTTTTTTCTCCAATAAATGAATTCTAAGCCCATCTTCATCAACAATTACCTATCATTTTAATATAGAACTACACATTCCCATTTCCACATCCCCTTTCTGTTTTATTGATTAAACTTGTTTCTAGGCAGTGTCACATGCTCATAGTTCTGATTACTATTGCTATCGGTCTCTCAGTTCCCTCACCCAGCAGTCATTCCTCCCTCCTGCCTGTGATGCAGAGACTCACTGGTGTTCAAGGTGCTTCCAATAAATGAACACTCAACCCCAAACATGACATTTCTACCACACCATCCAAGGCCCAGGGAATACCACAGAAGGACTGAGAGGAAAGAATAAAAAAAAGCAGGAGATAGAGAGGCTACAGACACAGGACATGATATGCCATTATAAACACAAGCCCACAGGAGCTGCAGTTGCTTGTACTGGGTCTGAACAAGAACAGGCCTGCCAACACTCAATCATGGGGAGGGTAGGGGCTCATCATGCCTTAGCTTTTTGTTGAACTATAGGCAATTGATGGATTCTAGAGGAGGCACAGTCATTCAAAACCCACAGCCATACAGGCAGATGATTCTGGTTAAAAATCAGGGAGTCAAAATCTTTTTCTAAAGAATATGCCATGACTGCTGTCTCACAAAGCAAAGTGTTATGCTGTGTAAAATGTCTAGAGATGATCGCCCATATGATCTTATTGGGACTTGAATGGCTTTGATTTAGCAGCCATTTGCTATTGAAATATAATTCAATATTAAATAACTTAATTAAAAATATAATTCAATGCATGGATGTCTTTTCAATGCATGGCACTTACAGTCATGGTAGATCATAAGAGTTCCACGTACTGGGTCATAGTTACCAATTCTTCTGCTCTGAGAATATACCACGAATGACCAAAGCATAAAAGAAAAGCATTAAACTGGGGGCTTCATTACAGTTTTAGAGGGTTATTCCATGACTATCCTGGTAAGAAGCAGATAGACATGGTGCTGGAGTAGTAACTGATTTATATCTTCATCTGCAGAGAGCAAGCAGAGAACCACTAGGTCTGACATGTGTTTTTGAAACCTCAAAGCCCACCTCCAGTGACTCACCTCCTACAGCAAAGCCCATAAATACTCGCAACAACCATGTCTCAGACTCTTAATTCTTCTCAAACAGTACACCAACTGAGGGTTAAGCATTTAATTATGTGAACCTACAGGGGGCATTCTCATTCAAAATACCACACTTGGTAAAAATCAATGTGTTAAGTTCAGGAAAGCTTATGTGATGCTTCCAAACAAGAACAAGCTGGTTGTTTTCTGGAGCTCACAATTCTCTTTCTAAACCACTGTTCCAGACCCCTGCTTCCTGACTCTATAAAAACAAATGCTATTCCTGCTGGTGATACTGCTATCTTGTTAAAATACCAATCAAGTCATCTTTGGAGTTACCTCCCCCCTTTTTTCTCAATTCCTTCTCCAAACTTAAGGTTCTTGGTATATTTTTCTATTAGTTCCATTTTTTTTATGTCAGGATGCCAAGTGATATTAGCCATCTTGAATATGTTTCATTAGGTTTACTTTACCCATATTAATTTACCTTCATGGGAAGTGTGTGCCCTGGAAACATGACAAGAGTAATCTCTCTTTACAGTCTCTGTAATCTAATACTCCTATTTTAATTATTGAGAACTAAATCTGGAAAAAAATAATCTTGTTGTTTCCTTCCGTGAGCTTTCTATTTTTAGCAAGCTTTTATAAACCATATAAATGTGAATGCAGCGTTGTCCAATCATATTCCTTTCAAATAACTCTTCTAGGAAAACTTTGGAAATATAAATTGAAGCACCAAAACAAAACAGAACAAAGTAGCACAGCCACAAAAATAGAATTCTTTTAAATGAAAGCCTTAGGCTTATTTGTTTTTGTTTTTGTTTTTGTTTTTTTCCCCTAAAGAATCCCTCTAGTTCCTCGAATATCCAGTTCTCCAGAAAATATTACCATCAAACCAAAGGCAGGGACATTACTGAAAGGCAGATCTGATCCCCCATTAGAAGTTCTGGAAGCCAACTTTGAAATAGATGAGAAGATATTATTGGACACCTGGCAACAGGCTTCTTTAGCCATCTCCCACATGGTAAGCAGTGCCTATGGTAGCATTTCTTGTCAACAACCCTACTATTTATATGACGTGATTGGTAACATGGTACAAGTGTGATACTTAATGACAGTCATAATCATGGTGTAAAAAAAATTCATGCCTTTCAGAAACTATTATTATTATTATTATTATTATTATTATTATTATTATCATCATCATCATCATTATTATTATTATTATTATTAATTATTATTATTATCATTAGTAGTAGTAGTGGTAAAGAGATTATTAGGGGCTTATTTTCCTGAAAGAAGTCAGGAGTTAAGAAATATAGTCACCAAGTCTTTGAAATCATGTAAGAAGGGAGGCAATACTTAGATTCATTTCGGTGCTAAGCTAGGTAGCAAATGCAGGGGACTAAAAGTCAAGAGAATGTTACGGAGGGTACAATGGTGGCCCTGTAGAAATCACACCCTTGTTGACTGTAGCATGTGCTATACTGTGCTGGCCAGCTTGGTCATTTAACAATGAGATCCAGCATGGCTAGATTTTCTATTTCCTAGAAAAACCAGAAATGTAATATTTTTTTGGTTTTTAATTTTTGAATGTGATACTACTGCTTTTGATTTTAATGAATGAAATATAACTCGTTGAAATACTCTACCAAGTCAAGAAAGAAAACACACAACCCAATTAGCCCATTTGACTTGCCAACTTCAACCTGTCTGCTTGTTATTTTTTTCTAAATCACAAGAGAGTAGGCATCATTTCCCTTTTGCAGTGGAGAACTAACCCCCACTTAGAAGGTAGGAAGACTTTTGCTTGGTTTCTGTTCTACCCACTTGGCTTTTAGTTTCCTTTTGCATCCAGCATTCTTTGATTTCACTGAAGTACTCTAATCATAAAACAGTATTGACCAAAGGTCTTTTGAAAAAAGTGAGAGGGAAGCCTGCTTCATAATCTTACAGGAGGAAGGATGTCCTCCTTAACTCCCCTTATGGTCTGTTTTGTGGGCCTTTACCCCAAACAGAACAGAAAGCTCTCCTTTCACTCCCAACATTTTTTTTTGGTCTATTTATCTCTCTCTTTTGTTTCTCATAGAGTAATTCAAACTCCTTTCTTGTCATACTTGTTCCAAAGAACCTTGAAGTGTGGAGATTACTCACATCAGGAAAATGCATAGAATGCATATGCCTGGCTTCACACATTCACTAAAGTAAATGCTCATGATACCTGCACACAGGGATTAGTAAAACCAGGTATGCAGCTGCTAGGTTTCCTCCTGTGCCATCCAAATCTTAGCTCTCTTAAGTGAACCACCATCTTGCTATTGCAGTCAGTTCTTTCAAGGACCCAAGTCTGTAACTCCTATATGATATATTGTAGGTCTGCCTGCCTTTTGAGTTTTAAGGAAATGGACCATTTGGTGTGTGTGTGTGTGTGTGTGTGTGTGTGTGTGTGTGTGTGTGTGTG
>JANHMN010000014.1:46378539-46390159 GCA_030674055.1 Rhabdomys pumilio | reverse complement strand
TGTGTGTGTGTGTGTGTGTGTGTGTGTGTGTGTGTGTGTGTGTGTGTTCATTTTTAGAACATTAGAACATTATTCATTAGAGTCGTCTCATACTGTTAAAGATGGCTATATTCTGGTCATTTCCTTTGTTATGCAGTATTCTATTATATGACTGCATCACAATTTGGTTAACAAAGTTGCTGCTGACCCACACTTGGGTTTGCAATTTGATGCCATTGGACACAGCTGCTGTGAGCAGTCTCACACACATCTCTCAGTGCCCAGGAGTAAACAAAGTTGCCTAAGACATGGGACTATATGTTGTCTTCTACATACCGTTTACTTGTGTGTGTGAGTGTGTGTGTGTGTGTGTGTGTGTGTGATTAATTAATATGCATCTACCTTATTGTTCATCTGTAAGTTATGTAACTTACCATATATAAACAATCTCAAAGTAAAATTTCTAAAAAGTCCAATATAGGTAAAGATTATACCCAAACAAGATGTTCAATTCACTAGAGAGGTTTTTTTTTAATCTTAAACTTTCCATACTAATACTGTACCCAGCATTTTATCATTTCTGGAGATTCAAACTCATGTTTTCACCCTTGCTTAGCAAGCACCCTATCCACTAAGCAATCAGCCTATCCCTACTTTGACATTTTATCTTGTTAGTGTTTTCCTGAATACTGAACTTGGTTCTACTATTTTTCATATACCATAATTTACTACAATACCCACACCTAACACAGTCCTGAGTTATCAGTACAGTCTTGAGATGCTGTTGCAGTTGCCATGATGCCTTTTTTTGAAACCAATAAAAAGATAACGGTGATGACAGTAATGGCTAGTAAAAAAAAAAAACGTAAGTGCCAAGTCTCAGGGAATGGGAAGCAGGTGCAGATTTTCTAGAAAGGTCATGTATTATTTGTATTGTTAACTGAACTTCAAAAACATAGTAGGGAGGTCATAAATCTATCAAAACTACCTAGGAAGAATACTTCATTCTTAAAGAACATAGAACCAGAGTATTAGCTATATATCACAATTAAACATGATGTTTTAAGTTTTGAGAAATGTGGTACCTTCTCTAAGTCTTCAATTTCTCCTCTAAAACATGAGAAAAATTCTCAAATGATTGAAATTCAGTGAAGTAGTGTATATGAAAATGTTTTAGAAAGTATAAATACAGTTATTTGATAGAAATTTATTTAAAAGTATTCATTTTTCTTTTGTACTTTGGAATGTCTCATAGCAAGCATAGGAAAATGATCACTTAATATTATCAATCTAGATATTTATTATATATGAATCAGAATTTTATATGTTATGGTAGAATTCTAAAAATCTAATGTCATACATTTAAAAGCAGACAAAAAAAAAAATAAAAGTTACTCGTGAGTTTAGCACCTAAACCCTCGAATGATTAAACTGTGACTTGTTAGAAAACAAACATTTAAAGGAACTTTTAGTTTCAAATGAGAGAGGTGTGATTCAGAAAATGGATGTAGGCAAACAGTTCCAAATGAGACTGGCGCAATTGGAGCGATCTGCACTTTCATTCAGGCTTTTCCTAAGGAGCAATTTTATGAAAAGCTACTCATTTTGTATGCTATGTTAATTTTTAGCAAAACTTTCTAATTGATAGGTAGGTAATGATTTCAGAGAAGTCATATTTAACACCTACAATGTCGAATCATTATGTTTTAAAGTCCTTACTAGTCTTCGAAGCTACATTAAAGAATGTATTCTAAATTATGCTGATTTGTGAACGAGATCTGGAGGTCTCTGAGAAAAATGGACAAGAAAACTACTACTGATAATCATTGCCTTCATCGTCATCACAAGGTCGTTTGCCAAGGAGATAAATCAATTTTAGAGGAAATTGCTAACATATACTACTTAGCAAGAACTCATTTCAAAGAATGAATTGCTTTCAATTTAAAGGGGGGTTGTTTAACAATCAAGCTTTCAACTTTACCAAGAACTTGAAAGTACAGTAGATAGCATGAAATCCATTTTCATCAAAAGGTCATCTGTGGGGAAAAAAAAAATTCAAAAACCAAGCCAGCCAAGCTGGCTTTTTCTATGTAGCTCTTCTGGATCTCTCAAGTGCTGCTGGCAGATTGTTCTGTGACATATTACAATTTTAAAAGAAAAAAACTATCAGTTAACAAATATTGTCTTCCATAAGGCCTACTGTGATATATTACAATTTTAAAAGAAAAATTTATCAGTTAACAAATATTGTCCTCCATTAAGCCTACAAATAGGCAGAAGAATATGAAAACCCATTAGCAGGTTAAGAGGTTTAATGTTCAAGGAGAAATTGGAGACTGTTACATGCTGGGCCATGGGGCACAAAGTATATGTCAGGAGTCTGAAAAAGGCAGCAACTTACTTTCCTCTTGCAAACACAATTGCAAAGGACTTTGAGGCAGCTAGGCCTTATCTATATTTCTATATATTTATCTCCCTTACTCTTTTTTATTCTCCTCATTCTATTAGTCTCAGAAATCATATCAGATATGGATCTCCCAATGTCTATATAGATACATATGATCTTATTGACTCTCATTTTCTGACCTCCAAAATGCATGTGTGTTTTATATCCTTCTTTGAGTTCTTTTCTTAGTTCTCATAAATAATCTTCACTGTCCCAGTGTCAAATAAACTTAGTACTTAGTTCTAGTATTTCTAGAAACTGGAAGGACCTGGGTGGCATAGCCCTTAGATAGAGATTTTCTATAGACAAAAAGACAGACAGACAGACAGACAGACAGACAGATTTTAAATTTTAAATTTACAAACTAATTGTATATATTTTTGCTTATACTTTGATATTTTGATATTGGTAGATATTTTAAAATGATTAACCAAACTAATAAAACATCTATCATTTCACCTTCTTATTTATTTTTTGGAGTAAGCATTTAAAATCCACTCCTCTAGCAATTTTCAAATATAAAGTACACTATTAACTACTGTAACCATGCTATGTAGTAGGCCTTCAAAATTTGTTTCTTTTATCTAAGACATTTTACCCTTTAATTAACAATTGTTTTATACCCTACTCATCTATCTTCAACCCATGATAGCCATCATTCAGCTCTATTAATAAGTTTAATAATATTATATATGTATATATGTATGAGAGACAGATTATTTAGTATCTATTATCCTTCACTGGTATATAATGTCTTCTGGGTTTATCTATTTATCCCTGAGACAAGGCTTTCTATAACCTGAAGTATATAGAACATCTTAAAGGAGATAAGAGGTGAAGAAGGTCCTGTAAAATTCTGTCTGTCTTTGGCGTGAGAGCAGAATTTCCCCATCTGTGACTAGCATGGAGTTATAATACAACTATAATTCAAGCATTTGTGGCAGCGAGAGAGGAACTAACTACAATGGAGACACACAGAAAGTCAGAGAGTAGGAGAAGCTAGGACTATGACACTAGCCAGTGGCAAATATTATCTCCATAAGCAATAAATCTTCTGGGAGGGTGTCAAGAGTTAGAATGGAAAATCCAGGATTAAAGTGTTTATGATTCAACTGATCTAGGACCTACAATCTCCTGAACTGGCTATAGAGACATGAAATTTGTATCTCATGTCATCTATAGTGCACAGACACAATATGCAAACAGGTATGTTTTGTAATATAGCAATTTTATAGGATAATATTTAATTAGGATTAAAATGTATAAAAGAATCCATAGAGGGTTGATGGTTGTTTTTCTGACAGCTTATATAAACTAGAGCAAAGGAATAAGCCATGTCCCTCTGTCCCTTTGTAGTTCCTGACTATATCTGATTGAGCATCTACCTTGACTTCCATTAATGATGGACTGCCATTGGGAGGTATAAACTGAATAGACCCTTTCTTCTCCAAGGTGCTTTTGGTCATGATGTTAATCATAGCAATAGAAAGGAAACTGTGACATAAATTGATATAGGAAAACAAGCCTGTCCTAGAGGCAAGAGATAGTTATAAACTTAGAAGAAAATCTAATGCTGTATTTATAGAGGTAGTTAATCTGACAGACATAAGGAGAAAGACCACCAACCCAAATCACAGCTAATTTAATTAAAGTAAGCTCTTCTATTTGTGCACATGAGCCGTCTCTCCCTAAGGCGGGGTTCAGAAGATCAGCTTTAGACATGTGGAACATAAGGGATTTTATAGTTCAGGAGTAGAGGGTTTCCAAATAGGGGATTTGGCAGGCAAATAGGCAGGATTATAGGAGCAGAACATAGGCACAACAATTTGGTCATAACATCCTCCTGAAACAAAGACATGATTTCAAAGTGGTCATAACAAGGTAGTAACAAGGTGGTCATAACAAGATAGTCATAACAAGGCAGTCATAACAAGGTGGTCATAACAAGATAGTAACAAGGTGGTCATAATAAGGTAGTAATAAGGTGGTCATAACAAGATAGTCATAACAAAGTAGTCATAAGAAGGTGGTCATAGCAAGGTAGTAATAATTCCCTTTTAAAACAAAGACGTGGTTCCTGTTTCCTGTAATAGGCAGTACAGAAGCACTTATAGTTAAGGTTACAGGTTGAGCATAGCTCAATCCTTGAGAAACAGATTTAATCATAAACAGGATCAAATCAAGTTTCTTTTTTACTATATGATGGTTTCAAGTCTAAGATGGAGAGAGGCTTGTTCATCAGTGGAGATAAAACTATATGAACCTGTGCAATCATGGATTAAGGAGATAAGAGCCTTCTCTCAGACAGCTGCAGGGGACAGCACTTGGGGGCTGGATCGTCCAATCGTAGAACTGTGTACTCCTTAAGGGGTGAGAAGATGGGTATCATGGTTTACAGTGAAATGAAGCTCTAGTGGAATCTGAGTGACTAAATCTATGCGATCACCATATTTGCTGAACGCCATCCTAACTGAAATTCTGCTACCATACAGGTGGCTGCTGAAGTTCACCAAAGGCTCACAGAGGAAGAAAAAGAACCACCCCAATTAGATTCCAAAGAAAAGTCACCTCAATCAGGTGCAAATAAAAAAGCCAAGAAGGAGAAAGAAGCACCCAAGAAGAAAAAGGCAGAAAAGAAAGGAAAAGGTATTCGTGGCACTAGGACCTGGTCCCCAGGTCACTTTAAACCTCTTCTTGGTAGGAAATAAGCCATTAACCAGGTAGGTTAGCCTCTAAACCACTTGAATGCTAGTCTTTGTTTTAAACTATAGACCCAAGTGTCTATGGGCTGTGGTTGTAGTTGGCAAACCACATTGCATATCAGCACGACCTAATTCATTTTAGCAAATAGCAGATGTAACCAGCAATTGTATTCAAGGCAGCTTTAAGCATATTAAGACTCATAACCTGGGATGTCTGTGCAGAGAGGCTAATACCTGCTACAGAAGTTAAAAGCTCTGTATTTATGGGTCTCAGGGGTACTCCTATTTAAGCAAACTGTTCCTACTGAAACATGCCTACCTAAGTCTTTGCCTCAGAGTTAAGATGGGAGAACAACAGAAAAAAAACAGGCAGAGAGATGCCACCTTCCACTGAGTGTAAGCAACAGTACCGAAGGTTACCTTTTCTTCTCAATGTTTCTATGTGAACATTTTTTTTAAAATATAATTTGAGGCAAGAAAGGAAAGGTGGAAAGCACATGAGGAAAATCACCTCAGTGACAGATTTTCCACTGTGTGTTTATTACACACCGACTGTGGGGCAGCACTGTATGATGGACACCAAAAGCATATGGTGGGGTAGAGGTAGTCAGTGAGAATTAGGAAGGTATGGTGGTGACCCGGGAAGCAAAGGGAAGGAAAGATGCTTTTGTAAAGAAGAACATGCTACTTTAGTCCATCTCATGTTCTAATAAGTAAATGTTTCAGCATTTAAAGGGAAGATTTCTTTAATAGAGTAAGTGCAACCTTTAATTATTCAATAATAATTGAATAGTTATCATTCTGTACTATTTATTATCAGTCCAATCTTTAATTATTCAATGATAAAATAAACGCAGAGGCTAAATCTCTCCTTTATTTGCAATCTATACAGTCATCTCTTAATACAGCAGATATACTTATCCCCTCACCGTTCTTTACATCCGTTTCCTTCATATGATTTAACCCCTTACAACCATACCCTCAAGAGTAATTACTGAAATGTGTGGAAAGTCACAAACTGGGCCTGAAATAGAACCACATTGCCTTGGGTAGATTCTCAACAAATATCCACAGACTCTTCATTTCCCATCAGTTTAGTAGTCATCGAGATACTTGTAAGTGGGCCCAAATTAAAAGATAATTAATTCGGATGAATATTATTGAGCATTACTGTGTTTAACCCATATCTTTTTGAAGTTATTTGTTGGTCTTTTCTTGCAAAACAAACAAACCAAACAAAAACAAAACAAATAAACAAAAAGGCTAAGATCCACTTTCAAATTTAAGGAGTTCCTTAGAAGTGGTAATTCTGCAAGGGACTAATATCTACTGTCAACTACAGTATGATGCAATTTGCCAGTTTTTGTCCACAACCCCTGATTTTATCACTTTTTAAATTCTGTCTGCACATGTCATGCACCTTTTCTTTTCTTACAATGTAACACACTATATTTTGTTATGAATGCTGCCCAGAAAGCTCACAAAATTCTCAATGGAAGACTATAAATCTTTCATTGCCCACCCCGAGGAGCCCAAAGTTCTTTGTTTCAAAATCTCTAGCAGTTTCTGGTTGTACGGATTTTGCCGCATAGTCATGCCATCCAAGAACCACGTCTATAAACTTGTATGTTGGTAATTTACTCACCACGTCTCAGTTATGTCTCAGGTAAATCATCCCCCGTGGCAGAAGTCAGTCCAGTCACAATCACTCCTGAAGAAATGGCTGAAATGGAAAAGAGGAATGAACTGAAGCTCAGGATAAAGGAGGAACATCTTGCTGCTTTGCAGACAGAAGGTAGGAGGAGAAATAGAGTAAGATCATGCTTTCAGTGGAGTCAAAAAACCCACACAGGGCTCGTCAGTAGCCTCAGACTATGTCTCAGAACTCAGGCAAAAGGACTGAACACCCGTTCAGAAAAGTTTTCTCTTGCTCCTAAAACCAGTTTTGGCTACTATGCTGCATAGTATGAGTTAGATGAGTCTGGATTTAGCTAAACTTGATTAAATTGATTGGTTGATTGAAACAAGGTCCAAGTTTGTAGCCTAGTCTGGCTTCAAACTTGTCACATAGCTCTCTCTGTTCTTGAATTAACATTTGTCTCCTGAGTGCAAAGATTACAGGCATGCAGTACTGTGCCTGGGTCCCTAAGTAATCTTATTTAAGGTATCTGCAGGCTGCCAGAAAGATTTAGGAAAAGAAAAAAAAGAAGGCAAAGGCTGTAATTCAAATTTCAAAGACTAGAAAGAAAAATAAATTGCAAATTGGTGTGGTTGTCTAGATTAGTTAGAAGCTTTCTAATACAAATGATTTAATATCACAAAAGAGTACGTTTCTCCTCTTGATAAGAAAAAATAAGTCTGGGGCTGGAGAGACAGTTCAGTGGTTAAGAGCACTCACTGTTCTTCCAGAGGATTTCATTTCAACTCTTAGCACCTACATGATAGCCCACAACCATATATAACTCCAGTTTCCACTGGATACAGTGCCTTCTTCTGACCTCCGTTGGCACCAGGCACACAAATAATGTGCAAATATGTTATTCGGGGGAAAAAAGTCATATTCAAAAGTAAAACAAAAGAAGTCCTGACCAAAGCCCGTAAATTCTGAGAGTGAACTTCTGGGAACCAGGATCAGTCAATCTTCACATCTCTTTCTCCCTCCAAAATTTAAGGACTTTCTTCCCAATACTTAAATGACTGCAAAGACCTGTTCGCCCACATTCTCCCAAAGAGATTGATTAGCACAAATCAATATGGAATTTAGAATATTAAGAATAGACCAAAGATAGTCTATGGAAAAGAACAATTGCCAATATCCTCATTGACAGACCCATAACGTAAGCAAGGGTGCAGAGAAACTACCAAAAGAAAGAATCCATGGATGAGAAGACAGTTTTTTATTAGAGATATGAGAGATGGAATAGCCAGAGGCCTTGAGGGTATGTCCAAAGCATCCATGAAAAAAGGTCAGATTGTCAAGGGCCAGGGCAGGGACAGCATTATAAAGAAAACTCCATATACCAGCGTCAGTGGTCAGGGCTCTGCTTCCATCTGTCTGTCTGTGAACTGGGCCATCCAGGAAGTTTAGCATGGTGGGGGAGGAGACTTGCAACCTGTGCCTTTGGTATGTGGTAAATATCAATTGGGAAGTGACTGTTCTTGGCAGACAGGAAGTAGGTGCCTGAAGAATGAAGAGAGCAAGTTTCTGTTTCTCCATCAGCAATCTTCCTATAGTCCAGCTTGAGATGAGCCAAGACTGATTTTGGCCCAAGTCAATGGACCTGCCCTTGGTGGGTTGGAAGTCTCGCTTGGTGTAGTCTCGCTTCTCTCCTTTTCTATTCTTCACCCCTCTACCCACTACCAACCATTTCCTTAATCCAGAAAAAACTCAGAAGTGACCTGAAGCCAGGGAGCCGTGAGGCATCTGGAGAGACACACATTTTTCTCCAGTATCCGTGTTCACATCTGAAACATTCCAGTGTTTTCCAGTAGCCCCCATCTTTGAATTCACATGATAAAAATCTTCAATGAGATAAATTTTAATTCCTTGTGCTACAAAAGTTATCAAGTTTTTCACTGCGGGCTTCATTCTGTAATGGTGGCTGGGGACTCACGTGCACATGCATAAGCTTTTAAAAAAAAAAAAAAAAGCAAGCCAAAGCAGTAATAAAGCGAGAAGAGAGATGAAAGCAGTCACTTATAATACTCTGTGATGGTGGAAATATGTTTATGGGACAAGATGGGAAAGATGGGAGCCAATAAAAAAGACTTTCCAGAACTAATGTGGGCTGGACCAAAAGAGTATGAAAAACTATGCTCAGGAGACAAGCCAGGGCAAGAGTAGAGAGCAGAGATGTGTGCCAAGGCAAAGAAGATATAAAATCTATTCAGTGAGAAGCCATGAACCACAGGGAATAAGCCAGGATGGAGAAGACTTGAGGAGTTAAAAGCCAGATCATGGATTGTTCAATAGACCCCACCTCAAAAAAGATAAGGTCTCTTCCCTGTGGAATCTGAGTGGTAATTAATCCTGAGCAGAAGTATCATTGCCCTGGCAACTGTAGGAAGGTAGAAGACTCAGGTGACTCAGTGCTGCAGGGGCAGAGGAATGGATTTGGAATTAAAATGGGGAACAGAAGGAAGAGAAAGCAGAGTTAAAACTATAGTGTAGGTAAGAAAGGATCAATACCAGATCTTCCAGGTACCAAACTTATTAAAGCTCAAGAATACCTTTAGTTTAAATCCACAAAAGACTACAGCTCACTTCATTTTGCTTCACTGTGAGATGGATGTCACCTTACCCATAATCATGAATTAAATAAACCTTCATGAACCAAAGTATGATTGGTATAAAAAGTGAGTTTGCTTTATGTAAGAATGTAATGTAGATATAATATATTAAAATCTCCTTCTCTTTTATTTATATTGTATATTCACTTTACACAATAGGTTTTATTCTCATCATTTTATGCATGTGTGTGACATACTGTGAGCGTGTCCATCTCTCATCACTGTTTCTTCCTTCTCCTGCCCTTCCTCTTACCTTTTCTAAATCGTTCCACTCTGTATTCATGTATCTTCAAAATACAAATTCCATATGAATATAAAGCATAATATTTCTCCTTCTGAATTCGGTTTACTTAGCTAACATCCAGCTTCTCTTTTTAAATAGAACAAGCCACACAATTTCGACTTGAACTAATAAAGTCAAAAGCTTTGTCCGTCCTGGAAGATTTAGTAACAAAGGTGATTGATGTCTACAGGTTCATGGATAAATGGCTTGGTAAGAGATATTTGAATGAAATGGCCAGGTAAGGTCCTTCTCAATCAAAAAAAAATTTTTTGTTCTAGATGACAGAAATGCAAAAATTGACAAGGTGTTTAAGATGTCCACAGATTTAAATTATAACACACACACACACACACACACACACACACACACACACACACATACAAAACCACACACACACACACAAAACCACACACACACACAAAACCACACACACACACACAAAAAACCACACACACACACAAAACCACACACCCATATACACTCACGTACACTACTGTCATGCAGACACATGTGTCTCTGTGTATCTCTCTCTCTGTGTCTGTACGTCTGCCACCGCTATAATATAAACACTCAAAATGAATACCATGCTCACATTTGTGTAGAGTATTTTCCTGCAGTAACCTGTGTGTCAGAGGGCTCTGTCACAATATCATTTTCACTGTGGGAGTTCAGTCTACATGGTAATATTACATATAACTTTAATCCAGGAAACTGAGATTTTTCAAATTATCCACTAATGAGTACTGGAGCTAATTGTTCAGGGCTCATCAGCTTTATCTATAAAAAGGACTCCAGCTAGGCTATTCCGCCAGCTTCAGCTTGAGCTAGATTCTGTAATATGTATATTATAGGATAGATTGTAAACATTTGCCAAGAGTTTAGTAGTTGTATGAGAACGGGCATCAAATTCCAAATGTTTTCAGAAGCAATAATTAGTATCTGTAAACAGTCTTTTTGTCTGACTTTCTTCAGTCTCATCATGAAAGTTTTACTGTTAAAAATCTTCAGCCCAGTTGTTCAGTCCTATTATTCCACAATAGAAAGTAGTAAAAAAAAAAAAAAAATGAAATACTCATTTGCATCTGGTAACCTTGCTACCACTATGCATAAACAAACATTATTGCTCGACAGCCAAGTCAATTACAATTAGCCTGTGGCCCTATTCTGTTGCCTGCTACTTATAAATGAAAAAGTTTCATCTGAGTTCTTAGGATTTATGGCTTCCTTACATCCGTCTGCCCATTAAGCACAAATGGATGTTAATTCTGTGTGATATATGCCTAGTTCTCACATGTATGTTGTACCTAGCTCTGTTTTCTGAATCTATAATGCACTGTACTCTATAAGAAATCACAAAACATGAAGTTAAAAAGTCATTTCTAATAAGGGGTAAGGGGTTACTGTCAAGTCCCTTTGAACTCCAAATCCATTTTCCTGGCCTTTCTTCTGTATGGAAATTACTCTCAGTAACCTTCCACTAGGTGGTGCACAGTCATTTGATATTCTAGTTTTGTTCAAGTTTCAGTCTGTGTGGAGACACTGTTCATCAACATTTACTCAGGTTCCAAGGCACAAGAACACTCCAAAACACAAACTAATTAGCAAACACTGTATGGAAATTCAAAAAAGACCACTGAGGAGCTGAATTCGAGGGCACCTTTCAAGGACAGGAACTAGTAATACTCCTTAAAGCATCAGCACATAAATACCTATTAAAGAGAGAATAAGTATGCATTTTCTCAAAATGTTCAGGCTTCATCATCAGATTAATACAAGAGTTTTTCTTCAGTTCATCAGTGGTACACTTAATTATGTCTAATATCTAAGACATCTTTAAAATTACCTTTAGTTAGGCCATTAACTCTTACCCAAATGTGTGTGTGTGTGTGTGTGTGTGTGTGTGTGTGTGTGTGTGTGTGT
>JANHMN010000014.1:46363199-46378529 GCA_030674055.1 Rhabdomys pumilio | reverse complement strand
TGTGTGTGTGTGTGTGTGTGTGTGTGTGTGTGTGTGTGTGTGTGTGTGTGTCTGTGAGGGAGTAAATGTCAGAGATTTAATTTCAAGGACAAACCACTCACAATCACCAGTCTTACCAGGGACCATGTCAAGCACATGCTCTGGATGAGACCCTAGGACTCACTGCTGCTCCCTCTAGACCATGGTAGCCCTTAAATGCAGATGCTCACAGGCACATGATCCAGCTTTGGATGTTGTACACTGGAAGCCACTACTCTGTCGAGTGTGTCTTAAGTAACATTAAATGACATAAAGCTTCGACATAAAGCTAGAGAAAAGTGATTTTTTTTGCTTTTTCTAGAAGTAAATAGCCAAATTTGATTCACTTTATACCTTATCCTACTTCCAAACAAGCTGACTTCTTCTAATAGCTATCAAACTGTGATCAACTTATTCTGAAAAATAATCTAACCTCTGATAAAATCTTTCTTTCTTTCTTTCCTTTTTTCTTTCTTTTTTTTTTGTTTTTGGTTTTTCAAGACAGGGTTTTTCTGTGTAGCCCTGGCTATCCTGGAACTCATTCTGTAGACCAGGCTGGCCTCGAACTTAGGAATCTGCCTGCCTCTGCCTCCCAAGTGCTGGGATTAAATAATTTTTCTTATATAGGAATGTATACTTCATTACTTAAAAAACAAATTTAATAGGCTTTCTTCTTTCTCAGCTTTGCATAAAACTGAACTATATTATCGTCTTACTAAGAGAATATTTTGTTTTTTATCTTTATAACTTTGTACCTTGCCTTAAAAAGTTTTATATGCCTATAGAGCCAAACTTACCCTGTAATGTGTTAGCTTTTCTGTGTGTTCTTAATTGTTAATCTAGTAATATCTTCAATGGAGATGGCCTTGTTCATTTTTTTATATGCAGTATACAGAAATTGACTGAAGTAGCTCGCTACCACATTGAAACAGCTACAAAAATTCAAAATGAGATTTACTTAAGCCAAGAAGACTTCTACATCAACGGAGACATAAAAGTCTTCCCAGACCCTCCCCCACCAACCCGCCCACCACCCGTAGAAAAGGAAGAAAATGGCACCTTAACAATCGAACAGCTTGATAATCTTCGAGATCAGTTCTTAGATATGGCACCTAAAGGTAAGAAAGGAATTGCTGCTGATGGGTCATAAAGATAACTAAAATGGTCCACAGTGGACATACATCACTTGGCCAGAAGACAATTGATTTCTGTTGGAATGCAGGGCAATGCAAGGAGCCTTTGCTCTGTTCTAGTTTGTCATGTGTTTGCTTGTTACAAAATTATCCGAGTTAAGCAAGGAGAAGAGTCACAGTGTCTGACAATCAAGCAGTTGTAATAAGTAGTGTGGTAGTGTGGCAGTGGCCAGCCCTGGTGACTCTTCCATCTTCTTCCCCTCATGGGGCATACTAGTAAATTAGATTCCATCCAACAATTGGAAGATAATCTTTTTGCTTTTAAGTAGAGATTCATTAAGGATCCCACGTATGTGTTTCTGTCTAGCCAGTGAGTAGATACTAAGAAGTGAAGGAATGCTCTTAGAACTTTCTTTTCTTTCAGTGCTTCATAGATCTTGAGTAGAACCCAATGAATTACTGGTTTGTGCTTCCTAATTAACTGGCTCACATGAGTATGTAATTTATTTCCTGCATATAAATTATTGAATCCCTTTACATTTTATCACTACAGTTCTGTGCCTTCTCCTATCCCACCAATTGCTCTCCCACGTAATTCAAACTGATGTGTATAGAGTCCTCACCTATAATCCTCAGGACTGTACACTCAGTCCCAGAGCAATTAAGCAATGTGTCTGTGGCCATATCCATTTTGGACTCTGCTAATTTAAAATTTGTTAATCTTATATATAAATTAAGTTGTCTCTTATAAATAGGTTTATTTTACTTCTCCAAATGTCTTAATTAGGAAAATCATCTCTTCCCTAGAGACAGTCAATGGACTTTAACACAAATACAATCTCACCTTTTCAAAATTAGCCACAATATTTTCAGGAATCCATAGAAAAATCATTGATAACAAGCGATAATTCATTCTATAGTCTATACAGCTTCCTTGCCGAGGCCAATGGGTGGCAACGTACACATGTGTTTCCTTGGGCGAATATATGCACTGACATACGTGAGCGTATCAAATAGCTTGAGAAGTCATTATACCTTCAATGAGTGAAAACACACAATGTGTCTAAAGATACATACACTTTGGCAGTAATTGAAAAAGATTAATGTGGGTGCCAACAGGTACCAAAAATACAACTTTGTCCAAAGGCAACTCACAAATCTTGTTACCTTCTAGCAAAGCAGACTTCATCCTCTTTCCTCCTGAATGAATTTTATAATACCCTTTAAATTTTTGTTTTATCTTATGTGTATATATGAATGTTTGCATATAATATGTGCACATATACCATGTGCATGACTAGTGTTTGTAGAGTCTAGAGACAGGCATCAGATGCGCTGGAACTAGGGTCAGAGGCAGTTGTGAACCACCTCATGGACACGGGGGACTGAATCCAGATCCTTAGACTAAGTGCTATCTTCCCAGCCTCTACTGTCCCTCTTACCACATCATTTCATTTTGAACTTATATAAATGTTCCCTTTGTGCATGATGTATCTTTTATAAAAGGTTTGTGTGTGCTTCTACAATAATACATGATTTAAGTTAAACTTTCAGGATGATGACTAGGAAGAAACTGTCCAATTAATAGCCTAACAGAAAGCATTTGGAGGCATTTAAGTAGGTGGAAGCAGATGTTTTGAAACTTATAAAGCTTTCACAACTCCTTACAAAAGACCAGTATTCATGGTGAATATTAAAATAGATTCTTCAATATATACTCAAACTCAGAGATTCAAGCTAGAGCTTAAAATTAAGTACCATATGACATTTAGTTGATATAGTTCAACATTTAAACTCTAGAAACATTGGAATAAAAGTTTATCCAGATACAATTTCTTTCTGAGTATAATAAAGTAGTATCATTATCAGACAATAATAAAGCACAAGAGAGATGTCCTGGTCACTGTTCCATTGCTATAAATAGATACCACGACCATGGCAACATTTACAAAAGAAAGCATTTAATTGGGGCTTTCTTGCAGTTTTGGAGATTTATTTCAATAGCATCATGGCATGGAACATGGCAGCATGCAGGCAGACACTAGACATGCTAGAGAGGTAGCTAAGAATTTTACATCTGGGTCCACAAGCATCAGAAAAAGAGGGACACTGGGCTTGCCTTAGGCCCTGGAAACCTCAAAGCACACCCCTGATGACACATTTCCTCTAATAAGGCTATACCTCCTAATCCTTCTCAGGTCGGGCCACTCCCTGATGACTAAGCATTCCCATATATGAGATTACAGGGCCATTTTTATTCAAACCACCACAAGAGGACTGGCAGGGAAGGAGGGAAGTAAGTAATAGCTAAAAAAAAAATTAAAGGCATAATTGAAAGAAATAATTTGCTGTGGGGAGTTTGGAGTATGACTTGAAGAGTAGGATATTAAGCAGTGAGCTTATTTTGAGACAGAATATAAAATTAAAGAAAGGGCCCATGAGTGCCAAGTAAAGGAGAATTGTTTGTTATGCCATGATCAAGGCTGGTCCAGAACAAAAAAAATCAGCAAACCTTAAGCACCGTGGAGTGATTTGGAGACAAGGGTACAGAGGATATTTAAATGTTAAAGAACACACTGTAGATAATTTATAGAAAAGCATAGAGGAGGATGGAGGTTGAGGGAATAGTCAGGAGACTGACTTGCATTTCCTTCTACAGTTCCATGAACTGCAGCAAAATAGATGATAGGCCTTTATCAGAGGAGTACCCCACCCCCACATACACAGCCGGGGAGCTAACCCATACATGGATAACTGCTGTTATTTAGAACATTCTGAGCTGTATATGAGATGTAAGGCTTTTGATGATTCAAAGTTAGTTATGGTCTGACTGACCATACTACGAACAAACAACACTCCACTGGAAAAAAGTATGTCTTCCGTATGTTTATTCTTAGATGTATGCTAAACCTGTAGTTGTCTTATCAGCTGAGGTAAAGTTCATTGTCATTGCTTTTGCTGTTGCTAAAGAGAAGGAAAATGTAATAGCCACTCCATTTTCTGCATGTCAGGGGTCGCAGCACAGCATTCTGTACCATCTCCAAGAGTCAGCCTACAAATGCTGACCGTGCTCACCCTAGGGTACACCAAGAACTACTGCTTGACCATTGTTCATCTCTCCTAAGCCCATAAATCACCCTGGATTTATAATCTGTGGTGCACTGGTCTAACATTGTTTTACAGTTTCCTAAATATGACTTACATAATCATATTTATTTTTGCTATTTGTGGAACATTGATTTTCTTTATTTTTTATACTGTTTATTTTTTTCCTATGCCAAACACCTAACTTTTAAAAACTAATTGCAACATGATGAACATTCAGAAGTGTATACTTATTTCAAGGGGAAAATAGTTGATGCGAACTGGCCACAGCGATGTAGGAATCTCACAGCTCAGATCTCTCAGCTTTTGTGCTCACAAGTAACTGCCTGCACCTTCTACCTCCAGGTGATGAATGACTAGCCTAACAGCAGTTATTCACTTTATGAAGTCTCACATGCAACAGGTACTCACATGGCTCATTACATAAATACATGAAATAATTCAATGTGAAAAAAATCAACTTTTGATATGGCCTCTTTTACTTACTATTATTGTTGAGATTAATCCATATTTTATATAGATTGGTATTGAAGCTATAGGCTATCCCATTGTGGGAAAGTGGTTTAATACAACATATATATATATATATATATATATATATATATATATATATATGTATATGTATATGTATATGTATATGTATATATATATATATATATATATATATATATATATATATTCCATCATTAATGGTGTGTTTTGACCTAATTTATTTAATTGACACATGAAAATTGTTCATATTTCTGGGGAAGTGTGACTTTTGATAAATATCCAAACAGTATAGTGAACAAATAAAGGCAATGTAGCATATATATCACCTTAAACATTATTTCCTGTATATCTATTCATCTTTTAAATGAAGATTTGTATTCATTTAAATTTTTCTTTAAATATATTACTAACTTTAATCTTCATAATAATTTTATAAAGTATCATTAATGTTACAAAGAAAGAGATGAGGCATAGAGAGATTAAATACATTGCCTATGACAATGTGACAATCACTTGATGAGAAATAGAATTTGAAAAAGAACTGTCTGACTCTAACCATCAATCAAAGTTGAAATAAAAAAGTCAATCAACATGCAAAAAAATTCTAAGGTAGGGCATAGCAAATAAAGACTACATAAAACAAGCAACTTTTATAATTTAGAAAACATCCTCCACTTCTGTTTTGGAAAAATGTTCACTGATAATTCCTGATAAGTCACTGGTAAGAGGGGCTCTCTAATTCTCTGGGTGTTTACTCACACTGTTTCCATGATTCCAATATAAAAATAGATTGTTGCTGCAGGTAGGAAAAGAGCAAACATATTGGGAGAGTCAGAGGACTGGGAGACCTGATGTGAAATAGTGTTTTCTGGATATGACAGGGAGGTTGCATCCATCAACTCTCAAGGCTATGAATGTCTAAACATGGCCTGTAGAAGATCACACCAGCCAATACCACAGCATAGATGAGAGAAAGGCTCCCCTAACCCAGCTGAGGAGCTACAGCCAGTCTGTGGCTACTGAAAATTAAAATCTGTTTTCTTTAGAACAAGCTCCCTGATAGGTAGGTAGCCATTATGAAAATTATTAGCCCTATACTCATGTGAATATGGGCCTCATCAATTGCACTTATCATATATCATATTATACATTGTATATTTTGATATATGATATTATACACATATATATTACATGAGAAGATTACACGTAGTTAATAGACAGATGTAGATGGGTGGAGACATGGAAAGAGGAGTTCTTAAATAACCATGTAGAGTTTTCTTTCAAGGCAAAGATTCTCCAGATGCTGTGATTCCAGTCACCAAAAAGCAGAGAAAGTCACGAAAAGTTGACTCCTACCTACCGGAAAGAAATCACCAGTTTTTGAAAATTTGGCTAAAAAAATATCCTTGGCTTGTATACGATGAGCTATTAAACCTTATGTTCTGTGTCCTGTGTCGTAAGCACGGCGTAAAGTCAGGGGGAAGTACAGTAGGTTTTTTCTATGGCACAGACAACTTCAGGGCTGAATTTCTCAATGCACACCACTTCAGTGAAGCCCATGCCAAGGCATCACTGATAGAAGCAACTAATGGTTCTCCAGTGAACAGGGCTGCCACTGAGTTGATGGTAAGGACCATGAGCAAAGTGACTCTTGGAAGAATGGAGAACTTATTTAGATCCTGCCATGCCCTAGTAAAGACTGGACGTCCCCTCAAAGATTTTATTTGGATGTGTAAATTGGATGATATGAAGGGTGTTGATATCGGTCCAGTCTTCAGAACTAACAAATCAGCAAGAACATTTACGTATTTCATTGCTGAAGTAGAGAGGAAAAACCTAAGAGAAAAACTAGAAAAAAGTAACTTTATCTCTGTCATCACTGATGGAATTGTAGACGGTCTAGCCAAGGAAGCCAAAATGATCTATGTTCAATTTGCACATGCAGGAAAAGTGCAATGTCAGATTGTTGGGATAGAGCCAGTAGAACAGAAGGACCCTTTGATGATAAAAACTGCTATTGAGAAAACTCTAGAGACCAATCTTCATCTTCAGCTGTCAAGCCAAGACTGGGCGAAGAAGTTGGTTGGTTTTGGAAGTGATGATTCCCCGGGAATAGAGGGAGAGAACAGAGTGGTTCTGCTTTTGCGAGAAATACAGCCATGTGTGCAAAGTATGTACTGCTTTGCACATCATCTGGAACTGTCTTACAAGGCGATGTTGCAGAGCGTCCCTCTCTACAATGACCTTGAGGCACTCCTTACCAATATTTACCATTTCTATCACAACTCTCCTCCCCTCAAGAGTTCTCTGATAACTGCCTTCAGGGGCCTCCACCTCCAACCTGTGATGCCTTCTCAAATAGGAGGGAGACGGTGGCTTCATGGACTACAAGCAGCCCTCCAGAACTTTCTCAAAGGATACCCAGCAATTGTTCAGCAGCTGCAATCAGTAAGTACTTTTGAAGTGTGTTTTCCAGAACATCAAGAAAAAAAAAATTTACCGAATTCTTTGGAAGTAAGATTTTTGACACAGGGAAGCACCCACCATATGATTCCCAACTTGTGTTACAGGCAGGCACAGGCAAGAATGATACCAGTCAACAGAAAGCCAACAGACTTCTAGAACTTGTTCTCCAAGCGGACATCATCAAATTTGCTCATTTCTTGACAGACATCATTAGTATCCTTAGCCTTCTGTCCCATACCAGTAGGAACAGAGATTCTTCAATTGCAGATGTATTTGTTTCCTTGGAGTCCACACTGGAAATGCTCCAGATCTATCATTCAAGGTGACAGGTTGAGGACATCTAAGGGTCTGTCAAGGTAGATGATCTGACTTGGGGAATCGTTTTCCAGGTATGCGTTCATGTAATTCTTTACTTGGGTGATCTTCTCCCAGGCCAGGGCCAAAAGAACGCAGGGTGGATTCAGCCACACATCTTTACGGTAACTGCCTCAGGGGGAAGGAAAACATTTCTACCGTGAGAAAGGTGGTTTTAACACATCTTATCGAGAGATTGAGAGGCTGTTTTAGAGATGCCAGCCTTGATGTGGTGAGAGCAACTGTGATTGGAAGCTTTAGACTGTGGCCTACAAAAATAAATCAAGGTAACCCATAGGCGCCAATAAGCCAGTGCCTTTTGATTGCATGAATTTATTTTAGCTATGTGACATTTTTGTTTATGTGTATGGGTTACAGAATTTGGAGTCAAAGAGATATCGATCCTGATTTCACATTACAAACCAGTTCTAGAAGCTGCCAATGTGAAAACGGATGAGGTAGATACCGAGTGGAACATGTTAAAATTAGAAATATATGCCAGGTCAGTAAGAAAGCAAGCTAAATCAACCGACATGTATCATCACGTGCATACAAGTTAAGTCTCTCAATCTTTCATGTCTTTCATCTTCCCGCCCAGATTTCAGAACATTCGAAAGCTGACCTGGGATTTTGTAAACTCCATTTATTCACATAAGTATCCGAATGTTCTGAGGCTTGTTGACTCGGTGCTGGCCCTCCCTGCAAGCTCGGCAGAACCAGAACGTGGGTATAGTTGGATGAAACGCACCCACTCACGCATAGATAAGAAAATCAAGACTGAAAACATGACAGACATCCTAACCATTCAGCTGAACTCTCCAGACATTAGCAGTTTTGACCCGCAGAAAGCTATCCACTTATGGAACACGCGGACACAATCGCCAATTGCTCACAGGAGACCTAATCTTGACAGCTCATCAAATTCAGAAAGCCAAGATGAAAGTGATGAACAGTGCGATTTATGTTGACTTTGTTACTCATTGCAGTAAAAAAAAAAAAAAAATCAATAACAAAAAAAAAAATTAAAGTTGCAGCCAGTCTTTGCCTCAAACACAAAAGACACTTGGCATTTTCCAGACATACAAAGAGACACAAAGAAAAAAAAGAAAAAGAATAAAGAAAAAAATGCTCACTTTCCTGTAATTCTCCCACCTTGCCTTTTTCTGTGTTTAATGCTTTTGCTTCAAAACTTCTGGTGGAGGCTGATGCTTCTAGGCAATCTATTGATGCCATCTTTCTGTGCGTTTTCTCTGCTGATGATCATAGTTATCTAGACTTGCCAAACAACCAACTCTTGTTCCGGGACGACTCTTAACTCCAGTTGCAGTGAGTAGCTAACAAGGCCAAAGTGACAGAATGTTTTAAAATTAATCTTTGAACAAACTTTGTCATTGAAACTGCCAACGTGTGGAAACTGAAAGTCAGGCCTAAATGCTTTGGACATTGAATAACAAGGTCAAACATTAAAATGTTTCTCACACTTCACACCAAGGTCTCCATATAAACAATTCCTAGGTAAATTTAAAACGCCATTTTGTGTCATTTTGTTTCTTAGTGCAGCCATTAGAGACAAGAACACACCTTACAACTACCAGAATTTGTAAGTGCTTTGTTGCTCTTTGCAGTTTTAATAGATTTTGTTTGTGGTCCCATCTTGAATAACATGGCTGATTTACTTCTAATACCTGAAATCTAGTGTGGCATCATTTAAACTTTTACTTACAGGGGCATTTTTTACCCGTGAAATCGTTCTTCTGACTAATACCAAATACTTCAGTAAAATTAAAACGACATAAAATTCGTCTCGGAATTAGCTATGGATAGTTAATTATATCAAAAGAATAAGGGTGAACTCTTGTTACTCCTAACACTACCTTTCAAACCTGAAATTGTACATGTGGTTTGAACCACTCACATTTTTAAAGGGATAGCTGCATTTCTCTAGAGATTAGAATAAACAGTAAGGTTCAAGTGGACTCTCAGATATGGTGAAAACTCAAATGTAAATGGAAACTTTAAGATAAAAAGAACAGCAGAAAAAAAGAATGGCACTCTACGGTGTACCTCCCAGATGCCTGGATATATAACTGGTTTCCCATCATTCTAAAAGGTATCATTGCTGGTATTTTGATTTTGCTTTCTTAAGTTTTTTTTAAATTTTGTTTCTCTATTTTTAGTGCATGTGCATGCAATTTGTAATAAGAATCTTAGTAGGTGTGTCTCTTAGATATGCTAAAGTATATTGGCATATAAGAGCAAAGAGTGGAAAATACAGTGCCGTTTTATGGTTAACTATCACCATCAATGTCCTTGATTTGGCCATCCAAATCTCCTTGCAATTACAAAAGTAAGCCATTACTAACTGGATGACAAGCTGGGAAGTAGGTGCTACCCTTGTTATGGTTGCCATCTTGCATGCATAGTATTGAAATATGAAATGTTTTACTCATGTGTCCAATTGAACATAATAAAATTTAGTGGTGTTTTTAAAAATTTTAACCTATTTGAAACAAACTATCATGGAAGAATTTTGTTATTGTCTTTTTTTTTTTTTTTGGTTTTTGGTTTTTCAGGACAAGGTTTCTCAGCGTAACAACAGGCTTGGCTGTCCTGGAACTCACTCTATAGACCAGGCTGGCCTCAAACTCAAGGATTCTCTGTGCCTCCTGAGTGGTGAGATTAAAGGCAATACACGACCACCATCATGTGGCCAGAAGGCTTCATCATAAGAATTATGCAGTTTCAATATTTACTCAATCAGAAATGACTTTTTTTTTTCTGGACCAAAGAAGACATTTGGCAGAAATAGCAAGAGTAATATCAGAAATCTTTATTTTATTTTATTTTATTTTATGTTAATAAAGTAGCTTCTTTCTTTCTAAAGAACACAGTGCTTAATAATTAAGGAAGTTACTATACACTATCTCCATTTCAGCAGAATAAACTGTAATGCCAGTACAAATGGCAATAAATCAATAAATAAACTCATGTTTCTCTGTGTTGTAGGCATAATAGGAAATAAAGCATTCACTGACATTCTACTTGATTTGGTTACCCTGAACCTTGGAACAAATAACTTTCCTAGCAGCTGGATGCACCTCACCCAACCGGATGTAAGTTTCTGCTTTGCTTGGGAATCTAAAAGGCCTTAATGCGGGTCTTGCTTGATCAGTCAATAGCTCTAAGGTAACTAGTTCTTACACAGTTTGCAGCATTAACAAGAACAACAACAAAGAATCTGTGAAGTTTAAATGAGTGAAGGAGCTCAGAAGTAAGCCATATTATTGACGACTAACATTTAAACATTTCAGACACTGGGAGACACAACCCAATTACAACTGGTTTGCCTTAACAAGGAACAGTAGATGATTTTGAGAGTGCTTGGTTTTCATCATCATCTCATTGTAAACGCCCCAGGAAATGTAATGTTTATAGGGCCACTGCCCTGTTAGTATGTTACTTCCCCAGACTTTAACCTTCCACTGGTGAAAAGATACCAGGTTAACTGACATAAGTAAATTGGTTGAGCACAGCACACAAAACCCACAAATGTCAAGACAACAACAACAAAACAAAACAAAACAAAACAAAAACCCTAAAATCCTTTCCAGTTATTGGCTGATGTGGCTCAGTTGTTAGAACAGAAAATGAAAGTAAACTCAAGTCAGAACAGGCTCTACCTGACGATGTAAAATCTCTCTTCCCTTGGAATCAATCTCTGAAACCCTTAGTGGGAGGAGCTTAAAATTAGCTGTCCAAACTTCCCAGTGAAATCCCTGTGTTCTTGCAGTTGCAGGAGATGACATCTATATTAACAGTCAACACAGAGTTCGTGGACTGGAGGAAGTTCTTGATGGTCGCAGCTATGCCGTGGCCCATCCCCCTGGAGGAGGAGCTCCTGGAGACCCTGCAGAAGTTTAAGGCCCTGGATGGAGCACAGACAGGCACCGTCACCTTCGAACAGTATAAGCAGGTAGATCAGTAATACAGGAATAATTTCTCCTAACAAGCACCCAGCTCACTGATGACACATCACGTTTCTTGTCAGTGTCCAGCTCCTTAGAAGCTCATACATAGAGAGCGCAGACAGAGTCGAAGTCCCCGGACAGAAGTTTGGCTTCCATACCCAGAAAAAGCAGCAGGAAAAATTAATAATAATGTCAAATTTTTCCTTCAGAACTAAGGGTCTTTAATAAAGTCACAAAATCTTCATTGTTTTTTCCCCTGAGTTCTCAACCAGTAATTATTCCCATGGCTACATATTAAAACCTCATGCAGGGCTTTAAATAATCCACTTTCAGGTACCCTGTACCCCAAAGGAATAGCAAGGGTAGTAATGAAGAACATGATGACCACGGGATGATTTGTTTGGCTCCTTTGAAATTTAACTGAATGAGCTTCAAATGTCCATGAATATTCAAAGCAGAAATGGTCTATCTGCTTTCCTAGATCCACGGGCAGTTCTAAGTCACTGCCATGGAAAGGGATGTTGAAACATGAGTGTTTGAGCTCATCTAAGAAAAGTGATGGTAAACCCAGAACACAATAACTGCTCACTGGAGTTGGTAGGCGGAGTGTAACTGGGGGCCTGTTGTAGAGCAAGATGGTGGAATTTTTAATACAGATGCTAGATTACAAATAATTAAAGAAATTAATTGGTCATTAGGGTGATAAATGGGCATAGATAGATAGATAGAGAGATAGATAGATAGATAATATATGAACATTTAATGCATGTTTTTTGGAATTTGAATGTTAGGATTAGTGATACAATTCTCTAACTGACAAGGGTGCCTAAATTACTTGTCTCATCTCTACTAACTGAATGTGCCTTGTTCGCCCTTCCATATCAGTACAACAACAAAGGAAGGAATCACTTAGAATAGGGCTCAAACTTTGATGTAGGGTGACGGTCTGTAGGGATTTATCTCCCAAGTGTTTCATCACCGAAAGCTTACAGATCTTCCTGTCCTGTCTTGTTTATAATTAGTAGCTAACAACCTTTTGATTAGCTAGCCTAGAGCTTCCTGTGCTCACACACAAATGTAGAAACATTTGGATCCTAATGAGTCTCTCTATGGCTGATCAGGGTGCTCGTTTGGCTAATTGAGTTCTGACGGGTGCCCTTCGCAAACAAGATAAAGCTATTGCCATGGCTTTCAGTTTGCTGTGATGATTTCATTTGAACATGACGGCAGCAGAGCAGAACATAAATGATATTTATAAGCTCTTATAAATAAGATATATAAATAAGCTTATAAATAAGCTTATAAATATTTATAAGCTCTGATATTTATATAAATTATATTTATATAAATGATATTTATATAAATGATAAGCTCTGTGTGGCTTAAGATGTTTAAGAAGGACACATTTGAACAAACCTTAGAGTAACATTGTTGATTGACACATGATATCACACTGAATATCTTTTACAAACAAACGAACAAGTGTTGCTGGCAACATTTCCAAAACTGCCAATCCCAAATGATAACCTTTTACCGAAGTGGGAGTCTCTTGCAGAATGACAGCACAGATGCATTTAGGAGAACTCAAGTACTTACATGGTCACTATCTGTGTTCTGGGAATTGCCGATCGGCTCCCTTTACTTCCTACTCCCAGATACCCCAGGACACTGAATGTATACTTGGCTTTACTGCATGCCTTTTTCAGATTTGCAACCCTTGATGGCTCACCAAAAAGTAAAACATAAAAAAATGAGGAAAAATAAAAACCATTTCTGGAGAAAGATTTTACGGGGTCTATTAAATATGTCATGTTGAGCAGTAATGTAGCCTAACTGGTGCTGAAGTGGAGTTTTCTGGGAAAAAGAGCTGTCAACTGCGTTTTCTGTTGCTCTACCCTCCCCTTTGACCAACTGCAAGTTCACCACAACAACTATTTAGAAGTATGCTGATTACTGCCACTCCTAAACCTCAAGTTGTTCAGAATCTGCGGCTAAGTAATGACCATAAAGTGTCATTTGCCTTTGGCTTTCCGGTCCTGATGTCACTCTGACAAGCTGTCCCCCATAGATTTATATTCAGACTATGGAATTATATAATGCAGAGATGTCCGGCATGTAGAACTTCAGAGAAACAGAGACTAAAGAAGCCTCTCTGTGGTAGTGCAATCTAATCCTGGTGTAGAAATAAATATTGACTTTTTTAAGTGCAAAAGAGTGTAGAGTCCCCTTAGTCACGAACGATAATATGATCTAAAGACCAAGATCAGACAACAGATCTGAACAGAGAATGACAGAGCAGCCTTGACGGTCAGAGCAATTCAGTAGGGTCACCCCCAAAAAAAGCTGAAGCAAGGGAGGCTGGAAACAAACAAACAAACAAAAACCAATTTTGAATTTGCTGAGTGGCTGATGCATGACAGAGGTCATGTGGCTGGATAGCCATGTGGTAGCAGTGGAAATGGAAAAAAAAACAAACAAACAAAAACAAAAACAAAAAGAAATGGTGGAGGCATTGCCAAATGGGAATAGTAAGAAATGACCAGGATATGAGAAATGGCAACTCTGTCATCAACAAACACACTGACTCCTCCAAAGTGTAGCCAGCAGGAGCTTAGGCTGCAGTCATAACTCGTAAGTGTCTTTCACCACTCCAAACACTAAAGCAGAGCTAACACCCCCATTCTGGGGCTTTTATCCATTTTGGGCTTTTATCATACATTCTTATACTTTATCACATATGAAAATAACCATAGTAAAAAGATAGCATTAAAACAAATGTAAATGCAACTCTAGTATTTCCTCCAGTGTACCTGTGTTTTGGAGATCACTAGGTAGAGTGTACAGCAATGTTTTAATCTTTGACTTTAAGATAAACTGTTATATCTCTGCACAATATATTCTGGATATTCATTATATTTTGTCTGTGTGTCTCTGTGTGTAGGCTGGTCTATGGTTTTCAGGAGATGAAGATATAAAAATTCCAGAAAATCCTCTTGAACCCTTGCCATTCAATAGACAGGAGCATCTCATAGAGGTAACTATTCTTTTTCTTCTGTTACTGTTATTGATTTTTGAGATTGTTATTATTCTGTAACTCAGGTGGGTGCCCAGCAAGTGCAGCACCCTGGCCAAGCTTGAACCTTTCAAGTACTGAGATTACATGTGGGAGCCATCACACAGATGCCAGCCATGGATAATATTTTATGTGTTAGGTGGAAATGGTCTTTCTCTTCTCCCACTTGAGTTGAACAGACTCTGGTTCTATCCTTGCTTCTTAGATCCTTTGTTGTTTTCCCAAAGTCCAAACTTTGATCCTCATTCAGGGGACCATTCCTTATAGAGAAATTCTAGGGGAGGAGAAATGCCAAAATCATCTGTTACCTAGGTTATTACTGGAAGCTTTCAGGGATCTCTTGGACTTCAGGTTTTTGTTTGTTTGTTTTCATCTATCTAGTAAGCCATTCTTCCAGTTCTAAAAGGGTAAGACAAGATTCTGTCATTTTACCAATATTTACTATATGCACTTCCTTTGATTTTGTTAAACACAACAAAATTTGCAATGCAATTTTACCCATGTCCACAAGTAGCTTGCTCTCCTCAGTATGACATCAGTAACAGCATTATAATCTACTGCTATCACTGAGACCACAATAGATGTAAAGCCTTAAAATCTGAGGTCACTCTGACTTCTCTAAAAATGATTAAAAATACACACACACACACACACACACACACACACACACACACACACACACACATATATATATATATATATATATATATATATATTCAAT
>JANHMN010000014.1:46312901-46363099 GCA_030674055.1 Rhabdomys pumilio | reverse complement strand
TATATATATATATATATATATATATATATATATATATATTCAATACAATATATATACTCTAGCATAGCTACATTCAGGAATACAGTAGAAAATCTGAATTGTGGATTTAGATATTACAACAAATTCTGTATATACTGATGGTGTGGTTTCTACTTAATCATTAGCTCAAAACTGCAAAACAATATTGGACATGACTCCTTTATACCATTTAAGTAAGCAATTCCACTCAGTTGATCTCAATTTTTAAAAACATGTTTTATTTTATTTTTGATATCAAATTACATCATTGTCTCCTTACAGTTCCTCCCTCCAAGCCCTCCCATATATCACTTTTATTTCTTTCAAATTTATGCCGTCTTTTCCAATAATTGTTGTTACACACACACACACACACACACACACACACACACACATATATATACACACACACAAACATATAACCTACCCATTCTGCATACTAGTACTTGTATAAATGTTTTAAGGATTGGCATTGCAATTGTATAATCAATGTATAATCAATTGGGGTGCTCTTTCCTGGGTTAGACTATTTCTTCCAGTCTCAGCATTCCTTAGTTGCCTATAGTTCTTTGTGTGAAGTTGAAGCTTCGTGTTTTTCCCCCAAGCATTTCTGCAGCATGCTAGCAGGAGAGGGGTCAAAGGAGGAGCCAAGTAGTTACCAACAAGGCCTGAAATATGTGATTGGCATTTTGGGGTTAATAGTTGCTTGTTAATATTTTTAGTGTGGAACAGGAGGATCGAGATAACTTATACCATAAAGCATTTCTTTCTTTAAAACAAAGGTATCAATATGTAGCCCTGGCTGGTCTGGAACTCAATATGCAGAAGAGGGTGGCCTTGAAATTCCAAACATGTGCCTGCCTCTTTTCCCAAGTTCTAAGATTCAAGGCATATGCCACCATTCTTGGCTTTCATATATAGCTCTTGGAAGGTGGTTTTCATGTGACAGTATGAACACATTGTCCTGTAACATGAACAGCCTTCTCAGTATTTGGGAAGAAAACTACTGCCTAATGATCATATCACATGAAAAATAGGTCAACCCAGAACAGGGTTTATAGCTGTTTATTCAGCAGTGGAACAAGAAAATGACTTTAAGTACATAGAAAGGTCTGCTTCTAACCTGCTGGTGGAAAATTATATGAAGGAAAATAAACAGACCCTGGATTCTGAGAAAGAGACATTCACATAGACAAAGATGGCTAATAGGGCAGGTGAGTGCATGCATGTGAACATGCTGTGTGCTGTCCAAGGACAGAAATGATGAGCAGAGTGTGGTTCACACACACACACACACACACACACACACACACACAGAGAGAGAGAGAGAGAGAGAGAGAGAGAGAGATTCTCAGCACCACCCTGAACATCTCAGTGTTTATAAAATGCAACTATCCATTTCATGCTGCCCCCAAACGGTGAGGTTCCGCAATATTACTCATATACTCTGTACTACCGGGGTTTTGTTGTTTGTCTGATTGGTTTTCTTTAAGTCATGTTTTACTCATTGACTGTTTCATATATACCTGTAATGAATATTAGTCCTTTCAGACCTTATTATCCTGTCTTGTCTTCTTCCCTTCTCCCTACTGAAACCCTTTGTCTTCCCAACAAGTCACTCTCTCACCTTCCATTTGTATGCCCTCTTCAAATAAATGACTCACTGAATTTACACAGTGTTGCCTGCATGGTCGTGGGTGGGAGGACACTTCCTGGAGCACGGGCAGTTTACATAATTATACCACTGAAGAGACCGCCACACATCCTCTGTCACCGTTAAGTGATTAAATGTTAATAAGACCTTAAGAGAGGAGGAGGGACCAGTCAGCCCTTTCTCCTATGGTGAAAAGGTGATAGCCTAATCTTGTACGGGTCTTGTGCAGGCACCCACCCACGGCTGCTATGAGTTCAGAAGTGTGTCAGCATCATGTCCAGCAGCCACGGCTCCATAGCAAAATTAACTCCTCAAGAGCTGGTATCTTCTTACTAATTGTATTTTAAATACTTAAACACAAATCCAAGCTAATACAATATGGCACTCAATGAGCATTTGTCAATGACCAAAGTGATGGATTTGTCTTCATTTTTGTGTCATGTAGCAATGACCCCAGAGTTAGTGACCTGCTGTGCTGCCCAATTACAGTCCCACACTTTTGTAAATCCAGGTATGGCTTATCTAGAGTCTCTGCTCCTCATTGCCCTATCTGCCTCCCCGCTTGCCACAGTGAACCCATTCTATCTGCAGTTACCAATTGTGTGTGTATGTGTGACAGTTCTTCTTCAGGCTGTTTGCTGACTGTGAGAAAGATCCACCTCAGCTTGACTACACTCAGATGTTGCTGTATTTTGCGTGCCACCCGGACACTTTGGAAGGAGTCTACAGGGCCCTCAGTGTGGCTGTGGGGACCCACATCTTCCAGCAGATTGAAACTCCGATGCTAACTGCAGAAAAGGTAACTACATGGCACAAATGTGACAACTCTGGGTTCCGAGGGGGAAGTGAGGGATGCCTGAGGAATTGAAACTCATGAAAATAGGGACTCATCTCTTTTCTTTATTATGTTTTTCTGTGTCTTCACCACCATATGTTACAGGTAATAGGTCTTCCAGTAAATCTTCTTCAATTGCACTAAAGTCAGAGAACTCAAACACTTCTGTAGTAAAATTAACATCTGTTCAAAGTCTCCTGATAGGATTGAAGTTTGCTCTGAAAGCAGCAGACAAGGCTAGGTTTTGCAAGAAGTACTGGTCACGAGAGACAAACAGGAAGTGGATTATTAACATGATGCTCATTTTAACGTATGCAAAAAAATTTACCTGAAGGAAGCTCAGACCTTAGACACTACCCATACAAATATAACTTTTAACCTTATTTCAGCCTTGAAAACACAGGCATTTACATCATTTTCTTCAAAGGGCACAGAAACTTCCTAGCTAATTCAGAAGCCACGATACATTCCCCTTGTGATTTCCAGGAGGTGGCTATTCCCTTGCATTTTCAGGTTTGAAGATTTGTACCTATTGGGTACAAAGTGATCTGTTCCCCTTGTGTCTACTTACACTTTTTCTGGCCTTTGATTCCCAATCTGTTTCCCCAAGGGCAGAATCCAGATGGTGTTTCTTTCTGTGCTCTTGGTGGGCATGGTGGAAAGGTTGGATTTTCATACCCGAAGGATCCCAGCCTCATTTATTTCCCTTTTGTGTGTATTTGTCAAAGAAGAGATAACCTAGAAGAAATGGGAGAGTCAGTCCCTTGACGGCATTCACTTGTGGGAAGAGATAGGCTCTATTAGATTTGGGCCTGAAGTTTGACCACAAGCAATAGGCCAGGGTGAGAGCAGACTGGTGCCTCATAAGCTGGCATGGGGCTTTTCAAATACATATGCTGTAGGTAATGAAACACCACAGCAAGTATGCAAGCAAGGAGTGTGATGTGGTAAGTCTCCAACCCAAATAAGACCGGTCAAAGAAAACACAACTCAATAGTTATGAATATAAACTGCACTCCTGGATTGGGCAGATTTACCATTGCACTACTCTATTCTCCAGCTATGAGATCCATTATAACTTGCGGGTTTTCCAGGCCATGTGCTTCTCCTCCATTTTCCTTCCACCTCCTGCTCCTCCATTGTCTTCTTCCTCCTCCCCAGTCGTCTTCCTCTTCTGTCTTTTTCTCTTCCATCCTTTCTTCTTCCATTGCCTTCTCCTCTCCCAAACCTTTTTTTCTCCACCTCCCCTTCTATTGCCCAATCACTAGCTCTAGCCTTTATTTAACAAATTAAGGTGGGCAGAAGGTTACGAGAAGTCACCTGTGTACTGATTCACTCCTCTGCAGCCCCCCTCAGGAAAGCCGTA
This sequence comes from Rhabdomys pumilio, assembly GCA_030674055.1. Taxonomy (NCBI): domain Eukaryota; kingdom Metazoa; phylum Chordata; class Mammalia; order Rodentia; family Muridae; genus Rhabdomys; species Rhabdomys pumilio. The sequence continues at coordinate 46,359,226 of JANHMN010000014.1, read as the reverse complement.
TTAGCATCAAAATACTCGAGTGTTGGTATTTTCCACATTAGAAAGCCACTTTCGAATTTTCCTATATAAGTAATTTAGGTATGAACAGCTTTCCTAAAGTAGCATTTGTTACTTTCACAGTGATATCTCTATAACCCCATATAAATTGTGTATCCTTTAAACTAATACTGGGTTTATGGCTAATCTAAAATCACAGCCTGCCCTGAGGACTCAGTGTGATGGCTTCCCATGCACAGAGAATTTTCCTGATCTCAGATGATGGCTACCCTCCTCTCTCTTACTTGTCCCCTCTGGTACCTATCTTGATCATACGGTAAAAATACAGCTTCTGTGACGTCATCTTCCACTCCGGACTCAGCAGACTGAAGTCAGGGTGTTGGTGAACAGTAGGAATTTTCCTTGCTCGTGATTCTCAGATTCAGGGCAAGCTCTGAGAAGGAGTTTGGCAATGGTGCACTGAAATTCTTCAATTTTGTAGACTAAGCCCATTGCTTAACCTCGGGTCTGTGACAGAAAGATAATTTTTCTCTTCTGAAGGGATGCCACCTAATTGCTCGATCCATACCCTAGGGAATGAACTAGTGATGCACCAAACAGGAAGCTAGCACAAACTAAAGATATATTTTTAATTGAAGATATATTTTAATACAATATATTTCTGATTATGGTTCTCCTCCTCCAACTCCCCTGAGATCCTCTTCACTGCCCCACCCACATAAAAATCACACCTTCTCTTTTTCCCTCTCCTTAGAATACAGTCATCTAAAACCATAATTAGAAATGGTGAAATAAAATTGAAAACCTGAATGGAAAAAAAATAGACAGAAACACTGAAGAAAAAGAACCAAACAAAAAGCTCCAGAAGCATATATAGATGCAGAGACACACATTCTTACACAGAGAACTCATAAAAACACACAACCGGAACTCAAAATATATGTGCAAAGGACGTGTAAGGTTTAAAAAAAAATCCCTGACAGCATATTACATTATATGACAAAAAAACTCACTAAAGATACTATTGAGTTGTTTTGTGTTAGACATCTACTGTTAGGCATGGGGCTCCTTGCCTTATGAGAGGTTTTTATACACAGTGGGACTCTGTTGGAGAAAACAAATTTGTCATTGGCGAGCAGTTATAAATTGGAGATAGCTTCTGGATTAAGGATGAGGGTTTATATTCACTTTCCTTCTCAGCTCTGAGACCCCATTAGCTGATGGGGTCTATTGATTGACTCCTATGGCCAGACTATCCCTATCTGGAATCTAGATCAAGTTGTCTCATATCCTCCAAAGTAGCTGCACATAGCAAATGCTCGGTGTTTGTGAATAAAGCCAAAACAAGAAGATGGGTGGTGGTGCAAGAGATGGAGTCTCAGCTATAGGAGCAAGGAGACGAGGAGAGGAACAAATGATTCTGCCCAGAGAAAGAAAAATCATTGACAGAGAGGCTGCACCAAAACCATTATTATAGCAACCGCTATGGTGGGTGGCACCAAGCCACCTAGAATAGGTGGCTTGTATTCCTGGTGTCCCTGACTTGCACACCACTTCATCTTAATGTTCCCACAGCAAGTAGTTCCATTTGAGAGTTGCTCTCAAGAGCTCTTTTAAAGCACAAGGATATTGTTCAGAAACCAAGGATGTCTGCAGAGATCGGGGCATGTCTCCCTTTGGCCTTCAGGAACTGTTCAGACTTGAAATAAACTCTAAGCACTTCAGAAACACAAGAGTTGCCCACCTCACTCATTTCCACTGAATAACATTTTATCCCCAATTATACCCTTCCATTTCTGAGTCCTTTCCAACTGTTTTCTAGTTTCCTGGCAACCTCATCCCAGGAGTCTGCAAAGACCTCACTCAGAAATAACATCTCGAACTAATCTCTATGGACTCTCAAGGCATTCCATCAAATCTTTGCTTTCTGCCTATGTTATTATAATAACTGGAAACCCTGTCTTGTATTTTAGCCCTCCTTCTGTATCTTTGCTGCCATGCTGCTTTCATTCAATGTGACTCAGACCTTCTGTGGAAAATCATTGTTTCTTGGGTAATTTTTTAAAAAGTCCTAGAACAAAGCATTTACCAAAGAATGTATGACTTTTAGTAAATGTAATCCTTAAGGAAGTGAAATTTGGGGAAATAGCTAATTTTGAAATCCCTGTGGAGTTTCAGGACTACGGTGTTGGTGTTAGATTTTAGTAAATTGTTAGTTTGCAACTCCCACTTAGTTGGAATCTTATTAAAGCCCTCTTGGCAGCATGTTTGAGACCCTGGAGTTCAAAGCATATACACGTCTTGTGTGATGCTTTTGTTCTCAGAACCAACAGTATTTTTCTGTGTTAGGAGATCAGGCTTGAACTGAGTCAGTAACAGAAATGCACACTCGGGAAGATGCACAAGCATCACTTCAGGGAACACACATGTAGACAGACTTTGAGATCAGTCTCTGAAAGCCAGAACAGTATAATATAGTGCTATAAAGGTGTCCTGTTCCCCTCCTTGAAGGGCATGGATTTCTCTGCTTTGGTGCTAAAGGTATCTATTTCAAAGCACTGGCTTTTTTTTCTTGAGGCTACTACCACTGATTTCTGTCTCCAGTATCTGTTAAAAGTGAACTCTTTTCTCGAATAAACCTTTTATCCCTCCCAGAACACTGGACTGTCTTTTTATTTCTTCCTCTCTTACCTTAGAGCCATAATGTCTATTCCAAGTCCCAAAGGGCAAAGACAACAGGAATTTAAAAAACAATCCAAAAAAAAAGACAACAACAACAAAACCTTATTAGAAAGTTAGACTCTTTATCCTATAATATTACATAGTTAAATTGTCATATTTTTTATTAAAAATGATTTATTCCATGATGTATGTATCAGGTCTTTAAAAAAGTAATGCGCTGCCCTAACTATGCAAATAGTGACATGGAAACCAGATTTTCCTAACTTTGAAAGTGCCTGCTCATAGAATCAAGTAGGGATTTCTTCACCCACAGGTTCTGTCTTTGCACTGCTGCCACAGTGCCTGTGCACTGTTCCCCATACACATCCATTAATCCTGTATGCACTCTGCAAGAAATTTTAGGTCTAAGCTTCATGTAGCAAATGTTTTACAGACTGATGTGCAACTAAAGAAGTAATCACCAAGATCACAGGTGAAGATGCTAACACCTGTTTCCTACCCCCGCCATGTAGCATTTAATTTTTGCAAATGGAGAAGAGGTGAAAATGTATGTTTTAATAAATATGTAAATATATATTTAAGCACTAAATATTCAGCTATTAAAACCCCCCTTTCAAAAGTGAATTAAATTCCCTACTTAGCAAAAGATAAAAACTCAGCAAAAGCAAGGTGACCTCCTGAGCTGAATCAATTGTACCTCATCTTCTCAACACTGATAACAGCCCCTCTATGGGACACATATCTACCATAAGCTTAATTTATCATTCCCCATTCTGTCACATATGACAATTAACAATGTATACATCAGCTGAATTGTTTATTAATGACATCAGCATTCTCCTAAATTATCAGTTCTCCTTTCCTAGTGGCAAAGGGAAATCAGAATCCATGTGTTCCGAGGTTTCTGGCCAACCAACATTCAAAACTATTTTTCTATGCTGAATATGTAAATATTGATTATTTTATCATTAAAAATACACATGTGTGGCCAAATACATAGAAAATTTACTCCAGGAATTTTGAAGACTATGGAAATCACTTGCCTGACCCCTACTGGTAACTAGAGTTGACACTTTAATGTGCTCTTTATCTGGTTGATAAATGATACATCATCACATGACATCACATGACATCATATGACATGATGACAATACTAGTGTATCTATTCCTGGGTATGTCGGGACTTTCATGAATTTACTCTATGGGTGCATTTTTGTTAGGTTGAATATCATTCCAAACCATAATTTTCATAACAGGATTGTGTTCATCACAAAACTATAATTTGCGTCACTGTTTCCATAACTTTGGAATTAGAGGTCATCTATTTTTATTATAACACTGAATTACCTTCTATGTTTGAAACTTTCTGTGTTCGTAAGCATTTATTCTGAATCATTTCTAATCTATACCTATGGTATCAAGAGGCACAATCCTAGAGATTTCAAATAACCTCAACTCAAGTCAGTGTCAAAGGGCAATCCTTCCAAGTGCAGACGTTGGGGTCATTTACACTAATTTACTTCTGTGTGCCATTGTGGAGGAATTTTATGTACCTGGCAGTATAGTGAACACGAGGGTGAGTTGAGATGAATGGCATGCACTCCACACTGAGACTTCTGCACTGTAAGCTAAACTGCTCTAGGACTTTGACACTGATTTCAAGTGCAACCAGTGCCTTTTCTTTATAATATGTTTAATGGGGTTTGCAGTAGGCACTGGCCTTCCCTTATATGGTTCTTGTGCACCAAAAAGTTGATAAAGCATCTCCATTGCTCAAAGCATCTCTGTCTGACTCTCCATTGCTCAAAGCATCTCTGTCTGACTCATGCTGCTATCCTCTAATTTGACAGACCTCCACCTGCTCTGTGAGTCCCATTGAGGAATTTACTGAGGTTGAGGAAAGCAGTACAAAAGACGAGAGGGAACTGAAGGAGGAGAAAGATGAGAGGGACCAAAAGGAAGAAGAAATCCCTGAAAATGCAAACACCGAAAAGATTTCCATGGAAACACTGCTCAAAGTGTTTGGAGGAGGAAATGAAGTACAGGATGCTAACAGATTTGCCAGCTACCTAAAGTCAGAGAATATTTATGCAGAGGTTGGTTAGACTGTTTACATGGAATTGCTTTAAAAATTGCTTTATATTGTGGAGGAGTTATGATGAATTGCTTTATTATATAAATCAACTTTAAAATAACTTCAAGATTGTAAGGAAAATTAACTTTGCTTATGTTCTTCTTTAAAGAACCTCATCAAGACTTTTCAGGACCTGGGTGCCAAGAACCTGGAGCCAATTGAAGTTAACATTCTCTTGAAGCATCCTTACATTCAGGACCTGATAGCAAATTATGTAGACTATAAATTTCCTGTGAGTATGAGTAAAAACCATCCTAATTTGCTTGGTTCCAGCTAAAGGTACATTTGACATTCCTTCTGTGAGCTATGAAAGAAGGAGAGCGAGCTAGACTTGCCCATACCTGCCAGTCTGCAGTGCCCAAGGATAGCACACTAATGCACAGTTGAGACATTTTTTAGTGTTATGGATTTACATCCTTAGTTCGTGGTGCTACCTTGGGCCTATAGGAGAGGGTTGTGGGTAGGTTAGACATAAAGCTTGTTATATGGACTTTAGTGATATGAATTGTTCTTGGCAAATAACAATGTTTGTCTACAATAGAAAAGTGCAAAGAGTAGAACTCATTCTGTTATAAAGAACTAACCAAGACTATAGTCTCCATCTAAGTGTTGGTATAGTCACCATTTTCAAATCATAGTATATATGCTCAATGAAGCACATAGGAGAGTGCATTAGTTTTCTTTCAATTGCTGATAAATCATCTTGATCGAAACAACTTGGGAAGGAAAGGGTTCATATGGTTTACAGATTACAGACATCATCAGTGAAACCCATGTCAGAAACTCAAGGTAGAAACCTAGAGGCAGAAACTGAACAGAAGAAAATGAAGAAATTACTTAACAATTTGTTGCTTGTGGCTCATCTGGCTTGTCCTTTTACATAACCCAGGACCTCCTGCCACAAGGTAGTACCTAGCTGTCCTGTCTATTAAGTGGCGGTAACAATTATTTCTGTGCATACTTATGTTTACAATATAATTTTCACATGTAATAATGGCAGAAGAATGGCATAATGTAAATAAATCAAATAGAAAACTATAAATATTCAAGCTGTTACTTGTGTGTACTAGAAGCATAGAGGGCACAAGCTTCTTGAGAAGTAGAAATGATTGGGGTTTTGGGAGGGAGAGAGAGAGGAAGAGGAAGAGGGAGAAGAAGAGGAGGAAAGGGGGAGAGGGGAAAACGGGAGAGGGGGAGAGGGGGAGAGGGGGAAAGGGGGAGGAGAGGGAGAGAGGGGGAAAAGGGGGAGGAGGAGAAAGGGGGAAAAGGGGAGAGAGGAGGGAGAGAGAGGGAGAGAGGAGGTGGGGAGAGAGAGAGGGGGAAGAGAAAGGGAGAGGAGGGAGAAGGAGAGAGGGGGAGGAGAGGGAGAGTCTGTATACATTTTCCTATTGGGATGAGACAGTGGAGACATTGTAGAAAAGCAGGTTCAGGCCATTGTATAGAAGCAGGGTCACATGGAAGATCAGGTTCCAAGCCCTTGAAACGCTGTCTGGCAAGGGTATAGGATGATTCCATTGAATTAATGAGATTAATTAAAACTGAAAAGAATGAAAGCCAAATTTTACATTGAATTTGAAAAGGCAATTAAGGAATCAATAGGCTTTGAGTATGAGAGTATGTTATTCTATTAATTTTTCATTTCCATATCACCTAATCATAACATGTTACTATGTTATTTTTTAGTATAGTGAGTTCAATACCTGACTGCTTAGATGCCATTTTCATCCTATGCAATCTGTTCCACATATAAAGGGAGAGGCCTCGCTTGAACTAGTAAAATAATTACTAAATAATTACTAAATCTGAATCATGTACAAGAGAATTCATTTTCTACTACCCAGAATAAGTAAGAGCACAAAGTGACAGGCCAATTATTTCCTCCCTTAATGGAAAGAAAACCTCCTATGAAGCCTGGACAGTTCAACAGCCCTTCCCACTGGCCAGAGGAAATTCTGTTTAGGTTCCAGCCTGACATCAGAAGCCTTGAGATTAGCAACTTTGAGAGTCAACCCCTGAAGAACTACAAGATCTCCAGCGCAATCCAGAGGCTCCAGGAATCTTCTAAATAATATGTTTCTCTCATTTTGGAAAGTGTTTACTTCCCACAGAGTAGTATCTAGTGATGGTAACACCATGAGAGATTTTTTTTGAATAGAATCTAGGTGACTCAAAGATAGAGAGAGCTGTTGAGCAGAGAAGAGGTGATACTCAAGGCCCAGACACCAAAGCAAGATTCTCACAGCTCCTCCTTGTGCAGGAATGTAGTCAGATGCCAGAGGTTCCAAGCCATCAACCGCAGTATACCAGGAGAATTTTGACGCCTTGATCATCAGAACCTCTTTTGTACATTCTCACCATCCTCTTATCTATTCAATTCACTTTCTTTCTGGGAACCCCTCCTCCCAATCATCCTGCAGTTAACCAGACTCCTAGAGCCCATGTCACTTAACACACTAGAAACCTAGCTCATTTCTCCATTAAGTGAATTAGTAAGCAATTAGTGAGTTAACTCAGTGGCTGAATATTTCTTTATGGTAAATGTGATTCAGATCCTTAAACTCTTATTTTCCTTGCCCTTCATGTATCCTGCCTGTTGCTGACCCCAATAATCAAAAGGCAGGGTGGAAAGCTATTTGATTCTCTCCAATAAGACTATGTCAACAAGAGTTGTACTAAAGACCTGGAAAACCTAAAGATAGAGATTTGAGACGTAAAAAGACGCCTCTTTCCACTAAGATATTTCATTCCTGTTTTTGCTAACCAAAAAAGAGAAGAAGAAGAAGAAGAAGAAGAAGAAGAAGAAGAAGAAGGAGGAGGAGGAGGAGGAGGAGGAGGAGGAGGAGGAGGAGGAGGAGGAGGAGGAGGAGGGGGAGGAGGAGGAGGAGGAGGAGGAGAGAAAGGAGAAAGGAAGGAAGGAAGAAAGAAAGAAAGAAAAAGAAAGAAAGAAAGAAAGAAAGAAAGAAAGAAAGAAAGAAAGAAAGAAAAATAGAAAGTGGGGAAGAAGGGAAGGAAGAAAGGAGGAGAAAAGTAGAAAGATAATAAACAATGCAGACTTGGTAGGGGCTTCTTATACTTGTACTGTTAAGTTTTACTCCAGGTATCCATGTATAAGTAAATAGATCACATTTTTAAATGAACCTTAACCACAGTGATGTTATTTGAAGATCGTTCAAGATAAGTAGAGCCAAAGCTAGAGTGTGGTTTTTCGAGGTTAAGAAGTTGTTTGCTATTATAAACAGTGGGAAAATGAAGGTTGCTGCTTAGGGGTTCCGTGCTCACAAGGCCTGTGTGTATAAGCCACAGCATTGAAAAATACATACTTGAAAAGAAATGGATTACATGCAATGGTAACAACACAACTTAGTTCTACTCCTGTCTCGAGGTGGACGGGCTCTGTGCTTATGAGAGTAAGTCCTAGATTCATGGAAATGTATGGTGCTGGGCAATATGTGCTATGATTTCACAGCTCCCACAACTGTAACACGGAGATAACTGTCAGGCCTTCCTCATGGAACTTTTGTATGGATGAAATGAGGGAAGAAGCACAAAACACTCAGCTCAGTTACTGGTAGATAAAAAGCAGATCCCACTGTTGATACTGATACTGATACTGAGGTGGATACAGAAGTCTCAGAACCAAAGACACACTTGCAAGTGAGATGACGCATGCGGGGTAACAGGTGGATGGGCAGACAGATAGCTCAGTTCTCATCTCTCTGGATGAAGACAAAGTTTTCCCTGGCAGACAGCCACAGTGACCAAGTGTTAAATTCAAGTCCCAGGAAGAGTCAGAGGTGAATACAACTGGAAACTCCAGATTTGGTACTGGATTTTTTTTTCAGGTTTGAAGTTATATCATATACTCAATTTCGACTTCTCTAGACCTTGTACAGAGAAAGCACATCCTAAACTATTTTTAAATCATTAAGAAAATGATTTGGGTAAATGTTACAAAATTAGTGAGAACATCATAACCAAGAACAAAGTCAATTTCCTGTGACAAATCGTGACTGTGCCAAGCATCTGCCGCTCTCAGTCCTCTGTCCAGTCTGCTGACTACAGCCCCTTACTTTACCTTGAATTTAGCCAATGCTGGTTGTCATGTATCTAGAGCATGGCATGTCACGTTGCCCATGTTGCACAGTACCAGACAATCAAAGAATGAATGCCTTAGTTCTCAGATTAACTAAGCTCTACCAACATAAATGCCCACCCTCTAAGACTGCAGTAAGTGGGACCTAGAAATCAATAAAAGCTACTGTTCTTTTCCACTCAAGGTTGACCCCTGCTTTTAAGGAGGTCAGTGTTTTGAAGAAATGGAGTCAGTGTCATTCCTGACAGGGACTGACAAAGTGACACATATGTAAACCAGCAAGTTAGAGAGTGAAATAGCCTGTGTCTTCACGTGTAAGGTGACCACAAGCTGAAAGCTCTGCAATTCATCTCTAGAGCAAAGAAATTTACATCCTTAAAGCATTTTCCTAAATGTTGGGGAGGGGGAACTAAAAATTAACATACTACTATGCAATTTTTTTGTGTATAGTGGATATATGCAATATGCACTATACACAAAAAAATTGTGTTTTGTGTATAATGTTCATTCTACATATGTAAGTTAACATGTATGTTGAAAAAAATCTATGATTTAAGAAATTAAATTTTTATATCATTACCATCTCTGATAGAAAAAAAATGAAGAAATGGGGAAAATCCCAAGAGAAGAAGAATCTACTGTTCAAAATTTTTACATTTAAATTTCTGTGGAAATGTGATTAACTTGACATTATATTTTTCCTTAATAGAGTGTGTGAATACTGTCTTATTCGTTTATAGAAAAATAATCTTTTGGTTTACGCACTATATGACAAAATTGAGTAATTGCTTTTATAAACATTACTTAACATGACAACTCCATTACAGGATTAGAAAGGAGAATTTCTAAAACCCTTAGATATTGTTACAAGAAAAGAACTGGGGGTTTCAGAATGGAATTCACCCTAAATTCACACGTTATTCTCAGAGGAAACACAAGAAAAGAGTAAATGAAAAAGCAACTAACTTTAATAACTGTCACATCTAAGATGCCCATCAGTCATAAATTCTTTATTTTCATTTGTAACTTCTTTTTGACTTTTCTCTTTTAGGACATTAAAATGATTCTTCAAAGGAGTGAGCATGCACAAGGCAGTGATGGAGAAAGGTCACCCTCAAGACTTACAGATGAAAAGAAGTGAAGGCTGTTTTTTTTTTTTATTTTATTGAATAAATCTTTAAAACCAAATTGACCATCGCATTCGTTGTGTGCATCATTGTGATGGGTGTAGGTGTGACTCCTTCTCAGTTGATGAGAAGCTCTGAAAAATAAATCTCAAGTCAGAGAAAATTTTATCCATAAAACCCTTAGGGGAGAGAGGGAGACACAGACACAGACACACACACACACACACACACACACACACAGAGAGAGAGAGAGAGAGAGAGAGAGAGAGAGAGAGAGGAAAGAGATCTCAAATACTTAAAGATGATTTTTTTAAGTGATTCTGGGAATAGAAATTACCAGAAACAATACTCTGAAAGTAAGCCATGAAGTCTCCCTATGGGAGTTATCTACATTAGAAAAATATGTTCAAAGTCCCACCGAAATTCCATATCAGAGGAGAATGTTCCTCCCGTGTTACAGTTCTTGCTTCGTAGATTGTAAACTTTGAACGGTCATCCTAGTAGCCAAGAAGAAAGGTGCATCACTGAGTTGCTAGACCATCACACTTTTAACGTTTGTACTCCTGCCGGGTGGTGGTGGTGCACGCCTTTAATCCCAGCACTTGGGAGGCAGAGGCAGAAGGATTTCTGAGTTCGAGGCCAGCCTGGTCTACAGAGTGAGTTCCAGGACAGCCAGGGCTACACAGAGAAACCCTGTCTCGAAAAACAAACAAACAAAAAACCCAAAAACAACAACAACAACAACAAAAAACCATTTGTACTCCTGTCTAACAGAATGCAAACTTTGCCCCCCCCCCATAGACAGCTGCACTGTTTATGTGATTACCCAGAAACTAAATTCAATGATCATCATCTAAAGGAAATGTCATAAAAAATGAGCAACGACATTCCTGGGTTGCTGAGCTTCAGTGATGACCTCCTTGGTTCCTACTCTTCTCATAAGGCATGTGTTTGCGTGGGTCCTAGGGATAATTCATCTATGCATAGCCAATTTCTGGATGTGTCTTCCGCATTCATGAACTTTACAGGTTTTGTGAAAGCTTAGAGGTCCTCACATCTAACGGCATTCACTTCCTTCAAGGAGCAATCTCTTCCTCTTCAATAAAGAATCAGACCTTAGAACATCTGTCCAGGCAACTGTCCTTAGGAGGTCTGCAACATAGGTTAAAAGGAGTTGTTATCTGCACCTGATTGTGATAGTTGTTGCGGGGTCATTTACTCTGATACAGCATTGGACACATCAGAACACTCTTTCCATCCTCAAACTCCAAAGCCCATCCTCTCCTTAGCATCACCCAAGATTTTCACCTTTATCTTTTCCTGGAACATGATAATCATGGTATGAGTCATATACCTTCATCTCATCTATTTTTATTGCTGCTAGACTATTGTTTACACTTCTTTAGTAAAGTTCTCACTGGAGTTCCTACATGATTTGAATTTTTTAATGTTATCAGCACCACCTCTTTTTTTTACTGGTAGTTTATTTAATCACTTTATATGCAGCTGTCCCTCTCCGCAGTATCACCTTTACAGCCCTTCTCCCCAAACTCCCTTTCTATTTTCTTTGGAGAAAGGGGAGGTTCCCCGGCAACCAACTCACCCTGGCACATCAAATCACTACAGAACTAGATACATCGTCTTCCACGGAGGCCAGGCAAGGCAAGACCAGTTAGGGGAATAGGATCTATTGGTAGGCAACAGAGTCTGGGACAGCCCCCTCTCCAGTTGTTGGGAGACCCACAAGAAGACTCAGCTGCACATCTGCTACACATGTTTGGGGGCCCTAGATTCAGGCCATGTATGCTCTTTGGTTAGAAGTTCAATCTCTAGGAGCCCCCAAGGGTCCAGGTTATTTGACTCTGTTGTTTTTCTTATGGGATCCCTGTCCTCTCCAGTTTCCTCCATTTTTTCGCCAACTCTTCCACAGACTCCCCAAGCCCCTGTAGGTCTCTGTGTCTGTTTAAGTCAGCTGCTAGAGGAGCCTCTCAGAGGACAGTTATGCTAGGCTTCTGTCTGCAAGCATAAAAGAGTATCATTTAATTGTGTCATGCATTGGTTCTTGCCCATGGGATGGGTCTCAAGTTGAGCCAGTCATTGGTTGGACATTCCCTCAGACTCTGCTCCATCTTTGTCCCTGCACTTCTTGTAGGCAGGACAAATTTAAGGCCAAAGGTTTTATGGGTGGTTTGATATGCTTATCCCTTAACTGGAAGTCTTGCCTGGCTTCTTCACTCTCCATATCCTCCACTGCTAGGAGTCTCAACTAGAAACACCATCATAGGCCCCCTGGAGCCTTCCCATGCCAGGTCTCTGGCATATCCAAGAGAAGCGCCCTCTGAATTCCACCATCGATTTCTGTTCACTCTCTTGGCCCTCTCCAGATCTCCCTACACTTGATCTCCCCCACCCTACCCTTTCCCTTTCTTATCCTCTATTTCACCCATTTTCCTCCCCCCATTCCACATCTGATACCTGTTTTGCTTCCTCTGCTGAGTGAGATTCAACATCCTCCCTTGGGTTCTTCTTGTTATTTGACTTCTTTGGATCTATGGATTGTACCACGGGTATCCTGTACTTTATGGGTAATATCCATTTATAAGTGAGTACATACTATGCATGTCCCATTGGGTCTAGGTTATCTCATTCAGGATGATATCTTCTAGTTCCATCCATTTGCCTGCAAAACTCAGGATGTCCTATTTCTTAATAGCTAAGTAGCAGTCCATTGTGTAAATGAACCACATTTTCTTTATGCATTTTTTCAGTTAGGGGACATATGAACTGTGTCACTAACATTGTATTGAGGATTTTAAAAATCTACATCCAAGACAGACATAACTATGCAGTTTCATTTTTCCTAAAATGTATAGTTATTATATCAGATTATTTATAGGTTGTGACATAAGTTGATACGTAGTTCCTTTTTCTATGAAGAAGCTTTATAGAATTATATTTTCTTCCTTAAATAGTGGCTGTAATTTCTAGCAAAGTCACCTGACCTAATGTTTTAAACATTTAAAAACTTTTAGTTGTGAAATAATTTAGTAGCTATGAGATCATTAAGTTTAGTTTTTTTTTTTTTTCTTTCTTGAGTGGCTTTTGGTGACTTTCAAGGAATGTTTTAATTACATCTTAGTTTTTATGTTTATTTTACAAATATTTTATACTATTCCTTAGTATTTCTTTGTATTTGGGTGCATATTCATATGTGTGGAGAAAATAACTTTTGGTGCTATATTTCTCAGGAGCTGTCTACTTTGACCATCTAGACAGGGGTTTTCACTGTCTGGGAACTTGTCAAGCAGGATAAACTATCCTGCTGACTGACTATGGTACCCAGACATCTACCCCTTTCCAATCTACAGTGCTAGAATCACAAATGGGCACCAGAGAGTGGGAGGGAAGGAGGGAAGGAATGAGAGAGAGAGAGAGAGAGACAGAGACAGAGACAGAGACAGAGACAGAGACAGACAGAGAGCAGTTTTTACATGGTTTTAGTGCTCCTAGCTGCAATCACTGAACCAATGGAGCTATCTCCCCAGCCTCTCTTGTCTGTCTGTTATTGACAGCATCTGGAATGGTGATTATTTTTTTCCTACTAATGCTTGTCAACAATGTTTACTTTTTCTGCTTAAATATTTATCAGCATCCTCCCATTATTTAAAAGAAACAACCGTTTATTACTTAGATTCTCAATTTCTTCTTTGGTTGGTACCTGGATTTTAGCCATTTAAGCTATGTAGTCTTCTTGTTACCTCCTTGAGTAAAAACTAAATCTGTAGATAATTTTCTACATTCATACTGATAATCTGCCTCTTGTTCTTAAAATTATCTTTCTACTTGCACTTCTCTCATTTAACTAATTTCAATTAGTTTGTTTTCCTTCTTCTTACATCACAGACAACTCTTTGTTATTATAACCACATATTTATCTGTTACTCTGATCTATGGGTGAATGAAACAAGTAGTTGTTCGCCATCTCTGATTTTTTATAACCTTCAGTAATTCATACTCCATTGCTTGCCATCTTTAAGGACCCAGAATTCCTTAACTATATGGATCTCCAGACCTGAAGTTGTGTACTGCCCAAGTCTTCCTTAGATAGAGAGTATTTGGACATCAGTGAGGCATTTTGCAAAATTATTCATGATACCCTGTTCCAACGGATATATTGAATACAGGTAAACAAGTACAGATATAATACAATGAGAAGGGAATTTGCAAATACTCTAGTAAATTTAGCAAAGGTGCAAAGTTCTTCTCATGAGTCTTTAAGCATTAGTTACTATATTTTTTGAACCTTAAATTGTATGATATATTGCCCGTATATGTCTTACCTACTGCTATGATCCAGCATCAATGTGACATTCAGAGAGACATCAGGTCCATGTTAATTATAATTATGCTTGCTACAATGTTGGAAGAGATTTGAAGTAAATGATTTTTAATAACAGAAAAAGACCAAGTGGTTCCCTGAAAAAAAATGAGTTATACCTAACAAGACAGAGATATTAATAGCATACAACAATAGCCAATATTAGATAATACTATAATGTTTCACTATGGGCCAAGAATATGTTAATCATTCTTTATATCTTTAACCCCAGCATTCAGAAGGCAGAAGCAGGCATATCTCTGAGTTTAAGGTCAGCATGATCTACAGAGTGAGTTCTAAGACAGCCAGCTAAAAACCCTGTCTTAAAAACATTCCAAAAATAAAAACAGAGCTCTTTATCTCATTTAATTCTCAATAATTCGTAAGATTGTCAGTGACTATAATGCATAGGATTATGTAACTGCCCAAAGCTATAGAGCTATATATATATAGACAGAAACTAGAAGCCAGTTTTTCAACCCCAAAGTCACACACTTATCTCATTTTCTGTTTGTGTATAAAACACCAACTGCACAAGCACAGGGTGAAGGAAGTGCAGCTTAGTAGTCCTTTATTCAAAACTAAATCTAACCTAACATAATGTGTTAGGCTATTCTTAGGAAGCCCATATGTATGGAATACTACTAATAATTTAACAGCGGAAAAAGGGATAAGCTAATTTTTCTGTGATCTACAGTGGCAAAATCTCAGTAGCAACTGTCTACACAGTTCATGTCCACACAGTTTTTCATATCCATCTGCTATAAACACAGATAAATGGAATATATATATTACATATAATTTTAGTTTATTAGCTATATAAGTCACATGTTACATGTATGCATTTTGTATACATACTATATTTGCATATTTTATATCCGGTGTACTTATATATTGACACTATATTATAACTATATTATAGTTACATGTTATCTGTTCAAAAAGAACCACAGTATATCTTTAAGGAAACCCAGAAGTCCTTGGCTTTGAGAAGAGAAGCTTCAGATTTAGAGAGAATGTAAACTATAATCAAGTGGCAATACGATTTGATGAGAAGGAAGATATGTGGGTCACACTGTGATTACCAAGTGCTGACAGGAAATAAAGGTATAAAGTACACAAGCTGTTCAGATGAAGGAGCTTTCCTGTGTTCCCTAAGGATCAGCCACTTTTGCTGATGTGGTGATTGATAAAGGCCTCTCCTGCTAGAAGTATAGATGCGCTCTGATTGGGCAGGGTACCAGCTATCAGGAATGAGTAAGAACATGCATCTAGTACTTCACCATTGCCTTGACTCTTCTAAAATTCCATCTCTAAAGTCATTGTCTCAGCTCTCTTCTTAGCTATTCTCTACTCTACCTAATGGGCCATTTGGACATCATCTTCACCAAGGATGGATCTGTTCTTCCTCTAGTATTCTTTGACCAGTGCTTGAATAACCCTTTCTTGAGAACTAAAATAGTGCCATTCAGCTGTTTCTCTGCCCAGGCCTGATGTTCTCTGTGGGAAGATTACAGTGAACCGTAAAGGTGTTGAACACTTGCCTAGATGACTATGGCCCCATCCACCTCTAAAGTTCTCCTGACTGCCTGTCCTGTAGTAATGGAAATGTCCCAGATTCTCCTCTCCTCCCTTATGCAAAACTTCAATGAGACCTCTGCCTCCTCGTTCATATGCAAATCTTACTCACTGTTGCTATAGATAACCCTCACAATGGTCACTCCTGTCTCAAAGGCACTCAGAATCATCCTTCTAGACTCTGGAAATATCCTTCCCTAAGTCGGCCCTGTTCTTTTGATCATCTTCTCATGGATCCCTTATTCTCCCCCAGCTCATCCTCTAAGTACAGACAGCACCATTTTCCTGAAATCATCTTAAAGTGTCCTGTCACATCTTTGTTTAGAAAGCCTTTTGCCTTACCCTCCAATTTAATTTCCAAATCTCCAGGAATATTATTCAGAATCTTGTTTCAATTTTAGTTATGTTTTCCTTAGACTCAATACCTAAGCAGCTTCACCCAAGGTAGCTTCTGGCGTCTACACTTAATAAACGTGAAATAACTTAATGAACAAAAGACACCTCCCATCAACACAATTCTTGAAAATGGAAGCTAACTTGCTGGGGGCGGGGGGTATTTTCCCCTAACCTCATGCTGTGCTTATACTACACTTACACAGGGAACAAAGTTAGAGTATATATTACTAGAAAGCAAGGGTTTATGAAAGCTAGTGAGGTCCATAGTCTATTCTAGTCAGTTCCTTTCAGGATTTTGAGCCTGGTGTTATCCTAATCAAGCCAGCTATGAAGCCTCCATCAACTTTCTTCTGCTTGTCTCCTTTCTAAACAAAGCTGCCACGACTCTTTCTTGACACCCTTTGCAATTCATTCCGCCTCTTTCTGCATTTCACTAGATTTGACCTAATACAAAAAAATCATGTTGCCTGCAGGTGCAACTCCATCCACTCCCAAAATTTTTCATGTCAATTCCACAACAAAATCTTGATACACAGAAGCGTCTTTGGGCATCCTGTTGAGCCAGACAGTAAGCAAGACTACAAGCAGATTTGCTCTAAGATTCTAAGCATACGTACAAAGTAAATTTTGTTTTCAAGCTTGCTTCAAAACAAATCTGGAAAGAGATGCCGACCCAGACTTGTGGCTGCAGTTCAAAGCCCCAAAGGGGACCAGGGGGCTCAAAGATGTGCCCTGAGCATTCAGCTCAAACACTTTCTGTATCTTTGCTAACTTCAGCCTAACCACAGGGAGACAGCTAAGCTGTTCACCATCTCTTAAACATCCTCACCTTGCTATGCCCCCACAAACCAGGCAGAAACCACAACATCCTTCTAGTATACGGCAGACTTCACCATGTACTCTGGAGGCGGAGAGCTTACTCTTCTCCCCCTCCACTTTCACTGTCTGAGCCCATTTCGTAACAAAGTCCCTGCAAATTAAAGTCTTTGCTGACATGCTCTCCGCCATGGATTGCAGGTGTCATGTAGCTTCCTGATGCTACCAGAACCCCTTACATTTTTCTTCTGAATTTCTGCCTTTGAGAGTTTGATCCATTCTGCCAGGAGCATGGCTTTGAAACATCCTTTAAAATGGCATGTAAGACTAGGCCACTGTTATATTTTAAGCAGGCAACTTTCTCCAAGCTGATGAACATGGTTGTAATATATGACATTTTCTTAAAGAGGTAGGAGAAGTAGCTATCACGTAATTGTTTTTTTTTTAATTTTTGATATAGATTCACTCACTTATTGTTGGCCTATAGGCACTTATAAGATGTGTATTTTACTATCCTCAGAAAGGAGGCAAGGCAGGAATAATTAGCAAGAATCTGGGCTTTTTATCCAGGAAGAAATTTGTCCTCAGTCTCCACTGTACGCCACTGTTTGCCTGTTCTAGTCCTGTGTTTTTGAATTTCTAACCTTTAGAACTGTGAATCAAGTAAACGTCTTTATTTTTTAAAAATTCATTTATTTATTTACATCTTAGCCTTCCTTGCCCGTCCCCCTCCCCTTTGCCTCTGAGAGGGCAGCCTTCATATCCCCCACCCTTGTGCATCACATCTCCACAGATTAGACACATCCACAAAGTAATTTGTAGAGAAAAGTTGGTGACCTAGAGACTGAACCACCAACTTCTTTTCTTTATAAATCACTTCGTATATTTTCCTACAGAACCTGAAATCATACGAGCATAGAGTCTAATTCCTTTGCCCTGATAAACATTTCAGACAATAAATCTCTGAAGAACTGAGTTTTGGGACTATACTTCCCAAGCAAAGCCTCCACAACAGAGGGGTCATAATTTGTTAGGTTTCTTTTATGCATCTAAGATTGATCTAATGGTCAAATGAAGGCACATGCAGTAGAAAAATTTTCTCTGATTTCTTTTATTACATGATTATGAGACTATTTGGAGCATGAGCTGAAAAAATGCGGATTTCTGTGTAGCATTCTTTAAAATATGCAACAGGCCAGAAATGTTAAAGTGATTTTCTATACCCATAAAGTCTAACCAACATAGCCTCCCAAAAGTGAAATGAACAAGGATCACACCAATGGACATGACAGAGTGGGCAGGTAAAAGCTCAACCCTTCACAGAGAACTATAGGCAACTAAGGAAGAATGAGAGCAGGAGAGTTGTTCTTCCCCAGGAATGAGAACACCAATTGACTGTCCAATGGCCAAATGGTCAGCACTGGAAACATGCATACTAGTGACATTATTTAAACTGAGCAGGTTACATATACATCATATACATCATATATATCATATTCCATGTTAATAGTCTCAATATTCCATCACTGTTAACCCCTCCAGTTCCCTGTGCCCCTTCATGAGTCATTCTGTGGGAGTCTGAATTTTAAAGATTGTCTCTTTCATCAGTGTACTGTAGCACCCTGGCAGAAACAGAGCTCAGGAGATTAACTAGTACACTCTAGCTCCTCTTGACTGGTTGCATGTATGCAGGAATATCAGACTTGATCCACACTAATACAGCATATATAAAGGAAGAACGTAATTAGCTTGTCTTCTGCAAATGATGCCTAACTAGTCTGCAGCTGCAAGGCATTTGAACCCAGGAAGTCTAGGGATGTACAGCTAGATCAATGATAGAGCTAAAACCCTTCCTACAGCCCGCTTCCTCATTGCCTGCTCCTGCCACCCATGCTAGACACAGAAGAGTAGAAGAGAAATGTTGAACCTCTTGCGTGGGATGAGGTTGAGCCTTACCTCCTGCGTGGGATGAGGTTGAGCCTTGAAGAAACCTGGACATGGTGAAGTGGGACAGGCTATGAGGATAAGCACATAAACAAACTTCACAATCTCTTGATGCATCACACAATTGCCTGCAAGTTGGGCAGCAAAAGAAGGATATTTAGCGATGCACTTTTACCTACCCATCAATTTAACCACAAGAATAAATTGAAATGGAAAAGTCAGCTCAGATTTTTGCAGCCAGTCCTCTTTTTATGATGAGAAATAGCATAAGGGAGTTGAAATGGCAATAAATAACTATTTAGATATTAATTCTGAGCAGACTGTTGATATGGAAACCATAGCTGGAAGATATTTCCAAATAAGCTGCAGTCTCACACCATAAAGAATTCCCTTTGTTTTGCAGAAATTCTTAGAAGCTAAAAAGCATGGCCAAAAGTGTGACCTCCTTCTACCCCATAGACAGTAATCCCCTTGTTTTCAGACGCCTTTATGGCCTTTTGTTCTTTGCAAAGTAAAATAAGACTTGCAAAATTAAGATGCATTTTCTGAAAACCTTCATTACCATGCTTTGTGGAACACAGGTAAGTAAACTTTCTTTCCTTCTCTGGCTGTCTGCTTCTTCTCAACCTGTTTCCCAACCCAGCCTTAAGCCTCCCACACCAAAAAGACTCTTAGAGTTGAGCTTTACATGGAGATTACTGAAACTGAAAATGAAGATGGTTCTTCTTCCTCCATATGCCTGTGACATGGTAACTGTTGCTTCTTCTCGTTCAAGATGGCTCTGAGTTCTATTTTCAACTCCTAAGACAATAGGAGGAAGTGGCCAAAGTGAAGCCAAGGATGGTTTTGTCCTTAGCTTTCTGTTCCTAGAATGTCATTAAGAAATAAGCAGATGATATTTAGTCATGAAGCCCACAAATGTTCCATGGTTCAGCGAAGTCTAGACAAGCTATTGTTTGTCATTAACTTGAATTTTCCACCAGAGATGGAACATAACCTCACCACGACTCTGGAGTAAAACATCCTATATAAAGTGGATCCTGAGCACAGAATGAAGCAGACAGAGCCCAGCAATCAGGTTCTTGGTAGAGTAACAGCCACTGTGTTCTTCATCTTGGATTTGTCTTCTGCCACAACCTTCTTGTACTCATGGCCTCAGGAAAGAGAAATCTGGCACAACGAAGATGTTCTACAGGCAACTAAGAAATGCAGAGATGAGGGAGAGAGAGTTTTTCATGGGATAATCACAGCAGTTTGTTATCCAGTACCAAATGGTCAACCCTGAAACACACACACACACACACACACACACACACACACACATGATATATATATATGGATTATGGATTGTCATTTTCCCATGGTCAGACTTTCCAGAGGACATCGTTTTAAGTAAGTTGAGAACCACTGGTCTCCATGTTAATAGTCTCAATATCCCCAGTATTCCATCAGTGCTAACTGCTAACATTTTATATATGTATATATATATATATATACATATATATATATACAAACACATATACATATATATACATAAAATGTATGTGTGTGTGTGAAGTATTATACAGATTGAACAGATTGCATTTACATATATATATATGCATGTAACAACCAATGGTAGAGTCCATGAATTTAAGGAGAACTAGGAGGAGTATATGGGAGAGTTTGGAAAGAGAAAGGAAATTGATGTAATTGTGTTAAAATCTCAAAAAAAAAATCATAAAAGAGAAAATTTAGGCATATGCTAAATGCTGTTTCCCTAACATCTGAAGCTTGGTGCTTCTACAAAAGAATGGCAGATAAGGAAGAGAGACTTAGTCCCTTCCCTCCACCATGAAGAAGACTATGTACTTCCTCCCCATCCTTATACACATTCTACCCATGCCAGAGACAGGCACCTGCTAGAAGAAAGCAAAGGCAGATTTTACCAGTAAGAATGAGGTGCCCAGATAAAGGGGCAAATCTGAAGAAAAGTAAGGAATGGAAGGTGCTCTCACGACATGACAACAGGCCTTGCCTTGGAAAGATGGAGATAATCCTCTTGCTCCCAAATATTTGGGTAACACTTTTAGGTGACCATGGCTCATGAGAAAGTGAGTGGATGTAACAGCTACAGAAATGTGAAAATCTGCTTTGAAGAGTCTTAAAGTGGTTGCGCTTGGAACAACCAGGTTTAAGACTTGTGGAATTGAACCATATGAGTCAAATTAGATTTCTGTATGTTTCTACCTAGCCTTTATGAAATGCTAACAAAGAAGAAATCATATATATATATATATATATAATGCATTCCTGATGCAGAGAAAGGACATTTTTAAGGTTTATTTTTAAGTGTGTGTGTGTGTGTGTGTGTGTGTGTGTGTGTGTGTGTGTGTGTCTGTCTGTCTGTCTGTCTGTCTGTCTGTCTGTCTGTCTGAACATGTGTGCACGTCACTACAGAGGTCAAAAGAGGGTGTTAAGGACTCATCAAAACTGTAGTTACAGGCAGTTCTACAACCTGAGGTTGGTTTAGGGAGTTGATCCTTAGCTTCTGAGTCACATTTTCAGTTTTCAACCTAAGGGATTCTCAACCTAAGAAGATTTCTAGGAACCAGCATTATGGTGAAGGGGCTCCAAAGCTAAGCAAAGTGGCAGAGATGCTTATTCATGTCTTCAAATGTCACCTCTCAGCAAATTTAATTTTATCCTCTATATTCAAGGTGTCTCAAATCAGTTGCTCAGCTCCTTGCACCTAAGTCAACTTAGTAGCTTTTACTTTTCTAGAAAGCTCATTACTGCACATGTAACGGTGAGTTCGTGGTCATAATTCAGACTCTAGGACTGTGTTAGAAGAGTTTGAAAGTTTCCAATGAAACTGACTCACTGTCTGCCTTACCAAATATGCCCTGTTAAATAAACCCCCCATTGACATCACTACATTCTCATATCCTCAAAAGACTAAGACACAGGGCTGGGAAATGTTTCCACTTGCACCACAGCTTTTAGACTGGTTCACAATGATTTAACAGCATTGACAGCAGTGTGTGAGAGGGCCATGTTCCCAGGGAGTCTTGAAAAGAAAATGTAACTATTTGCAGAGTTCTTCTTGAAGGAGAAAAATGTGTACATGGATTCCATGTTACACAGATAGATGGCTCAAAGCTAAGTTTTGATCCTAGGCTTGTCTGCCAGTTCTGGTACTTTCCACCACAGAACCAACCCCTACTGCTGTGTTCTGCAACTGTTCTTCTAGAGATGGATGGTAGATGACGACACCTCCAGCTTAACTGATGGCAAATGATTGAAAACAGAAATTTCAGTGGTTAAGTGCATCTGAGTCATACTCTCTGGTCTGATTGGGGATCATACTATCTGGTTCCAGTTCCAGAGAAGTCTGTCTTCGACCTGTTTTTCTGCATGTTGAGTCCAGAGACTCCACTTGGGATGCTTAGTAGAACGTTTCATTTACTCCCATACAGGATGAAGCAAATGAGACTCAACGTGAGACTCAACAACACCAGGAAAACGATAAAATAACAAATGTATTAAAACTAAATATTTGAAATCTACTCAGAAATTGTATTTAGTATTTCTATGTAGGGGAAGACTTAAAAGCATAGATATAAACATTGATGCTCTATATGTTTAAACTGTGATCCTTTGGTGTGCACATATAGTAAGGTGTGTGTGATGCCTCATACCTTATCTCAAGCACTCAAGAAGCAGAAGCCAGAAAATTGCAAGTTCAAGGCCAGCCAGGGATACACAGCAAGCCCCCACCTCTCTCTCAGAAAAAAAAAAAAACTTGGAAAGCAATTACATAACTAGAAAATAAAAGCTCGGTTACAAAAATGATTGAATTATTTGTAATATATTTGAAACACAAGACAATGTAGTGTTTTAATAAAAGAGAAAGGGGCTATAGAACTAATGAATGTACTGAGAGAAATTTCCACAGAACACTGTTAAGTATACACAAAGCTCAGGCTTACGAATCATCATTTACTGATCTTAGTTTAGCACTATCTATATATTTTTGTTCATGTATACAAAATCTGAACAGTATTCTATGTTCCTATATAAAAATATGGAGGAGAGCTGCAGTGATGGCTCAGTGGGAGAGTGGGGCAACATTTGGAATATAAATAAATAAATAAATAAATAAATAAATAAATAAATAAATATTTTTTTAAAAAGAATGTGCTCTTACATAGCACTGGAGTTCAGTTCTCAGCTTGTACACTAGGCAGCTCAAAATCAACTTCACTCCAGGTACAGGGGCTCTGATGTTGTTCTCTGGCCTCCTTGGATATCCACACTCATGTAAACATAACTAAACACACACACACACACACACACACACACACACACACATACATCTATAACTGTGTAATAGACACATTAAGTAATTATCCAAAATTTAAGGAACAAATTGAGAATTAAAGGGCAAACACAAAATAGAGACAAATTATTCAAAAATAGCATTTACTATGGTATTGATGTAAAATCATACATGGGCACACAACCCTGTTTACACATACTAAACACTGGAAAAAAACACTCATTGACATCAGTAACAACAGATGCCCGAGAGCTTCCCAAACTCAACACAGCCACATTCCAGCATGGGTTAGGGGAGGAACTCCCAACATCCCCATCCCTACCTGAGGCTTTATTGTTAACTGATGACAACTGGGGAAACACAATCCTTTTTCGTTGAATGCAGCTCCAATAGGCTGTCCATGTCACAGTATATAGCCCTAGAGTGGTGAACAAGCTGTCAACAGCAAGTGAATTTAATATGTTGAAAAAGGAATACATTAAGTTGGATGGAAAATGTGATGGGGGAAGGGGAAGCATTTAAGGAGAAGAAATAGAAGGGTAGGTTTGATCCAGACACATAGTCATGTATTAAATTCTCAAATAATAAAATTTTAAGAGAACAAAAATATGTATATATTTTATGATAAACCCCACAGTGCTTCATACCAACAAAACATGGTCTGTCTTTCTTAAGTTATTAAAATCACATTATTATCACTTCTTCAAGAGTCTTGCTGGGCTGATTAGCACATAGAGAGATCTCAGGTCAATTGCTCCACCAAATAATGCAATGGCAGTGAAGACTGACACCTTAGCAATGACCAAGATGAAACAAGCAGACCCCCTTCAAATTAGTCACTTTTAAAGATGAGCACCATTGCAGTGACTGAATCTCCTTTACATCTTACCTGATTCTGTGTCTGGTGGTTCATAAACCTACCATCTGTTGGTAGAACCTCCTCCAGTCCCTCTTTGCACCTAGCCTTCCCCACCCATTTCTGAAGAAGCACACATCGCTAGCACCACACGTCTGCCCCACATTGTGGTACAAAAGGTAGAACAAATTACCCAGGTACACGAGATGCATACACAATCTGAAAGTTTGATTTTCAGTCCTCAGAGTTAAGAAGTATTATTTCTTCCTCCTTACTAGATACACAAGTTGAAAGGGTTTTTTTGTTCCAATCCTCAAAGTTGAGAAGTATTATTTCTTCCTCCTCACTGCTTACCCACATCTGAACACAATCAGCAAGACACCTAAAATACACATAGAGCAGATGAACTAGGAAACAAAAAATATGGCCACACTTGCATTTTGCTTTGAAGATTTTCTGATACTATCAAAGATTGTTTCCAAAACCACAGTCCTAGTTTCACAGTCCAGGGAAATTGTTTTTAACCACTTCAGGAATAAAATGAAATACAAGTTTCTTGAGCCTTTTCTGCGCTATATTAGGCACAGACAGGGTTTCAGTGCAAACTATTGAGTCTAAATAAATATGTTATTTCACTCAAAGGTTTACTTCTTTGGGTAATTGGAAAGTACAGTGGCATCCAGACATCAAAGCATCCGTTATGTGCTTCCTTCTTCTCTGATATTTTTTGTTTTGTTGTTGCTGTTACTATTATTATTATTATTATTGTTGTTGTTATTATTATTATTATTATTGCTCTTAGCATTATTTTGCAAAAGAATGTTCTGAGGATAAATGAAGACAAATATATTATATTATAATATTATAGATATACAACTATTGATAATTTGTTAAAGGAAGTTTTTACTTGTTCAAAGATTTTAATCTTCTTTAGCAAATATAATTATATTAATTGATGTGTCTCTGTGTGTGTCTGTATATTTGTGTGTCTCTGGATTTGCCATGGTTGTCTGTGTGTGTCTGTGTGTGTCTGTGTGTCTGTGTTCCCATTGCCTATAGAAAATATATTTCCCATATCACATAGACAAGATCTAAAGCCTACTTGGTTGAAATGGTGAGGGCCATCAACTAAGAATAATCAGCCTCTGGTTTGCCACCTTTTCTTCCAGACAAATACTAACCTATAGCTAGATGTTGTCCTATACCCACGCATCCCCTGGAGCCAGTAGCTTGACTGAGAAGTCACCAAGGTGATACAACTTCACTCTGCTTTCTTTCTCCTTAGCATCTCTAGAATCCTAATGTCACCTAAAAATTCTAGTTTTAAGAATTGTTAATTACTGAAAATACACCCAAATAATATTAGAAGAAGCTGTAAGGAGAGCCATACACTGGGAGACCATTTCATGAGAAGACAAAAATGTGCCACACACAGGTAATGTGCTGAGCAACATAAATGATCCTTTCTCAGAACACAATAGTAAGTATGATTTTAATGTTTTGATAGGGAATCTACTCTAAATTAAAAATGTAACATTCTATACTTTTATTATTTCTAAGCATCAGAGATACATGTGCAAGACTAGCATGACAAAGAGCTGCCTTCTCAATAGATTTTTCTAGAGATATCTTTTTAATTTTTTTCACAAATTACCATCCTTGAAATTCGAAAAGATAAAAAAATTATCAAATATTTTCTGAATTTTAGTAAGAATAGTATCAAATTCACACACCAATGCTATCCATGCTTTAGTAATTAAAAGGTTTTTTAAGTAAGCTGTTTTCTGATTCCTGCCTTATGATGTCGGGTTGGCCTGTTGCACCCTTTGGTTTTTAAGCTATGTCTTAATCCAGTAAATATTTCTTTTATTGCTTTTCCCACAATTATGCTTCTCTTGTGGTTACTTTATTTACTGAAATCTTGAAATATTTTGTATCGCAGTGACAGGCATTTTGTTCTAAAGACTATTTTTTTTTACTGTTGACGCTTTCTGTCCAAGCTGGGAGTCTGTCGAGCTATAGTGTAGTCCAATCCAATTCTATTTTAATGCATTGAAATATGTACTTCTGCATTCTAAAGGGCAGAATGTACAGCTCTAATTTCTTTCTTGCTTGTTGTCAAATGCTACATAGATCTTCCATGTTAGAGCTGGACTTCTCCCTGAACAATTAGAGTTGTCCTTAGCAGGACACTGCCTTGACCGACTTTCATGGGAATGTTTTGGACAATTACAAATCGCTCACCATTCTGGCTAGGCTGACCTGCTCTGAATTCTAAAAAACTCCTGCCAAGTACTTTGAGATAGAACATAAATTAAAATCATTATGGAATTGCTTCTTCAATCAGATAGAAATAAAATGACAGAAAGGGTTTGTTATAAATCATATTCTCTGCTCTGTAGACAAAAACATCATTTTCCATTATCTTCTACTTTTCTCCTTGAGTGTCTCTAATGATGTATTATTTTTGAGAACCAAAATTTCAACCTTGAAGTAGGCATTATCATATCCATAATTTCAGTACTCAGAAGACTGAAGCGGGATTGCCATGAGTTGAGGCCATCCTGGGATATATAGCAAGACCTTGTTTAAGAAAAGCAGAAGAAAATTAAAACCAGCAGCAAAACATCCCTCTTTCTTTAACTCCTGTCTCCTAACAGATGGGGATGCCTTCATATTTGAATGAACTGTTGTAAATTATCTGAATTCAAAACTTCATTTTGTCTCATTTCAAGACATATAGTAAATAGTTAATAAATACTTTTGATGTAGTGATGTTCAGCATCAATGATACACAGGTGCAACTTTGTGAAGACCTGCATGTTTAAAGGTTTGGAAATTATCCCTACGTATATCCATCAATATTTTAAATTACGTAATTTCCAGAGCACTGATTACATGTACTTTGAGTTTGTCTTATTGGGAAAAAGTTTTTAACACCTAGAAGCCACAAGTGGCGTGGTGTCAGAACAAACAAAGTTCTTGGTTCCCACGTTTGTTGAAGAACAATTTGTATCTGTAAGCAAAAGTTGAAACCAACACAGCTCTAAGTCAAAGTGCTGACTTAGACTATGTTTTGGCTCATAGCTCAGGTGATAAGACCATGTAGGAAGAAAGGGCCAAGAACAAACTAGACTTTATAAAACAAGTTAGAAGGACAAGAGGAATTCTTTCCCTTTCAGCTAAAACAAACAAACAAACAAACAAACAAAGAAAACAAAAAACAAAACAAACAAAAAGCTGAAGATTTTTCTGTATTTTTAATGCCTGAAAAGCAAGACTCAACCCTACTCATTTGAAACCTCAGTTTTGCACAGTGCCACTACCTCAAAGTGGCTAAGAAGCTTCTGGTACATGACAGGAACAAAGCTGTGCATCGAGACAGAACTGTTGTCTAAACTGTGTAAACAGGAAAACCCCACTTCTGTGAGTTTCCTACCTGCACACCTAGTCTTGGTGCTTGGCAAGCAAGTTGATATATTACCGAGGAATGGCTGAAGGCCTTGTGAGTTAGTTAAAACGCTGATCCTTTTACATACTCAATCACTGCAAGAGAGCCAGAGAGTGGTCGGTTGCAGGCAACAGAACTGAATGAGTTATCTGTGGTCTGCACTAAAAAGAGAGGCAAGGAGAAAATATAGACAAAAATAATTTCAAATCACTAGCTTCACTTGGAATTAAAATAAGAATGTGAGGTAAGAGATGCAGATACCCACAGCCAAGCATTGGACAAAGGTTGGAGACCCCTATGGAAGAGTTAGGTGGAAAACTTGAAGGCTCTGAAAGTGATGGCAACTCCATAGGAAGACCAACAGTGTCAACTACCTGGACTTCTTGGGGCTCCCAGAGACTGAGCTACCAACCAAAGAGCATACATGGGCTGGTCCGAGGGCCCCAGGCACATACGTAGCAAAGGGCTGCCTTGTTTGGCTCAGTGGGAAGGGATGCACCTAATCCTACAGAGATTTGATGCACCAGGATTAGGTGTTACTGGGTGGAAGGACACTCTCTCAGAGGCGAAAGGGAGGGGAAATGGAGGAAGGAACCCTGGGAGGGAGGAGTGGGATGGTGACAGCTTGAGATGTAAATACATAAATAAATTAGAAAAATAATTATGTGAGGCAAGGGTAACGAACACAATCTTCTTTTTAAACTCAAAACTGATGTTTCTCATTAGACTTGTAGTAACTTACTTTCAGATTTAAAATTTTTTTAAATACTAAAATAGTTTGTTCCTGAACATACTCCTTTGTGTTACTTGTCTCACTGAAATTGCCTCCACACATGCCTTGGCTGTCATGGAAGGTACAAGAGTTCATTTTCAATTGTAGAGACTGTGGTGATGTGCTCAAAGGAGTCAGGGCTGAAAAAGCATGTGCCACCATTGCAAATCCTGCTGTGTGGTCTCCAGATCTGCACACCTGTAGAAAAGCTTGGGACCCCATCAGAAAGAAAGAGAAGTGCTGAGGGATGAGGCAGTAGCCAAAATTCATGAGGTGAGACTCTTCTTGGAAGGGGAAGTCTATTTTTAAGTTCACAGTGTTCCTCATGAAAGTGGGACTCGCCTGAAAAGCCACAAATGTGAATCCCGAGCATGCTTTAGCTATGGTGGGAAGAGGGTGGGGACACCAGCAAGGACAGCTACAAGCCAGCAACTACGTATGTGTTTTCTCACAGCTCATTTAGGACTGACATTTCTGAGGACTATGAACTTACACTCCTGACAGGAAAGTGATACACACTGACTGCCCTGCCTTCTGACCTGTGTGGGCTGACCCACCACGAGCTGCTCGATTCTCACTTCTGACTAGGATTCTTTTACCCTACATGCAATGCTTCCAGATTTTTTTTTCCTTTGAAAGATATCACTCATGATTCCAGCAATGGTGATTCGGGCTACTGCTGGAATTCATGATTAGCTTGTATTGTAATCGCTCCTCCAGTGCTTCATAAACAAATATTTCTTGTAATCATAAAAGTATCTACCTAGAAAGTTGAAGGGAAAGAAAGGGTAATTGGTTTCTGTTTTCAATGTGAATCAGAGAAAGACTGAAGGTAGTGCTTTGTGACTGCATGGCTGAAGAAGTGAGATGCTCTTCAAGTCGACAGGGAGGCTGTGGCTAGCATTAAATATGGATTTCAACATTCTTTTCAGTTGCTTCAACTCACTTCTTAAAATTTAATTTTCTAGCTGATGAAATTTTAATTGCCAATAACTGTAGCTTTAAACATGATTAACAATCCATGTGGGCTGTGTATCTCAGCTCATTTGCAAATGTGACAAACAGGAGTGAATTAATATGCTGATGATCAAAAAGGAGAATCAGATTCTGAGCAACAGTGAAAAAAAACCAATAAGGACTCAAAGGGGAAAACAAAAACAGTACCAAAGTACCAGGAAATTGGCAATAGAAACCTTTAAAACTTTTATTTTGCCAAAAGAGAGACAAATAAAAACTGATATTAAAAAGAAAAGATATACATAAGGAATATTTATCTTACCCTGACAAAGCACAGAAATAAATGCAGATACTGTGAATTTATTTTACCATCCATCAGCTAAATGAGTTTTCATATTACTCCAGAATAGACTGCTCATGTTCTCTGGCTGCCATCTCTGTCACTCTCCTAGAACCATGCTGATTTGGGGGGGTGTTGCTCATGTACTGTATCCACCTTAGGATCAACAAAGGAAGATATAAGAAGATAAACTCAGGGTGTTTGACCTCCAAAAATGACTGAACTCATGGGTGTAGTTTGAATTCATTGATTCATGGGCCTCAATTTTAAAAGCCCCAGTTTTCATAAAACAAAAGAGGACTGAGTAGCAGAACCAGTCTTCAGTTCAGAACACAAAGCAAACAGATCTGCTAGTTGAGCAGTTGAGTCAGCATTAATAGTCACCACATACAGAGCCCCTGATATACCTGCTAACTGTACTTATGAAAACAATTTCTTTGCAATGGGATCGTATGCATTAGTAGTAATTTCATTTACAAAACAAAATTTAAAAACAATAATCTACAAAGGAGAAGGAAGAGGAGGAAGAAGAAGAGGAGGAGGAGGAGGAGAAGGAGAAAACAGAGGAATGGCTTGCATAGCTACATTCTTGATACCATACTGTAACTGCCATCTGATTAGATCTGTGGTTCTCCAGTAGTCATAGTGTTTTCCATATTGGATTATGGTTACTTGGTTTAATTGTTTCATCCAATCATGTTACTTTTAGATATATGCATCTAAAAAATCATCTAGTATTCTTCTAGCCCTTAGTTTTTCTTTTGTTTGTTTTTAATGAGTGAAGATACCAATTTTTAAAAATTATGTAGGAGAGAATTTTGGTTTTTATTCTCTTTACTGTTCATTTGTTCATTTTTTTATTATAGAGTTCTAACTGTGTGACTTTTGGCCCATAACTTAGTTTTAGACATTTAACCTATAAAATGGGCATCATGCAATTAATTCAATTATTTTGATGAGGCATCAATAAAACAACCAATCCCTTCACAAATAAGTGACAATAAATTGACTGCTGCTGAAGTTCCTAATCTATTAGGAGCAGGGATTATCAGTTAACTAAAAGTAACAGAATAATCAGATTTGTTAAAGAAAATCATAAACTAACCATTTGTATTTGAAGTATATTAAATGCATTCATTTCTAATTCTTTTGACTTAAGAATAATGAGTTTTCCCTGAATACAAAAAGTCTGACATATTTTCCCAAGTCTGGTTAAAAGGTCTCATATGATAAATTCTTGTTTCTTTTTGATATGTGGAGCAATTAACTAATGATACCTGTGAAAGTCATTGATAACTCATTTACATGTATGCTACATTGTGAAGCATACTTGACAAACCGTATGTCACACATACTCATTACGGTGCTTCCATGAGGTACATTAACCAACTATTCTTAACTCAAACACGTCTTATTGGGTAAACATTTTTGTTTTGCATTAAAAGTTTATTAGATCATCTAATACTCAATGTGTTTAGTTAAAATACAATTACGTCTGCCATGAAAAAGTCTGTAGAGTAACACAGTTTGTCTTAGGTAAGTGAGCAATGTCACCTGGTAGAATATAATGCCTTGAGGAGTTAAATTCCTGTGCAATTCCATTTATTCTGTAACTCTGTAAAAATTATTGTAGAAACTACACAAGCTCTTCATTTTCTGACAAAGGCTCTTCAGAGTGCAATTTTCAAAGGAAAATTGTGAAAACAATTGTAAAATGTAAAGTAGGGAAAAAAAAGACAACTAACAAGGGTTATGTTTTAGAGACCCGAGGGAAAAGCAAGATGGTATCAACACATTAAAATTTACACAGTGACAGGGTGGAGATCTAACAAAAATGTAACTAGTCTTTATGATCAGGGATTAGGCAATTAGAAAAATCAACAAGGCGAGAAAACTAACTGTAAAGGAGACAGAGTTAGAGCAATTCTACCTGCTCTTGGTGTCTCTGAGAACATTTCTAGAAGTATAAAACTCTAAGAAAACCAGAACATACTTTGGATAGTTTAAGCCATACAACTGGTCTAAGACTATTCATGTTTCATGCACAGACACGGTCTCCCTCTCTCTCTTCTCTCTCCCTCTATATCTATCTATCTATCTATCTATCTATCTATCTATCTATCTATCTATCTATCTATGGGTGTATACATACACACACATATATACATACACACACACATATATATATACATATATATACACATATATACGTATATATATATGCATGTGTGTGTGTATCATGCTGGTTTTACTGTGAGTTTTGTTAGAATAGGTATCAGAGCTATGTGTTACTTATGAAAACACATAGTAAAGTATCCCAAGACTCAATTTACTCTCAGGTCTATACAGCATAGCAGTTGTCAAATCCGCTCACTCTCCTTCCTCCTTTGGTCCCTATGTTCTTTTTATTTTTTCCCCTTATGAGCTCTAAACTCATGCCTGAATTTTCTCCATATATTCACATAAGGCCATCTTCTTTTCTTTAGTAAAATAAAAGTCTATTCTAAAACCCGGTCACATCCCAATACATATGACAGAGTTTACCATCATTCACTCAGCTGCATGGTAATCTTTTCCAAGCCCTAATGCTCAAAAAGAAAATGTCAGTGTCCCCCTGGTCAGACAGGCTTGCCATCACACTTGCAGCAGTGTGAAATTCAGAACAGTTTTAAAGATGAACTATCTATGACTCATATGTACATTTATGATCGTATCACCGTGTGACATATGAGATTTTAGTCAACTTCATGGGAATCCCATAAGTCATGTGTAATTCTTAAATCACATCTTCTGAACTCTGACTCATCTCTTCCTATAGTCATGCTGTGATTTTAGACATCCATAACATGATGATAAAGTATGATGTCCTTGTCAAGAAGTTGGTAGACTGGATTGTCCAAGAGACTCCCAAAACATTATAGACTATTTCTATTCCCCTTGAAGGTTGCTTTCCAGAGGTTGAAGATAAAACTCGGATTGCTGAAAATGCCACATACCTCAGACAGAGTCAGCAGATCTGAAAGCCTTCTCCCTGAGGGCTAGCTTCCATGGGACCAGATGCAAGCTGCCACAGAAGGGAAGCAACTAATAGTCCCATACAACTATGATGCTTGTGAATCATGATAAGGACCAACATGGCACAATATCCATCAATGTGCAGTAGTGGCACACACACCTTGGCAGTAACCACTAGTAACTGCTTCTGCTTAAAATGAAGAAAGTCATGCCTGGAATTGGAAATCTAGCCAACTACCTGGGACTAGTGAACTCATAGATCTTAGAGGAGAAATCTACTGTATTGACCACCACTGTATTGAACCAGTGTTCAGACAGTTCTATGACACAGTGCTGGGAAGAATGACTGTATGAGTGGGATAAAGTGCATGTGACAAGATGGTGCATTTGACATAGGACAGAGG
The DNA here is from genome assembly GCA_030674055.1 of Rhabdomys pumilio. Lineage (NCBI taxonomy): Eukaryota > Metazoa > Chordata > Mammalia > Rodentia > Muridae > Rhabdomys > Rhabdomys pumilio. The sequence goes on along the minus strand of JANHMN010000014.1, from coordinate 46,325,965 downwards.
ATATCCTAGAGATCAGGATGGGGACTATGGCAGACTTCTGCCTGGAGTCTTAAGGCTAGTCTGTGAAAGCAGGTCCTCTAGGCAATAAGGAAGAACACTCATTCTATAAATGGATGGGGTGTATAGTGAAGAGAACATCTGAGCACTACCAGAGGCTATGAAAACAGATAGTAATACCGACCATGAAAGGTGAGTTTCAGGTATGATGAGAGTAGATTGCCAGTTGGGTCTAAAGTTGGCAAGGAAAGGGATCCAAGATGAGTAGCAATAGCTCTGTCTTGAGTTTCCAGACTTCCTTAGGCCATCTAAATAGGAAAAAGAAAACTGAGCTCTGAAGGCTGCTTTATTTATAAATTAATTTCATTTCTGTTTATTCTCAATGTAAAACTTGTTTGGAAAAGTTCAAATTCGCTAAATCAAGAGAAAGGAGCTTTCAGGAGCTGGTGTGGACAGGGGCTCTATGACCAAAAGCTGGTGGTAGAAGCTCTGCCTCTAACTCAGCCTCTGGTAGGAGCATATGATGCAGCAGCAGAAAGAAATAACCACTGGTTCTCCAATACCCCTATATGCAAAATATCAGCAGTTACCCCTGCCCCTTAAGCCCATGTTAACACATAATCAGGCTGCAGGTTAAGGACAAAGCTGGAAATCTTAAACTTTACATATTGTATAATGAGTTAGAGACTCAGTCAGGTGAAAACAAAGGGAAATGAAAATTACAGAATCAGGGATGTGGGGACCAGATGTGAGACCTGAGGCAGTAAGTATTCCGAGTTCTTTGTGTCTATCTGTTCATAACCTGTTTCAAGTTAGGCAGACAATATTTTTTAACATCTTTGAAATTATAGACACTTGGAAACTTGGGAAAAACTATAGCTCTCCTTCCCACAAAAGTAGACAGCAAAGTTTTACATATTGCAAATTTTGTTCATGGTTATCCTCATCTTATTCTGTTTGTAGGCTCAACATTAGAGCATAATTAAACATGCCAGTCTCATCCCCACTTACCAATCAGAGTCCTGCCAACTTTGTGCAGAAACACCTCACAAACTCAAATTCTTGGTCAGTTTCCTTCTATCTTTGCATTTATCTGTTTGTCAGTGGAAAACTCATTGAACAACCTTTTGTTTACCCACATTTTAAAGGAATGTACTTCCAGAGTCAACATTAAGACACACTCAGCTCCAGAGGCCAAGACCACAGGTGAGCATGGATCCTGATGGCATTTTCAAAACAGGTATAGGATTCTCTACTTGTTGGAGAAAAGGGCATCTGGTTATATTGTCATTTAATAAGTATTAACACGAAGTATTTTTATACTCCCTTTGAAAAAGATAAATGGTGGCACAGTGGGCCTGGTTTCTACCTCCCAGTTAAAATGGCCTCAGGCTTTCTTATTATTTGGATGACTTCTTGCTACAGAGAAATGCATGCAGTAAGCCATCAAGTCAGTAAAAGAACAGTTCACAGAATCTGCAGGAGAAGCCATGGCCCTGCTGATGGAGTTTCTGTAACTGCTGCAAACAGGTCACTTACAACACTGCCAAGAACTGGTTTGATTGAGTGAGAGTATCCTTAAAGTAAGACATCTTTACTGTGGGCTCAGCCTTTCTCCTGGGACTTGTCTTTCTCTAGATTCATCTAGAAGGTGCATTAGATTTTTGGTGTGGAGAGCACTGTGGTATGTAAGCCATATGACCATTTATTTCTACAACTCAGGAGCTCAGTTGTACCTCAGTCCTTCATTCTGGCCTCGATGAAAAGCTTGACTTTGCTCATTCAGGACAGAATTTCTATTTTAGTTGACTTAAATAAGTTGGGATTTTTTTTTCTTTTGTCGTCACACTTCCTGGGTGTGATTGGCATTTCATTTTGATACCTCTTCCATACTTTGTGCTTCTGTACATATTTGCCAAGGCATTCAATTTAATATCTTCCCCAAGACCTCCATGAAAGTGGACTGTATTCACTTAACTCTGCCACCTTAGAAATGTCTTTGTCAAATAGCCTCCAACTTTTAGGAATGAATAAAAGTGGTTACTCTTTCTGAGTTATTTGGAGTGTGTGGGGACTGGGGAAAGCAGATAAAGTCTTCCTGAGAGGGACCTTGAGAAACTAACCTGTCCTCTGTTCTCTATGGCTTTGATAGTTTAAGAAAATTCTATGGTGGAGCAGTGGACCCGGTTAGAGACACTGCTCAGCCAATGTTAAGAAGAGAAGACAACTAGCTTCTTTTCATGCAACTCCTGAGCCTATGGGGCTTTTTGAGCACAGCAAACCTTCAAGCTGAAGGTACGTCAGCATTTACCCTGTTCTCCACTGTGACTTAATTCACCAACCTTTTCCATTTCAGAAGTAAATATACACTCCATCTCTGTGTCTTTGCGTGTCTCTGTGTATGTGTCTCTCTGTCCCTTCTCTATGTCTCTCTGCATGTATCTCTGACTCTCTGTTTTTGTCTCTCTATTGTCTTCGTCTCACTCACCCTGTCTCTGTCTCTCTGTCTCTGACTCTCACTCTTTCTGTCTCTATGTCTATGTCTCTCTGACTCTCTGTCTCTATGTCTCTCTGACTCACTGCTTCTGGCTCTCTCTATGTGTCTATCTCTGTGTCTCTGTCTCTGCCTCTGCCCCCCTGTGTGTGTGTGTGTGTGTGTATGTGTGTGTGTGTGTATATGTGTGTTTTTGCACATGCGTGTGCGCACTAAATTCGTTTAAAATAATGTAGGAAGGGGAAGTGAGCTTTTCCTGTCAGTTGATTTCTTTCCTGTCTTCTACAACGTGGTTTTAGAAGTTGAAAGTGAAATTTAAAGGGTACCTTTGCTGCCATGACAATTTTCCCTAAGTCCAATAAAACCTGGTGAGAGAGAATCATGGAGTAAAAATGAGTGAAAACAGGGATATATTGCTTTATTTTCTATAGTGTAGTTTGCTGTATTTATCTTCATGATTAATGAAGGCAGAAAACAAAATTGCTTGCACTAAATGACATGTGACAGCACTGAATGATGTACTTTGATAGCACAATGGCCATGAAATGAACTAGCCCCTATTCTGCAGACTGGTATATATGTACCAGAGGAAGATTTGAACTCTTGGCACAATTGCAAGTCCATGCCTCATCTCTGGTAGATCATCGCAGTGTTTCATTTTTTAATTTCAAGTAGTAGAAATCAACTTTTACAACAAAATCCTACATAAAGAACTACAATATGAAACCCATTTTTTACCAAGAATTTTGTTATCTTGGCACTGAGTCATTTCCCTTTAAGGGCATGGTCATGGCATAAAAAGAAAGGAAGAATATTGAAATAATATTCCCTTCTTTGAATCCAAATGTGAAATAGGTAAGTCTGTTGAAGGAAAATCTTTCCATGGAACAATGGGACTCTGGCAATATTAATATTTAGGTCACTACAAAATGAAGAGGAGAGATCTGACTAACTTCCAAGAATACCAACATATTGGTGAGTGGGTAGAGCTCTGAACTTCTGTACTTTCTCTTTGAGTCCTCAGTTGCCCTTTAGCATGGATGCACCCATCTTTTTCTTATTATTTCCTCTATTGCAGTGGTTCTCAACCTATGGGTTGAAACCCCTTTGAGATCATATATTGGATATCTTGCATTTTAGATAGTTACATTGTAATTCATACCAGTAGAAAAATTACAGTTATAAAGTCTCAGCAAAATAATTTCATGGTCGGGGGTTGCTACAATATGAGGAACTATATTAAAAGGTCTCAGTGTTAGGAAGGTTGAGAACCACTGTAAGCTTTTTGTCTGTTGATTGGAAGAACTGGCATTTCAAGAGCAAAGGGAATGAGAATTCTTCCATTTGTTTCTCTAATCATCTTACGTTTTAGTGGTTTAGACAATCAGACTTTCCTCATATAAAACCCAGGAAGGCATTCTTTATTTCAAAGGTGGCAGCTGACTCTTCCATGGAAGGTTCAAGATACTTGTCACTAAATATAAATACAGAATGGTGAGAAGAACAACAAGGAAAATAAAACCTTTGGTGAAAACAAGACATGAGGGAGTTATTTGTTTCTTCAAAACAGCATTGAAACTTGACTCATAGGCCATGAGCTCAACTTTCTTTCTCTTCTCTCCACATCTTTCCTTGGCCTATGACCTACTGAGGTTTGGTCTGTTGCTATGTATTGTAATGCTAAGTGCTGCCTCCCACAGACTGGTTGCCCAAGAAAGGAGTCACCATGGAAGAGGAAGAACATGAACGAGGGAGAAGGAGAGCCAATATGGAACAGCTGAACCATAAAAAATTGGGCCAATGTGGGTTGGTCAATTGGAGTTAAGAGCAGACAGAACATAAAAATTCATAAATAGCAACTTACTTATCAGTAAGAAAGTGAAATCTAACAGCATGGTAAGCAGCTGTCAGACTATTGTGCTGCCTAAGGCATATTAAAACATATAAAGGCTGTGTGGTTGTCTTTCATCTAGGAACATAAATGGCCAAAGGCAGGAATAAAGATGCAAAGGATTCTACATGATCTTGCCCCAACTTCTTTCTAATTGGTGAATAAATATGCCTACTGCCTATAGCTGGAAAGAATTAAGACAAGTGGTGACTTGGTGTTCCCCAGTCTTGGGGTCAGAGGAGACCGTGAGGGGAGAGAGAGAGAGAGAGAAAGAGACAGAGAGAGAGAGAGAGAGAGAGAGAGAGAGAGAGAGAGAGAGAGAGAGAGAGGTTGGTGAGGAGAAGAAAAAGACACCATGGGTTAAGGTCAAGAAAGCGTGGCCTTGAGGGCTAGCCAATTGGACTTAAGAGCAGCTCAAATGAAATGTAGTAAGAAATAACTCATGGTTTTCAATATGAAATAGATTTTAACAGTACAGAGCATAGATATCTGCCCAATACTCGTGTTGATTAAGTTTTATTATAAATATAAAGGTTGTGTGTGTCTTTTACCCAGGAACTAAATAATCAAAGGTGGGGTAAAAGCCCCAGAGTGTTTAATAATGGCCTCCATAGGCCCATGCATATCAGCACTTGGTTACCAGGGGGCAGTACTATTTGAAAGGATTAGAAAGACTAAGAGGTGTTGCTTCATTGGATGGAGTATGTCACTGGGAATCTATTTTGATCTTTGTTTGTTTGTTTTTTCCTTAGCTCACTTTATTCATTTATTCAATATGAAAATTTTAGCCTATAAAATAGTACTTCCTATATTCAGGGCTTTAAGGTTTGAAAACCCACCACCAAGCTCTCTCTGTCTCTCTTTCTCTTTCTCTTTCTCTTTCTCCTTCTCTCTCTCTCTCTCTCTCTCTCTCTCTCTCTCTCTCTTTCTCTCTCTCTCTCTCTCCCTAATGATAAGGAAATAGTTCTCAGCTACTGCTCCATCACCTGCCTCCTGCTGCAATGCTTACCATCATGGCATTAATAGACTAAATTCTGAAGCGGTTAGTAAGCTTCAATGAAGCCCTCTCTTATGAGCACTGTTGTGGTCAAGGTGTCTCTTGAAAGATAACACTAAGACCATTTGAAACTCAGTCATATTATACTGTACAATTCCTCCTGAAATTTTACTTAAATAAGACTTTGCCTTTGGTGATATGAAACAATGAAATAAAGAGTTGATATGCAGCCCTATGTATAAATTGGAAAAGGTGAATCCTTTCAATAGAAAAAAAATGGGCACAAGTTGAGCACTAGTTTAAAGCTCAAAGCTCACTGCTTTTTCATAAGATCATGGTTACATTTGGTGAATTTGTACCCCTTGACATTCGTTTCCACAATGGACAGAATAGTTAGAAAAAGAAGCAGATACTCAATGCTGTTTATCCATAAAGAAGATTGCTTTAGAATATGAATCAGCAGTGCTCAGAAAGTAGGTAGTGTTGAGAAACCTACATAGGAAAGGAAAAACTTCTTTCCCTTCTGGAAGTAGATTATTAGTGAGCAGTCTTCTCCATGTGCTTCTGAGTAGAAGAGATAGCAGTATATACGCAAAGGCCAGAAGTGTGCTGTTGCATATTCTACCCAGTTGTCAAGAAGAACGTGAACGAACTGCCCAACATTCTGTACTGTCTCAAGACCTATAAACTCAAATCAGTCTTAGAGAAAACTACATGATTTTCTTATAGCCAGTGGTCTTATGATAATGGTTAAATGTCTCTGTTGTACAGTGAACTCCTAGGTGATATTAAAACTTCTAGGTGACAGTTACTCTTGAATCTCTAGCAAAAGAATACTATCTTTTGCTGATGCATATTACTTGGAAGTTCAAGGAATTCACTGAGCAATGAAATTTGGAACTTCCTCTATAGAAGTTTGATTATATTCAATATTTTCTGATATGAATATTTCAATATTTTCAGAAAATATGGTTGTGAGGTAATTAAAAACTTCACATTCTTGTTGGCCAAGTGAAAAGGATCTACTTTAACCAAGTCATGGCCCAACCAGCTTTCATGCTTCTGTTTTACTCTTTAATTTCTAAGTCAAATGCCCCTTCTTCCCTCCAGGATAAACAATTATGATTACCCGTGTGCTTTGTGATCTATATATCCATATCATAACTACACGTGTAACTCTTTGCTAATTGTGTAATGTGTACAGAGTGCATTCATCTCCATCATCCTTCCCTTCATTTTTCTCATCTTCCTCTCACTAAGACAACTCTAACTTTATTTAGGCACCTATTTCCCCCTTCTTCCTTTGAAACTAAAGTGATCATGACAACTACTTTTTCTGACCAATAAATTTCAAGAATGAAATAATTTCCAGATCACATCTGGGTTTCAATATGGCTGGGAGAGTGGAGGCAAACAGCTGAAGTCCCTCAGAAAGTGCCTTGTAGGACTAAGGTCAAGGGATGGAGGCAGAACATAGGTTCATCAGGCTTGTGTCAGAACACAGACAGAACCATTCTCTTAATTGGACACTTCCTCAAAGCACTGTGGGTGCTTTTTCTGACAAGGGGATCATCACTACAGTGAAAGAAATATACATGTCTGCTTCTGATTCCTACAGGAACATTATGAGCTTTCTTTCCTGAAAGCATCTTGCTTTTCCTAGGAATCACCCCTCTTGTTAGCAGTTTAATCAAAATTTGAATGTAACCTGAAGTTAAAATACTCAATTGCTAATAGAAATATATTTGACAAGGAGTAAACCACCAGAACTCACAGATTCTATGTCTGTTATACCCAAAGATACGGTCTGAAATCTTACAGAGGCATAGCACTAAGCCATTTCATACTATACCCAGAAAGAAAACAAAGAGAAAAAAAACAGAAAGAACAGGACATATGACTGTTAGATGTATGGTAAGGAGAAAAGAGAAATGTAAGAAGAGCCACAAAAAGAAAAGGTTGTGCTCCTAGAAATGAAACTTCAAGATACTGGGACTCCCCCTCAGAGCCCTGGGGACTGAGTCAGCACAGCTGATAAAGTGCTAAGACAGTTCTATTCGACTAGAGCTGGAATACATGAGTCCCACCCTCACCTACCTGATGCCTGTGAGTGTTTTCACTTCATTTACCACTCGCTCCACTAAGCAAATGTAATTGTCTCCCCCAGAAGAAAGCAGGTGCCCAAGACTGCTTCATATCTTAAATACTGAATCTACTAATTAAGGAAGGTATATGGGTTTCTGTTAGGCCAGTTGATGGAATGTATTTGAGAATGTTTTTAAGTATTCCTGGAACATCAGATATGGACCCAATCTGGGTTTAACATTCCCTACCTGTTATTCTGGTTGTGATTACACTTCGTTGTCTTTCAACACCCAAGTGCAGGGTAAGTGACTTTGATTGTTTGGGGAGTCTTACGAACTGTGTAAGAAATAGCTTACAGCCTTCAAGTAAAAAACATTTAGACAAGTGCTTTTTCACTGACAGCAGATGGATGGATAAGAAATACATGGACTCTTATCTGGCTGTAATGAAAAAAAATTAAATTTTGTTTTTTGGAGGAAGATGAATGAAGCTTTAAATAGAACTAAGAAAAATAAGCCAGACTTAAAACACACTCACACACACACACACACACACACACACACACACACACACACACACAAATCACAATATCCTTCATTTGTGGAATCTTAAGTGGGGTTGTAGGTGGGTTAAGTTCTGTAAATAGAGGAAAGACTATGAGGGCAGAAGGAAGAGAAGGAATGGGAGGAGAAAGAAAAATGTGCAATTATGATTTAAAAAATGAAAAACAATGTTTCATTTTTTTCTCAAATCTGCAGAATATATATAATTCATATGTATACACAAGAATGGATGACATGAAGAAGGCAGACTATTGTGGAAAGTAAACAGACGTGGTAATAAGAGGCTCAAGAAAGCAATTATGTTTAGTAGCACCAACATAGAGTAATACACATGAAAACATTATCATGACACGCAGTCATTTAAATACTGACTAAAAACAATAGTAACTCATTTTTAAAAGATACTCAGTCTGGGCTTTTTTCTAGAAGATGTTTTAACATTCCTAACTCGGAGAATCTGAGTAATGTGTGCTCCTGGGTGGACTCTGAATCAGAAAACAAGGAGTACTCATTCTTGAAGAATTCACAGTCCTTCATCCAGTTTTAGCATCCTGGGAGCAGGAATCTCACTAAAAGCTCAGCTGTCAAAGACCTCAAAGAAAGTCTTGGTTTATATATGAAGATGGTTTACAACACAAAATTAAGAATCTTTTCTATATGCCTTGCCTGTTTCCTCGACACCCTGAATAATTACAAACTCAGAGAAGATTCCAGATACTTGCACAAGTGGTATTGGAAGATCTATGAAATTCTCCGATTCTGCTCACATACAAAATAAGAGAAAACAACTTTCCTCTCTAGGGATCCACCTCCTTTGAAGACCTCATGAGACAAAGACTATAGAAGAAGAGTAAAGAAGGGAAGAAATGACTAAAGAGAGGAGTTTGACAATCTGAGCAAATTGCCAAGGAACAAACCCAAGGACCACTGCCTTGGGTCCTGGCCTTTCAGGTGCCCAGAGACCCTTTCTTCATCTTTCTTTCAGACAACTCTGACAAAGCAATGCAATACATGCCTGTCATGTGGAGGTCAGGGAGGCCAGATAAGAAAAGGGAAGTTCTTTGCCTTTTGTCAGCTTCAAAGTTTCCACGTTAAGAAACAGAGTTACCATTGCTCACCCACAATCTCTAGAAGGATTCGTGATGTTTCTCATTTTTCTTCAAGCTCCCTGCACTCTATTTAGATTTCTCTCTGATGTCCTTTCAGCATCTCATGCCCCACCCAAAGAGGGTAAGCACACCAGTGGAAATCCCCTGAGGGAACCAGCACATGCTGTACAAAAATATTATGTCTTGACTTTGTTCTTTAACATCTTTACAACTAAAGGAAAGAGATACAATCGAAATGATAGTCCACTTGAATGATAAACAAGAGAATTTAAAGAGACATGACTCAATTGTTCACCATGGACACAAAAAGCTCATGAGGTCGGGGTTAGTAGAGATACATACATATATATTTCTCCTTAGATATTTTTACATAGTTTTGAGAATTTATCACTGTAGATTTCTAGAAAGCACATTCAACTTAATGTACAAAACACACTGATATTGTGATATGTTTTTCTGATGAAGCTTTCAAAGCAATATTACAAACCAGAGCATAAATGATTACCCAATTCCCCAAATCATCTCTTATGTCAGCTGGGAAAATTTTTTGAAATTTCAAAAAGAGGCTCAAATGCATAGCAGAGATAGAATATGCTACTTTCAACTGAATTCTTTCTCTAACATTTCTTTATGGCTTGTAGTCAAGAACATGATATTATAACAGGTGAAAATTATATCTGCTTCTAAGATCCCCTCACCTTGAGGAGGAATTTTCCAAGAACAGTACAAATAGCCCATCTCCTCTTTCTTTTTTTTAAATTAGGTCATCTCAATAAGACATGTTGAGGGAAGGTAAGTCATGCAGATTTCAGGGTGGAGCTCCCAGGTACTCATGCTATTCAAACTCTGGGATGCATTGATCATATATGTTTCCTTAGCCATCTTATAGGCCCAAGTAACTAATTTAGCCAGAAATAGAGAGATAACAGAAATTCTTATCATCACATCCTGTTAGATACTCTGAATTCTTTCCATTATGATTGGTCTTCCTGCTTCTTTACAAAGAGAGTAATCATGAATCAAAACAACAACAACAACAAAAAAAAAACAAAATAACAACAGAATTACTGTACTCTATGATCTGGATCCAGGTTTCTTGATTCCTTCAAAGATCTGGAAAGGAGACATCTATCCACTTAGTTATGACAGGACTCCTGATAATGATCTCAAAAAAACTAATCTAACTCTTATCAAAATCTCAGCCATTCTTCATAAACAGCACCCCTTCACCTTGAGGCCATGTTAAAAAACAAACTAGATTGACTCAAGTTTAGGCACAGTTTGAACTATGACTGCCTCCAACACCTGTCCTACATGCCTTGGAGCCAATCAAGTTTATCCAGAGCGTTTGTTCCTGAGAATTTGATAACCAGTATGATGAAACTCTGTGTTAAAGATTGCAAGATTGTAATTATGTAGCTGTTTAGAGATCAGAAGGTTTTCTAAAGTCAGATGGCAAAACTTTTACTATTTGTACATCACAAAACTCCACCTTTGTCCACTCATCTCTACTATTGTTGAATGAGAACAGCTGCAGACAGTACAGAACCAAATGGGTGACATTGAACTCCAGCAATGAGTTACTTAAGAAACAAAGTAAAGGATCAAATTTTGTTGCTTGGTCGTAATTTGCTAACACTTGCACGTAATAATTCCTGCACGCCTGTATGGAATAGTTAAATTCAGATGTGTACTAGAGATATGCAGAACTCAAAGGATTTTCTCCTTTATGGCCTCTTTAGTACACTGAAAGTTTGAGTGTCATTTTTTTAAATGGCCCTTTAATAGTATATGAAATCTGAAATTTTTATTTTGTACATTTATTTGTTTTTAGAAATTTTATTTATGTGTTGAGTATATTTAAACCATAACCACCCTACAGTCTTCCCTACCTACCCCTTTCTAATATCTATTCTCCTTCCCAGCTTCGTGTCCTCTACTTCCTTAATAACCCACAGAGTCCATATTCCCCATTGCTGGGAGCATTAGCTAGAGTCACCCTCATAGACTCCTGGGAGTGTTCATTGTCCTAGGTTTCTAGCTAGTCCCAGAGATGCCCATCTCCTATAACCAGGCAAGATTTCCAATGGAGGCACTAGGACATCAACCCAGTCACAAAACCTTAAATCCACAGTTTCTCCTGCCTACAAGATGTGCAGGGTTAAAAGATGAAACAGAATTAGAGAGAAGGGCCAGCCAAACACTGTCCCAGCTTGAGATGCATGCCATAAGAAGGAGCCTACCCTGACACAATTAATGATATTCTGCTATACATTCAGACAGGAGCATAGCATAGCTATCCTCTGAGAGACTTCACCTAGTATTGATGGAAACAAATGCAGAGACCCACAACCCAACATTAGGTGGACCTTGAGGAATCTTGTCAAAGAAAGGAAGGAAGGATTGAAGGATCCCAGAGGGGTGAGAAAACTTACAGAATCAACTAATCTGAGCCCATAGGGGTTCATAGAGACTAAACTGTCAACCAGAAAGCATGCACAGGACAAACCTAGACTCTCTGCACATATCCAAGAGTTGTGCATCTAGGTCTTCATGTGGAACCACTAATAGTGAGAGCAGGGTCTGTCTCCGACTACATTGCCTGCCTTTGGATCCCTTTCCCCTAACTGGGCTGCCTTGTCTAGTCTCAATAGACGAAGAGTCATCTAGTCCTACACAACTTGATATGCCAAGACTAGTTGATAACCAAGGGAGGCCTCCCCTTTTGGGGGGAGAAAAGGAAGACGATTAGAGAAGGGTGGAAGGGGGAGAGGGAGAAATTGGAAGCAAAGGATGGAGGGGAAGCTGCAATCAGGATGTAGGATAAATAAATAATTTAATCAATTTTTAAATGGTTTTTAAAAAAAAGAATTCACAGAATCCACTTAGCTTTGCTCTTGTGCTCATGAGTACAGGACTGTCCACTAGAACTTGGGTAACCTACCATGGGACACATTTTTAAAGAAAACTGACTCTTTCTCCCCTGGTATTTATCAAACTGCCAGGGGCTCCTCAGCTAGGGGTGGGGCCTCATGAATACCTGCCCTCTCCATATTGGGATGTTGATTGGTGTAATCTTGTGCCAGTCTTGTGTAGACAATCACAGCTTCTGAGAAAATATGAACACAAAGATCCTATTATTTTTCTAATAAATAATGTCACTGTATTTCTCTCCGGCATCTGGCTCTTCTAATCTTTCCTCCTCTCTTCCACCATGTTCCCTGAGCCTTTAAAGGGAGTGATTCATGGTTGGTACTATAAATCTAGCCATGAACCCATGCCCGGGGAAGTCATAGAACAAAGGAGAAAACACTACTATTGTTTTTTTTTTAAACATAGTATCAAACTGTCTTCTAGACGTTTGTCCTTATGCCCATAGAACAGTCCAGCCTTGCCTCTCATTAGAGAAGCTCCTTTCTCACTTCTCTCTCAGAGAGCAGAGAACTGGGCATAACCATTGAGGGTTCAGCCCTAAGTGGGACAACCTTATTTTTGCATCATTATCCTAAAACAAGAGCTTGCCCAAATAACCAACTGAGAAGCATCGTAAGTTTTGGTTTTGGCCTTGTGATCCTGTTACACTGGACCCTGAGGTGATCTGAACCATCACTTGAAGTCTACCACCTTGCTCAAAAGTAAGCAGTTATGTTCTGCAAGGAATACTAAGATATATACAAAAAAGAAGTTACACTCTACCTCTCTGTTTCCTCTACCTCTGCTTACAGCAGCAATCCTTTTGCTCAGACTTCCTGTTTCTGGCACTTGCCTTCTTCTGTGATGTTCATAGTTCCCTGTCTGTGGTTAAGTAGGCACAGAGCTGGGTTTGGTCTCCCCCTCTCTCATTCACTTGCACACACAAGTGAATTCTCTCAACTCGCTCTCAGAATGATGGCTCTGGGTAGAGCTTTCGCTACAGTTTTCTGCTTAA
>JANHMN010000014.1:46299905-46312891 GCA_030674055.1 Rhabdomys pumilio | reverse complement strand
CTCTCAGAAAAGAAACCTTGTATCAACTCTCAGTTTGGGCTTGTTGGACAATCTCTTCCAAAATTGCGCCTGCCTGAAAATCAAGCCATCATTGTTTTGTTTAACTATTTATTGGAGTTCTGAATCCCTAGATATCCATGATAAATTAATGGCCAGAAGCAATAAATTTGTGTATTCGCCAGAACTGTATTTCTAGTGTCTAGAACATAGAAGTTACTTAATAATGTATTTCTTCAAAATACTTTAGCTTCAGCAGATTCATGTTAGGTTGCTGATGAATAATTCAGTAATGGGCTGGGAAAAATGTCTTCTTTGAAATACACAGGGTTGCTTATATATTCAGAGAATCCATCATATGGTCATCATAATTCTCTTCAGAATCCATAAAATACTTAGATCTTGACTGCTAAAGACTATGCATTTTAATTACAAGACTGTGCTCAAAAGTCTCTGGTAAACACAAGAGCTACATGGAATGTGAATCTCCAATTCTTTTTCTACAAATTAATTAAAATTGTGTGTGTGTGTGTGTGTGTGTGTGTGTGTGTGTGTCTGTGTGTGTGTGTGTGTCTGTGTGTGTGTGTGGCTGACCAATATGTGCATTCCTAAACTGGGTTCAGTAGCACATTCCTATCATCCTGAAGGTTAGGAGGCTGAGACTGGTAGATCCTGAGTTCCAGACCAGCCTAATCTACAGAGTCAAAGCTGGTCTCGAAATACATACGCATTTTCTTTATCAACAATATCAAGCCTAGTGACTTGGTTTAGCTCTTTAGTCAAATTCCCTTAGTAATCCTTCCTAAGATTAGATATTTGTGTGACTTTACTTTGTAGTCAGCAAGGATGGAAAACCCTTGCCTTTTCTTATGAAGAGAATCTTCAGAGGAGTCACATTTTGCAGCATGACAGAGCATGAGTCACATTGTGAGGGAGAGTCACTATCTCATGTTAAATGTGTGGAAATACATAGCAGGAAGCATGAGAACCTTGTGGCTGTTTGGTGCAATACTTTACCACTATTTTCTCCTGTTGGCCATATTATTTCTTTAAAAAAAAAATAAAAGTAAAAATTCTTGCTGTATACTGGATTTTTACTTCAGCTTTTGAAATTTTGGGATGTTCTCAGATTGATGAGCATAGCCACCCATACGTGTCACATAGCCATGTCAAGATACATCCCACTCTGTGCTCAAAGAAATCTGCTACTGCTGGTTTAAAGACAAAGTTAGTTTCCTAATAACTAAAGGATGGTCAAATCAAGCAAAGGAAACCTCAAAAGCACTGACAGCTCAAGCTCTTCATCAAGAAATTGCTCTGTGAGAAGTCCTCTAAATGACACTGCCTTGCTTATAATATGTATTCCAAACCTTTTAAATTTCTTTACTTAGGGTTTTTATTTAATGCTTAGGTATTTCCTATTAAACATTGGATGCATTAACTCAGTGTTCCACACAATGACAAAACCACAGTAAGAATAAAAGCTCCTGTTGATTCACTATATCTTTTTCAAAAGAACTCATAATGTTGCATGTATATTTGCATTAATTATAACTCACATCTTACCTTTCATCCTGACTTCTCCAAGACTCATAGGAGAGCTCTCACGCTTACTGAGAACTTACTGTGATCTGAAGGAAACCTCTGTGCAGATCTATCCAGTGGCTTCTACAGTGTGCGTGTGTGCATACGAATAAGGGGCTTTGGGTGTCTGTGTATGCAGTAAGGGAGCCCAGCTCCAAAGTTAGAACAGCAAAGATCAGCATGCACATCCTCCGCATGTGCTACTCTCAGCTAAGAGTTCTTCAGCTCACAGCAAGTGGAATACACTCCCACAGTGGCATGTGACTTTCCCCCTGTTTTTTACGGGAATGTTTTTGGTTGCAGAGCAATTGCGTCCCATAACAACACCTGCTAAAGAGTCAATGGATGGCTCATGCAGACACAGCTACTTTGATTGCAGGAAACATAGCATGATCAACTAGTTGCATATCGTGTGAGATAACTTGAGACATAACTGTGTCAGCCTGGGTGGTTGGAGTGTGTAGAGGTCCTCTCTTCAGCTGGTACCTGTCATCTGTGTGAAGTGTGCTTTCTCTGTCTCGTGCCATTGATGGAAATGTTATGTAAGTAGGATGCTCCACAGGCTGTCTAAATCTAAACAGTAAGTCACATCTATTACAGAGAGTGTTTGAAAGTCACAAGCAAAGCACCAGACAGTATGAGAGCTGAGAGCTGCCATGGAAGGGCAGGCAACAACTTACACCACACATAAAGAAACTTGCTGAGGTTCCACCTGTGACATGCTAGGCTCTGAGAATGCCTAGAAAGTTAAATCCCTGCAGCTGTGAACAGCAACCCCAGTCTGTATCTAGGTGAGCTCTGAGATCTATTCCTTAGTACAGTCACTTACCTGGTTGACCTGTTCATAACCAATTATACTAACCTTTCCATCGACCTTTGGGGATCATTAAATGAAGAGAATGCATTTAATTTAATTAATGCAATTAATTAATTTAACTTAATTAGTGCAATTAATTTAAACTGTGCATAGCTGCTAAGCCACTCATCTGGGGCCATTGTTAGTGCATCCTGTTTCCATATGAAAATGAGAAAAGTATAAAGTCTTTATTTTAGGTGAGATTTAACACCTGGAAGCTGTCAGAGGCTCCTCATACTTCACCATCATGATATAAACCTCTGATTACTCTAGATTTTCTTTGTCCTTATTGAAATGTATTTACTGGAAGATTTTTCTGACTTTATTCTGCTATTAAATATAATTATACATACATAGTGTATATATGTATATGTGCAGACTTTACGTATACATATGTGTGTATTTTATGTACATATAAACACACAAATACCTATTTAATCATAGGCTCTACAAGTCAGCTCAGGAAATCAAATAATATCTTTGACAAACAGCAGTTACCAAAAATTGCTACACATACAAAAAATTCCATTTCCCACTTTCTTTGAGAATATTATTGATATGTATAGAATGCAGTACTTAAAAAAATCTAATCATGTAAAACTAAAACGTTTCATCCTTGGAGTTTATCGTTTTATAGTTGCCTCAGTAGGTCACTTAAGATGCTCTTTGTTGCCACAGAATGGAGCCATCAATATTACTAGTAAGTTATAATACCCTTTTAGGCAACAATAAGCAATCCCATAAAAATGTGAACTTGGAACCAAAATAGTTATTATCATTTTTCATTTGAAAAGAAACTTGAAAAGGGAACAAAGGAAGACCAGGGGGAAAAAACCAAAATTGGATTGGGTGGCATACAAATGAAATATAAGATCTCTTATCTGAAATGTGTAAACACTTCAGTGTAAAAAAGATAATTGCAACACTTTAAAGTCTCATTGGGGATTCATTTATCAACATTTAGCACCTTCTATGTATGTGAGGCATTGCCTTCCCTGAACATGTTAGATCACCTGGATGAAGGAGAGAATATAACCTCAAATAAATACTTTCTAAATATAGCTTTAAAGTGTAGCAAAGGAATTCTGAAATAAACAAGGAAAGGGGTTTGTTCATGTCCCTTATAATTTTCCAACATACTAGTCCGATGGTAGAACTGTTTAGACATAGCTGAACTTACACCACCACTGTGATAACGTTTTCTCAGTTAGAACACTCCTGTAAACTGCACCTACACATTTGGTTTTGAATGTGTGTTTCTGATGTGTGTGTGTGTGTGTGTGTGTGTGTGTGTGTGTGTGTGTGTGAGAGAGAGAGAGAGAGAGAGAGACAAAGACAGAGAGACAGAGAGAGCACATTGAAACATTTTCTCTGTCCTTAAAATTTCTTCATATATGTGTGTGTGTGTGTGTGTGTATGTATATATGTATGTATGCATGTATATAGTTTCTCCTTCATGTCTGTCACACAGGTGACAGTTTATTAAAGGGTATCAGACTTCTGCCCCTTAGCAGCTGTGCTTTGCTCTTCGCAGGAGACCTAGAAGATGCAGAGCTGGACGATCTCTCCTTCTGGTGCTACAGCCAGCTGGAAGTGGACGGGAATCAGCACTCACTGACTTGTGGCTTTAATGACTCAGACATCAACACCACGAACCTGGGATTTGAAATACGGTGAGGAAGATGGTTTCCATGGTGCTTAGAAATCCATCTCCTGACTTTCTCTATGGGTTCTTTTCAGGACCTGCAAAGGAAGGAGTATCTGCCCTAAGTATCAAATACCGACATTCACTAGGTTCTCACAACTTTCTGAACTACTTTGTCCATTGCCAGAAATTAAAGTGAGGCAACTCTCACTTCATTTGTTAGTTCCCAGGGACACATACAAATGGGGTTTTTTGATCTTGGAGATTCTACATTCCTCCATATTCACAGCCATCTAAATAAATGCTGCTTCTCCTCAAACATTCTCTTAAGGCAGTGTACTATTTTTGAATTCTATTATGCAGTGTAATTCACTGGCTTCCAGTCCCAATGCCAATGCTTAATAACTTTTTGATTTGCAGCAAGTTATGTAACATATATATTCTTTAGTTTCTTCATTTAAAATAATGAATAACTAGATCTCACAAGAAAGTTATGGTGCTTAAACAATTTAATATATGTAAAGAGCTCAAATAAACATCTAATATCTAATTAAGTGATAAGTCTATGAATATATATATATATATATATATATATATATATATATATATATATATCACCTACTCTGTTGAAACAGTTTAAGTCCACATAATCTAGTCAATTGAAATTTTCCAGTAATTCATAGGACCAAGTTGATTCTTGGTTTCATGTGGCCCTGCAGAAAATGAAAGAGAAGTTTTAGGTCTGAAAGCTGATAAAGAACTGACGGAGTTGTACCTTCTCCCTCCCCCACCAGCCATTACTTGTTGTCAAGGGTTATTATCTCTGGTGACTTGAAAAAAAAGTACTCTAATATGAAATTCTGACTTGTGGCTATTTCCAAATTCATATCAGATGACCTCATTTTTTGTAAGTTTCCATATAAGGAAAGTATGTCGAGGTCTGCAGTAGTAAAAGAGGACTTTCTTAAGTTCCAGGAGCACTAAGGAAGTCTTTTGCAACCTACAGCCCAGATAAGCTGTAGATTCTCCCTTTCCTGAACCTATAGCAGTTTCCTGAATCTATGCACGACTTTTTTCCTGAAGTCACTGGAGGAGCAACATCTTGGAGTTGAATATCCAAAGGATAACCTCAGTCTATCTTTGTGATTGTATTTTTATAGCACTCTTCCTATGGAGAACAAAAGCATAAATACCCAAGATCTGGAGACAAGCCTCAGTCAGTAAATTTTTTGTTATGCAAGCCAGTGAACCTGAGTTGAGATGCCTAGAATCTACGTAAAACCTGAGTGTCATGTCTGCATTCCCACCCACAGGCATATGCACACACGCGCTCGCGCACACACACACACACACACACACACATACACACTCACACAATGGGCATACATACATGCCCACAGTGAAACTGAAACAAAATACAGATGTCAAGAATCATTCCTACAAGTTGATAGATCAGAGAGTTAACTCATCTAAACAATGTTCTCAATTTTTATAGGAAAAAAAATACCCCTTCACACAGAGGTTTGACTCTAGGTTTTCCCACCCGGATCCTGATGAGCTATGGTGAGTGCTGTTGTGTCACGTGACCAAGCTACGACTGACCTTTGTGTCCACTTTCATTCACGTATCCAGTCATGTTCTTGCCCACTGTAACAAACTTCCCTTTACTGTTTTCAGTTTCTCTGACGTATATTAGTCTCTCCAGAGCAGCATTACGTTATGTTTTCCAGTTAGAGAGATATTTCTGTTTAGAAAGCCTGCCTTAATGTGCATGCGTGCGTGCGTGCGTGCGTGCGTGCGTGCGTGCGTGCGTGCGTGTGTGCGTGTGTGTGTGTGCCTTATGGCATACATAAGGTATACAAAGTGGAAAATAGCTAAAAAAAAAAAATAATTTCTAGATCACTAACATTTCCATGAGGCATCTACACTCTCATTGGAATATTCATGTACCTTCTGGGTTGAGAAGATGGTACCTAAAGAGTTCTTAATTTGTGTGTTTCTTCTTCAAAAGAGTACTAGCTATTGTAGAGCATTGGTGTTCTTTTAATATAAATGTATGAGGTAGAAGTTGGGATTTGCTGAAGTTGTTTACATAGGTGATCACTGGTAAATGCTAGGCTCCTTCTCTCAGGAGGTAGTAAATTTAACATCTATCCTAGATCCAGTTACCAATCTCTGAACAAGAAATGCATTGTTTCTTTGTTTGTTTGTTTTTCAGTTAACTGATCTTCAGGGAGGGATCAGGTCAACAAAGATCACAGATATGAATTACTTGTACACCAATAAACTAGTTCACAATAACAGATACAATTATTATGAAGATATGGATACTAATTATGGGCTCTGGTCCTATAGAAATTAGTGGGGAAAGTGTAAAGAGGGTGGAAAATTCCAGCAGATTACATACAAGAATAACCCATAATTACCTGGGGGAGAGTTCTACCCTTTCTTCACTGAAATTCTAGCCAGGTTTGAGGTGCCAACTGACGTTATAGCCCTTAGCAGTGATATCTATCAAGTATTGTTAAATATTCAGCCCTCTGTATAGCAGATTATCTCTCTAAATTGTTAAGTGTTTTCAAGCCATATTCTGTCTTTCTGGGCCATTTTGTTGGTTTTGTTTGTTTGTTTGTTTTTTTAATTGGTTGATTGATTTTGCTATATTTGTTTTTCTGCCATTTTTTCCCTTTCAGTCTGAACATCTGTTTACATTGATAAGACAAATGCATCTCTCATCCTAAATTGCACAAGACTCGGGGAGGGAGAGGAAAAAATAGAATTAAAATTTAGGTTAAATGATCTTTAGTCATCACTCTCTATTTTCAGTACCAGATTTGAGAATGTGGCTTAGGGCCAGTGTCCCAAGGAATGTCATACAAGGTCAGAATCATGAACTACGTTTGTACTACCTGAGTAATAACTGTGATCTTCTCCTTTCTGCACATAGCCTAGAAGAGTTTGGGTCAATAGAAATATAATTCAATCAATAAATCTATTAGCATATAGGTCATTTTAAGGTTTATAAAATTATATTTTTATTACATTTATTGTTTGTGTTTGTGCAAATGCATATATATATATGGTGTGCATGCATGTGTGTATGTGTGTGTATGTGTGTGTAGTACACAAGTGCCACCAATTCTCTTTTTCCATTATAGGGGTTTTTGTAGATTAATCCAGAGTCTTACCTACTGAGTTATCTTTTAGCAGGACATTTTTTCAAGAACTAAAATAAAAATGAAGTTAATCACAACATGTGATTTGATCAAATTTATTTTGATACACTCAAAAATTATTATTTCAACATGTAATCAACACATACAGCATACTCAGATACTTTATGCTTTTTTTTTATATAGAACATGTTCAAACTGTATGGTAAATGCATTTTGTAGTTTGGACTAGCCATATTTCAATTGTTTTACAAATATATATATATATATATGAGACTGGCTACTGTGTTGGACAGTAGAGTTTCAAACCATCTCTAAGTCAGCCAATACACAGTTAGAAACAGGATAAATTTTGTAACGAAACTGCATATTCATATTCCCACTGGTGGTGATAATGAGTTTCCTCCCATTTTGTAAGTAAAGTCAATGGCACAAAAAAAAGGTGGTCATTGTAATCAGTTTGCTTTACTTTAGTGTGCTACAATGGCTTCCCCTCCACATGGCCAGTTCTTGGATCATAAGACCCCTCAACAAAGGGCCTGGCTTCATGGACAATACATGGAACTCCTTATTAGTCATCATTTACTAATGTCATTGTCGAAGAAATGGGTTGAGACAATTTGCAATTAGGCCTAAATTTCTAAAATACCAGAAAGCTGCTTCAGGTTCTTGGCATATAACTGAATAGTTTACTCATTTACTTGAAGGATGTTTTAAATTTAAGTATTAGCATGAAGCCCACTAGTCTCTGTTTTCTCCACGTTGCACAGGTACCTCGAGCTCAGAAGTTGGTATTTCCCCCAGTGCCCCAGTGCTCTCTCTCATTTCTGTTCTAACTCAGCAAATCCTGGCATTATTGCTACTAAACAGTTGTTGGTGACAGACTTCTGAGCGTTTCACTCATTTCACACCTGTTCCCTTGTATGGAGTTTACTTCGTTGCTTTTTAAATTTGTACTCTTTTCTGAGTGTTACATTTCAGGGAAGACATTGCATTCAACCCCCACACAGAGATCCTGGAGCATGGGCTTTTGAATAACTCTCTATCCTGATAGATTGTAGTACAGAAAAACTAAAATTTGGCAGTGGAAAGGGAAGGAGAAGGGGAGGGAGGAATGGAAGGAGGATCTACATGATCTTCATGAGGAGAGGGAGGCTGATACTGAGGTGGAAAGTGAATAAATAAATTTCATAAATATAAAAATTAAAATATATGTGTGTGTGTGTGTGTGTGTGTGTGTGTGTGTGTTAAAAATAAACTTACAATTTGTTCACTTATCTCTAGTTTGATAATTACGTCTGGTTTTGTCCCATGTCTAGCTTTGCCAAAGCTATAAGGATACCTTTGTCTTTCTGTACAAAGGACAAGATCTATCTAATAAGGATTGACAATTTATAGCATACTCATTCAGTGACTTGCTACTCATTGTTTACAAAGATGAAGTATAAGAAAATAAGCATTATCTAAAATACAACTCCTAGGCATGTGACCAAGTGAAAGAAATCAAGTGTGAAAGAATAGTAAGGTTATTGCATTGATGAGAACTACTACTGGTTGGCAAAACTAAGATGTGGTAGAAGGGAGAATTTTGGTTTTTTTCTCAGGAATCAGGTTAACTGTCACACACTCAAAAGGCAACTCTTCCGTGTAAAAGAAATATCCTATACCTAGACCTTGACTGATGTTCGCATGTCACACACATTTCTCCAAAAACATTGAAGACGGCGATATTTTGCTCTGTACAATTCCCTCCTCCCCCTCCAAACTCTGCAGTGAACGGTCAGCAAAGAAGAAAGTAGGCAAGGTTAAGTGAGTTATGGGGGAAAAATAAAGAAATAATGAAGTCATGCATTCTTACCATAAAAATAAATGATACCAAATAAAAGGAAAATTACTAGTCTTTTCTCTCTTCACACGTTTTAAGTTTAATTTTCCTCTTTCTAAAAAAATGTCCTTGTGAGTTTATTTGCTCACAGGCTCTTTGTTCTTCAAGCTCAGGTAAGTCATCCTTAAGAGAGGAAAATCTGGGATCAGAAGTAGAGGTCCTGGCAGAACGCCTGTATGCAAGATGTTTACTCCAAAAGAATTCTTCCTACTAACCAGATACATGTGAACATGTGTGAGAGTGTCTGTGCACATCTGTGTGTCTGTGTGTGTTTGTAAATCTGTATGTGTGAGAGGAAGAGACAGTAACTGTGTATGTATCTGTCTCTCTGTCTCTGCTTTCCACTCCTCAGTGTGTGTATGTGTGTGTGTATGCGTGTGTGTATGTGTGCATGTGCATGTTTGTGTGTGCATGTGTGTCTGAGTGTGTGTGTGTGTGTGTGCATGCACACATGTGTATGTGATCAGAACGTATTATGGGTCTTGGGAACTAGGAAGGTTTGGTGATTTCTATGGTAAACTGCATGAGTGTGCCTTTTTTGGTGTGTAGTCAAGTCCCGGTTACTCTGAAAATTGAAAAATATATTTTACATTTTTTCCTATTTTTATTGCTTAAACGTTAGATTTAGATTTAAGATATGTATAAAATTGTGTAAGATTAAGGATCATATTTATACACTATGGCATTCTGAGTCATCTGTTTTTATTCTTCTCTTTTTTCAGTGATGTTTTGGTTTTTCTATATTTTAAAATATTGATAGAATTTTGATAAGTAGTATATAACCTGTTAGGGGAAATACTCTTAATTTATCAATAGAAAATTTGCTAGCACAGGAACATAGCTCCCATTTATTTAAATTTCTTCAAATACCTCTTTGAAATGTTTAACAATTTCTAGTACAAAGGCTTTGAACATCCTTTATAAATTTCGTTTCTAAATCTTTTATCTTTCTACTAGTATCACAAAAGAACTATCATTTTTAAACTTTATTTTCTAATTTTGTGATGTTATCCATAGAAATACAGCTGGCTCTTCTCTGGTGGCTTTGATGAATTCAATTTTTTCCTATAATTATGTTGGGAGTCTTTACAAATGTCCATGTAAACAGATAGAATTTTTTCTGCAAATAAATGTGTTTTCTTCTTCTCAGCTTTGCTTATACTTGCATTTGTTTCTCTTCTCTTGTGAATTGAGGAGAACCTCTGGAGTGCTGCTGTGTATGCGTGTAAAAAGGTCACTGTCTCCCTTGCCCTGGTCTTTACCATTTTGATTTATATTAAATTTTTATAATTGCATTTCATTGAATTGAACAAGCAGCTTTATTCTGTTTCTTGTTGGTTGGGGAGTTTTAAATCATGAATAAATATGTGATTCTATCAAAAAAATCTGCTTCTGTAAAAGATGAGTAACTTTTTAGTGTTTTATTCTGTTAATGGGGTAAATTATGCCAATTGATGATTGAATACTGAGCCTGCTTTTTGTTGCTGGTACTCACTGCACCTGACACAATACAGTATGATTATTTCGAAGACCATCATACACACAGCTTTTAATTATTATTCTTTAATCTTTTTTTATAGTCCAGTCATTATCCACCCCTCTTGGTCCACACTCTAACAGTTCCTTATCTCATTTCTTCTCCCCCCATGTCCAAGAGGATGTTCCCAACCAACCCCCACTCCACCAGACCTCCCCACTCCATGGAGCTTCAAGTCTCTTGAGGGTTAGGTTCACTGAAGCCAGACCAGGCAGTCCTCTGTTCAACTGCACATTTTAAGACACTGTTTTATATATCCTATGCTAGCTCAGTCTTACTAAGTGGATGAGGATGATCTCAAACTTCTAGTGTTCCTCCCTCCATGTTTTGAGTATTGTGAATACAGGTATATTCCACCGTACCATATTTGAAAAAACTGGGTAGGTATTCTACAAGTGAGTCATATCCCCAATCCCATGTATGCTAGGTTTGGGTTCCAATTTCAAACTGGCTTCACAGAATAACATATATTATCTCTACTTGGGGAAGAAATTTGGTGGTTTTGGCACTGTGTCTTTCTTAACCAATTAATAGAACCCAGCATCCTATAGCTATTAAGCATGTAGTTTTAATTGTGAGGGTTTGTGTTCATATAAACGTGACTTATATTAAGATCTTTAGTTTGTATGGGGGTAAGTTTTTAAGAATGCTTTCACTTCAAAAATTTACATTCACTTTCACAAGTTGTTATGTTTCCTGTAGTGTTAATATCTATGTAATGTACAGTTGTATCTCCTCTGATATTTTAAGTATTGGTAACTTCTAATCTTATACTCATGGTATCAAAGAAGTTCTATGTAGATGGTGTTGGACTCAGATCCACAGCAATCTCCCTGCTTTAGACTCTCAAATCTTAGGATTACAGTCATGATCCACAAAACAGAACTTTGCTTTCTTTTTTTGACCTATCTTGTTGAGTTTCAGTAGCCAAAGTCCTTATGACCCTGGGCATGATGATACATACCTTCAGAACTATGTGGGATTTCTGTGAGTTCAGGGCCAGCCTGGTCTATATAATACATTTGGGACTATATACAAAGATTTCTGTCTCAAACAACAAAACAAAATGAAAACATCTTAGTTTACTTATTAAATATATGTAGTTGTATATGCAAACCTTTTCAAGCAATTTTGCATTTCTTTTAATCCTATTTGAAGTAATAGCATCAACATTTCTTACAGTTATACTAGTTTTCATTTGTACCCAAAAGACACTGATTAAATTTTTTACCTAAACAAAGTCTTTGCTTCTTAATGATCAATTCTGACACTACAGAGATCTTGCTCCTAGTTTTCACAAGCCTGCTTTTACCACTTCAAACTCATTCGCAAATAATAATTGTAATAGAACAGAAAACTATTTTATTTTAATTCATTTGCTTTTTCTCTCAGTATTATCTCACCTCCTTATATACCTACAATGTTATTTTAATTTTATACAGAACATCCTACCTAAATAAAAATTTATAATTTTTTTCTTTCAACAGTGGTGCTCTGTTAGGCACGGATTGCGAAACTCTTAATAAGATGCAAGACGTATATTTTAAAAAGTCCATAAAATTCTCACTGATTGGTAACAGCCAGATATGTGTGAAGCTTGGAAAAAAAGATTTAATTTGCAAAACTATGGATATAACCAAAATAGGTAAGAAGTTGTATATGATGGTGTGGTGTCCATGGTTTGGAAAGCTGCAGAAACATGTCTTTGCTTTCAGAATGATAGAAATATGCAAGTCATGAAAACACGTTGTAGCAGCCAATAGCAACTTTTCTAACTAATTTTTAAAAAAATGAAATTTTGACGCTTGAATCATGAAGAAAGTATGCTGAGAATATTCAAATTCAGCTAGGAAAGAGAGTGTTCAACATCAGAATGACGAATGTGACTGAAGCAGGCCATCTAGCACCTTCCCACACATCTTTTCTGTTTTTCACTCACTTTCTCTGAAGGTCTTGAGGTCTTTTCTCCATATTCACATCATAGTCCAAATGTGTATAATTCAATTAACAAATCATTTAAACGATATATTCTCCATATTTTTCCAAGTTCTACAAATGAAAGAGAACGTATGAGTAGGAAATAAATGAAAGGATAGATACATAGATAAGTGAATGATAAATAGATGATAGGTAGGTAGGCAAATTGATGGATGACAGATAGATAGATAGATAGATAGATAGATAGATAGATAGATAGATAGATACATAGATACATAGATACATAGATACATAGATACATAGATATGGTATGATATAGTTATAGATAGATAGATAGATAGATAGATAGATAGATAGATAGATAGATAGAT
>JANHMN010000014.1:46289396-46299895 GCA_030674055.1 Rhabdomys pumilio | reverse complement strand
GATAGATAGATAGATAGATAGATAGATAGATAGATAGATAGATAGATGAGAGACAGATTAATTTTAAGAAGTAGTTCATATGATTGGAACAGTTGTGAGTTTAAAATCTCTCAGATTAGCTAGAGGGTATAAATAAAGGATACGTGTGGATGTTGTAGAACTGAGTCCAAGTTCTCATGCTGACCACACAGAACATCATGAGCTAGCCTGGCACGAATGGCAGAGGAGGTAAGCATTCCAATGGACAAAATCTTTGAGTTTTGAGCATGAGCACAGTGGTGTTTACTCATTTGGAGATGAGGTTTTCTATGGATCAGTGCTGAATTCATGCACTGTGCAAAGGCACCATATTTAAAGGTTTGTCATTCATATTGCAGAGGTATTTCTCTTGGACAGTGAGCAGAATGGGTACCAACTCTTAATTTTCTAAGAAAACAATGCAATGTCAGGAGAACATCTGTTCTCTTTCTTGCATTAGTTCATCTAAGCACACAAACTTCTGCAGTCCTGGGAACATGTGGTGCACACCCACAGGATCTGAAGATACCTGCTTCATTCATGGCCCCAGCTCCAAAATACCCAGTGCTCATGGAGAACCATGTGGCATCTTCCACAACAGACTTCAAGACTAACCTCTTATGTGAGGGGCAATGAGGGGAGTACATCTCACTGAGAAAAGGGTGGTGTGGGTCTCAGGGGGTCCTGGAAATTACCTGCACCCCTGAGCAAATAGGATTAAAATAATAAGAATACTCCTCACAGTATTATTTCCTCCTAGTTCCTCAGGAGACATCTCATTCACTAAATTATCATTTCCACAATTTTAAACTAAATGTTCCTGACTAATACCTAGAACCAGAATCCTAGTTGTCTGCAAGTTTCTCTCCTACTTCCATTTCCTCGGGGACCCTAGCATCTGAGGCTAGAGGCCCAGTTTCCTGACTTCCTGCTTTGTTTCAGTCATATTGAGAACATTGTCTCAGGGCAAAGCTGGACATAACAGCTTGATAGAGATGTTTTCCCAGAAAATCAATACTTTTCTCTGGATCTGTGCTGAATGATGCGATACCTTTCTTCTTCCAGTAGTGTGTCTCACATGACAAATTGTTTTCTAAACAGAAACTCTGGAGGCAGGCAGAGGCCTATGAAGCAAATAGGTTAATTTAGCTAAAATTGACAGAGGAGAAAGTCTGGAGGCCCCTCTGGAATTTGTTAGCCAGGGCCAGGATAAAGACTCTGCACTTGTTTGTATCTAAGGTGAGGTTCAGAGGTCCTGGATATATCCTTGCAATTTTTTTTTTTTTTACTTTGGAGCCTATTAATAACATTCTGATGTACAAAGGTGATGGTATTTATTTTATGACCACTTAGGACTTCCTTCACACTGTGACCCAATTTTCTTTCCCAAAGGCCTTCAGTATGTAGAAAGAGACCAAGATGAGAATTATACTTGGGAGACTTTGGGGGCCAAGACTGGAACTGGTACAGTTCCATCTACTCACAACACTCAGCCACAGGAAGGGTGTGGCAGTGCTGTCTAGATGTGAATCAAGGAGAAAGAAGATTTGTCTTTGTGAATAATCAGCTCCTAAAATAAAAGGCTCTGGGATCAGTTTTAGAGCAGCAGGGTTTTAAAACATGTAGTTATCAACAATTAATGAAAAAAGATTATGAATTTGAAAGAGGGCAAGGAGGGTATGTGGGGGTGGGGGTTTGAAGGGAGGCTAAGAAATGGGAAAATGATGTAATTACATAATTTTCAAATGTATGTATATCTTTTAGCTCCATACACAGATTTCATTTCTTTCTTTCTTTTTTTTTTAATTTTTTTTAAACAGTTAAAGCTGAGGCTCCTTCTGACCTGGAAGTAGTTTATCGCAAAGAAGCAAATGACTTTTTGGTGACATTTAATACACCTCACTCAAAAAAGAAATATGTAAAAATATTAAAGCATGATGTGGCCTACCGCCCAGAAGGGGGTGAAAGTAACTGGACGGTAATGTAGATCAATCACTTTCATAAAATAAATATCGTCTTGTTCTGTTTTCAGAACTTAGTCTTCACTCAAAGACCCCACAATGCCTCCATCTTTCTTGGCTCCTCTTCCTTAAACTTGCTTTAGTTTATCTTTATGGTTTGAACTTCGATAAGAATGCATGCTCTGACAAACTTGATCCTCGCTATACAAAGCCTCCATGGGGTGTGTATGGAATAATCAGGAAGAATAATGGCTCTGCACAGCATAACCAAGATCTAGCCATGATTTTGTTTCCCTAGGACTTTTGGGAGCATCAGGAGGTCAGTAGAAGAAAGGGTAGAAAGGGTTTTCTGTTATTTTGTTTTTACATTAATGCCTAAGGATCCAGTTGCAGAGGGAACAAATTGTTTTTCTACTCTTCATTTTCTGGATGTTAAGTCGTCCTCATCATAGTCTGCTGAGGTTAAAATGATCTTGCTGGGCTTACCATCTATTTGGGAGATGAGCTGAGAGAGAAACAGAGGATTCTGGGCAGTTAGGATTCTCCTAATCTGCCAGATCAACCTCAGCCATCTATTATTTATCTAAAATAGATAAATAAATAAAATAGTTTATTTATCTAAAATAGATAAATATCTAATAAATATCTAAAATAGATAAATAAACAATGGCTTCTCTTTCTCAAGAGCAAAACATGCTCACATATGCCTGATGCACCCTTTACTCAAGCTGGGTAATGGGTATTACTTTGCAGTGTGCTGAGGCATGCTACTTACAGACATGCATTTCATCCAAGCTATCTGATGGCTTTCTCTACCTACTCCACACCCACACACAAGCTGGATGATCTTCATCCTACCTTCTCCTGATAATCACCTCACTATGCCACCAGCGGTAAAGCAGCATTAGAAGAAGAAAGAAGGGTTATGAATAGTTGGTTCTAAGACAATCAGCTTACTGTCTGTGAAGAAAAACGTAAATTAAAATGTCTAAACTCTACTGGAGGCTTATTTATGTCAATACACACAAATATAATTTTAAGTCAAATAAAAAATTAGTATTAAATTACCACAGAACTGCTAACAGATAGTTTGTCTACATAAAATCATTACTTCATCATTAAGATAGAGACAAGCATTTCAACAGGTGAATGAGCAGAAAACTTAAAGAACTGTCATAAATAAGAAATATATAAATTCATAGAGCATTCAAATAAATATAAATAATAATGGAATACTTCTTTTGTCTATAAAATCAATATAATATCTTTTTCTTAAAAACAATACAGTGTTGGAAAAATCATATCTTTATTATTATGTGTGGTGTCAAATGTTATCATTCTGGAAGGAAATGACTAGTTCACTGCTTACCTTTTGTTTTCCTTTGGTGCATGGAAAAGATTGAAAGAAAAAGGAGGTATTGGAACAGAAGATAAAGCTGTGAGGCTAGGAGTATATCCTCCAAAGTGTGAGATAATAATTTAGCTGAGGGCAGATCCATCCCATCAGTGTTCTCTGACCTCACCTGATATCATTTAGAGCCTGCCCCTCCTTCTGCCGCTAAATCTTTGTAGAGTTCTACTTCTTCATTTAAGGAACATAAAAGAACTTCCAGAGACTACCAGCATGACTGAAAGAATTCTTGTTAGAATTGAGAGATCTAGTCAACATGTCTTCTTACTTCTAATAATGTAACTTGCTTTTTCACCTAGCACGTATATTTATCCCATACAAGAACAACAATCCTAGTGAGAAAACTACGACCAAAAGCAGTGTATGAAATCAAAGTCCGATCCATTCCCCATCACGAATACTTCCAAGGCTTCTGGAGTGAGTGGAGTCCAAGTTCTACCTTCCAAACTCCAGAGCCCAAGAATCAAGGTAGGGGCAAAGGATGTAAAGCCCTGGGCCTTCCACAAGACTTCATATTCTGAAGTGTAGCAGAGAGAGGGAGCAGAAGATCAGTGTAAAAATAACCACAAGTCAGGACACGGGAGCCCTCTTCTTTCTTTTGGAGTATTTTTTGCCTGCCGCCTTTGCCATTTTTATGGGATGAGATCGGTGGGAGCTGAGCCATAGTGCCTGATAATGGATACAGATTGTTTCGATGTCACTGTCTCAGGTACTCAGGGATCTAATGAATCTGCATGAACTTATTACACACTATCCTTTCCACTTTTGTCAGGGGTCATGGCTGATGTCACTGTGATCTCTCTAGGTAATAAATATCTTTGACTATCTATTACATCTGCTTTCCCAGAACAATAAAGATGCTATGGGGAATACCAATAGCCTGAGTAGCCAAAGAGCACGCTCCAGGACAGTGCCCAAAGCAACTTAACTAAAACTTCTTCTATTGGAGGGGGATGGAGGTTTCCCCAGCTTCACACTCTCATTCTGGAACTTGTTGCAGCTTCAGGGTGAACATTTATCTCTTCAACTCTTATTTAGACTTTTTTCCTTTGAAGTATGTGTATTGGATAGATGTTTTTAGGCCATCATGAAAGGTTATCTTTACATTTCAAGTAGCTGATCTTGCCATGGTCACTGAGATCAACACTACTCTTCCTGTCTATCAAAGAACTGTTTCTAAGAAACAGTAAGTGAGACTGTGTTATTAAGTAAAATCAAACCACCCTAAATATATACCCCCACTTTATGCTTACTGAATTCTAACCATAATCTCTCCTTATATTCCAGGGGGATGGGATCCTGTTTTGCCAAGTGTCATTATTCTGAGTTTGTTCTCTATGGTTTTGTTGGTCATCTTAGCCCATGTACTATGGAAAAAAAGGTAATTTTCTTTAATAAATAATCTCCCTCAAATAAGGAGAAAGAGATGTTTGTGTGCCTTCTCCTTCTGCCATTTATTTTCTGTCTGAATGTTCTCTGGCTTTAGGATTAAACCTGTTGTATGGCCTAGTCTCCCTGATCATAAGAAAACGCTGGAACAACTATGTAAGAAGCCAAAAAAGGTAATTGTTTAAGGTGGAGAGAGAAACACCATAATGTTGACATCTTAGTTTAAGAGCAAATAAGACAAGGGGAAACTGACACTCAACTTTTGGTCTTTTGTGTATCACATAAATGAGACTCCTTGTAAGACTTTGAGGAATAAAACCAAGATACACAGGGCAGAGGTTTGGGGAAAAAATTAATGCTTACCTCAAACATTAATTATTAATTACCTCATAGCTCCTTCAGAAGTGAAGCCAACTGAAGACCTAAGCGGGTCATTTTCTCACATTGTGCTGTACATTTTGTGAGAGAGTTTCTTAGAACTTTGTTTTCCTGAGTCAAATGTACAGTAGTGCCTCTTTCCAGTGCCACCAATGCTTCTGTCTTTTTCTGCAGAATCTGAATGTGAGTTTCAATCCTGAAAGTTTCCTGGACTGCCAGATTCATGAGGTGAATGGCATTCAAGCCAGAGATGAAGTGGAAAGTTTTCTGCAAAATGGTCTTCCTCCACAGACTGAGGAGCTGGAGAAGCAGGGACACAGAGCAGCTGTACACAGTGCAAACTGGCCATCTGAGACTTCAGTCAGCCCACCAGAAACATTCAGAAGAGAGACACCCCTAAGATGCCTGGCTAGAAATCTGAGCACATGCAATGCCCCTACATTTCTTTCCTCTAGGTCTCCTGACTACAGAGATAGTGAAGGGAATAGGCCTCATGTGTATCAAGACTTGCTGCCAAGCTCTGAAAACACAAATGCCACTGTCCCTCAACCATTTCCTCTCCAGTCGGGACTCCTGACACCAGTTTCTCAGAGACAGCCCATCTCCACTTCCTCACTACTGAACCAAGAAGAAGCATATGTCACTATGTCTAGTTTTTACCAAAACAAGTGAATTACAAGACACTTAAGACCCCTTCCATCGAAAACCAAACCATCACTGAGATGGAAAGTCTGGAATGCTTGTTCTCCCCAATAGCTCACAGAAGAGAAAGTCAATACACATCTTCAGCCTTCTCAGAAATCATTTTGATCTCTTAGCTCAGAAGCATTTACACAAAGCAGGAAATGTCCCCCCTTGTTGGATTAGTCATAAGAGTCCAGATGACCCAATTAAAATCACAAAACTCAATTAAATGAAAAGTAAAGGGAAAGATAGAAGGAGGTAATGAATGCAGGAAGAAGAAACGGAAAGATGTGAGTGGTGGGTTTATCATTAGTGTTTAATGTATATCCAGCACTACACAACTGCCCTCATTTCGTCCTCACGGTACTACAATGTGGACTCATCCATTAGAATTGTTATTTTCTTTGTCATAGATGCTAAAGCTGAAAGTAGAAATTTTAAACAGTGGCTACGTTTTTTCTTCCCCCAACAGAGGACTCATGCATTCCATCTTCACTCCTCCCTTGCCATGAACTTGTCTTACTGTTGAATGTCAAACAGTCAAACATCGGCACTAAGTGGATGGTTACATAGTTATTATCCAAACTGGGTCGTTTTGGAAAGGGAAAGTGAGAAATAATTAACAGTAAGCATAAACTGTATATGTCTCAGAGAGATGTGGGTGCATGGCCATTTTACTCGAGGTAGCTATGAGAATGAACATGGAGAACAAAATACATTTATGGGTGTGGAATACTGTGACTGTGTATCAAAGGAAGTGGGAGAAAGAAAAAAGGCACCAAGCTCATTTGATTTTGTTTTGTCATCTTGTTTGAAAACAAACTCAAGAAGCAATAAGTTACAAGCAAAGAATTTCCTGAGTCAGTTCTCAAGACCATGATCTTCCTGCTGCTATTATCCATCGGCTTCCATGGGAAGTCGTAGGGGAAGCTACGGCCAACCTGCAGCAGTTCAGCATTTAACACGGAGTGGAAAAAATAGTCCTCTTATGTGTGGAGACACCGTTACAAATTACCCCAAGTTCTACAGCCTCGGATAGTGGCTGAAATATAGGAAGAAGGGGCTTTGCACACCTCAATAAGTACCCCAGCTGAAACGATGCTCACAGAAACACAAAGAAGATGGGCAAGTTACTCGAGTTCAAATGTTGATTCACAACTGCAAGCCACAATTCTGAATCCCTGCTGCTTATGGCCGGTCTCCTGAAGAAAACCACAAATAACTGAAAGACGCCATGATTGGGTGACTCAGCATTAAAATTCTGTTTCAGTGTTGACACTGGTTGTTTGAATTGGTGTGTTTGTCCGGTAATGTATTATATCCATGTATTATATTCAGATAAGCACAACTACTGCTAATGCCTGATTATATACTCAAAACTGTGTACAATGTAACATTACTGCTGCGGTCTGCCAATTTTCCTCTTGGTATTTATAAAGGAAAACCAAAACTCTTGGCCAGAGACAATATGCAAAACAGAGTCAAGCACTATGTCCAAGTAATGAGAGATACAATGAGAAACAGGTAACGAATTTATCAGTCGACTATGTCTGAATTCAGGGAATCTCTAGTTATTCAATTTATTTTCTATAAGCCATTGTCTCTCTCTTCATCCAGGCTGCCATGAAAATGTTTGCCTTCAAATACAAGAATGGGATATTTTCTGGAATTGATACAGCGCTGCTCATGTGTGTGTGTCTGTGTGTGTGTGTGTGTGTGTGTGTGTGTGTGTAAGCTCAGCAGTTTTTCTCTGGAATTCTTTAATACATCTACCATCCACTACAGTGAAGGTCTCTGGGTTGACTGTATACTCTTTTAAATGAGTTAATTAATAGGATTCAATAGAGCTGTTACATAGATGAATGTATGGTGTGCATTGTCATTTCACACTTAACTAAATGCTAAGGAATTCCATGGCTGTAATGTACTCTGTGACAGTGACAACTACATGCAAATGGGCTCTACAGTTCAGCACAGACATTTTTTTAGCTGCTGAAAACATTCTTAGGTCATTTAATGTGATAAGATTTTCAGAGAGACAATTTTTTAGTTAATTCAATAATGAACTAATAGCCATTTATTGAGAAGCCATGCTGCCTTACTTTTACACTATGTTAGCCACTGAACAACGCAACTAGGCACTTCAAGCTCACGGTTATATGGAAAAAAGAACAGATTAATATTAAAATACCACACTTACGTTTCATGCCAAATATCCGTCAAGATTCTAATTTAGCAAAATCTGTGCATTTTAAGCAGAAAGAGAGTTTCCTAAAAATATTAGATAGTTCTCAGAACATCTGGAAGAGTAAAAAGTCAGTCTTACAGGTCACAGTGTCTTCCCGGATCTCTGAGACTGACACATCCAGAAATTGAAAGTAGTTACCTTCACTTGGGTTGTCTGCTCCTGGGAAGTCTCAACAATGACACCCAGGGACTTGACACCACAGATTGCTGGAGTATGAGAGAGCTACAGCCTGTGGATGACAGCAGCAAGCTTTGCCCTTGTGTGGGACCTAGGAGTAGATAAGAGAACCCCTGGTGTTTACACATACAGTAAGAGGCAGGCATTACTACAGGGTGGAGGTGGGGGAATCCCTACCATACAATGAAGATTCCACTACTAGGGCAGAAGAAAAGAAAAACAAAACCAGGTAAAGAGGATGAAGAGACAATTCAGCAACTACGAACACTGGCTGCTCTTCAGTTTCAGAGAACCCAAGTTCAATTCCCAGTATCCCTATGGTGATTCATCAGTGTCTGTAACTTCTTTTTGTAGGAATCCAACACCCTATTCTGGCCTCCC
This sequence comes from Rhabdomys pumilio, assembly GCA_030674055.1. Lineage (NCBI taxonomy): Eukaryota > Metazoa > Chordata > Mammalia > Rodentia > Muridae > Rhabdomys > Rhabdomys pumilio. Next base: position 46,291,248 of record JANHMN010000014.1, on the reverse strand, counting down.
TGGGCACTAGGGGTGAATGTGATATGCGGGTGTAGATGTAAACAAAATACCCACACACAAATAAAATAATAATTTTTAAAATGTTAAAAAAAATAGGTAAAGACTATATGGAAGAAGATACAAACAAGGACAAAGTGAGGGTCACATTTCCTATGGTAACACAAAGCACTGGAGTGGGCCAAGTAGCTGAGCCTGAAGATGACATGGGGCTTTTCTCAATAGAGGAAAAAGTATAGTGATCCACGGAGTCATAAGAAAAAGCCTTCGGAGAAATGGACACAGAGAGCAACCCCTGCAGTCATCACTGACTCAGCATCAGTATCTTCAGAAAGCAAGAGAAATCACATTTTCATAAAAGTAAAATAATTCATCTCGAGCATTTACTTTAAGCATATCTGCATACTCTGTGCTATGTTGGTCAACTTGGGCTACTTAAACAAAGCGCTGTGGTACAGGTAACTTACAAACAATAAAGTCTTTTCTCTCAGCTGTCATGGGGTTCTGAGGAAGGCTCTGTATCAAAGAGTACTGAGTTCTCACTGTGCCTTACGTCTTGGAAGGTGCTCCCAAGGACGTTTGGACCAATTTTACAAGGTCCTACCTCGGAGTAGAAGGCACAATTTCAATATGAATCATGAGGATACCAATATTCAGACTGCAGCATATTATAAGGTCATTCTTCCTATGGTATGGTCATAATTTCATCAATAAACTGAATAACAAATGACTCTCCTTAATTTTTTATTTCTTTGAAATGAGAAATGATTTCAAGATAATTGAAGATACAGAAAGAGTCCCATCTTTAAAAACATTCATTTGCCATCTTTAGAATTTCTGCCAACATTCTGCCACTCAATTTTTAGCAATATTCTTAGATTGTAGAGTTATCGTCTCCTCAGAATTTTCAAGGTCATTCTCTTAGATCAAGAGCTGCCTTTTGCTGCATATTCATAATTCATTAGCTCCCTAACTATAATTATAACAAGTTCTACTGCTTTAAATGAGTGGCAACATCTTTACCTATCTTCTGTGAGCGTACATGTGATTTAGTACACGCAGTTGTACAGAATGTACTCACATCCTTGTCTTAATGGAAATGCCAATGTATTTAAAACAAGATGGATAGGAACTGTTCACTTGGTGAGTGGTGTGGTGAATCATGTCTATGAGTTAATACTTGCCTAAGATCAAGTATTCCAGAGGGCTATAGAGCTGTGACTAGAGAGAAAATGACAGAGTTGATACAGGTCAACAATTCAGCATACAATTTGAATGTTGTTTTTCATCCTATAGGGGCTAGGTATGCTTGCAAAGATGTGTGGCTTTAAGAACTTCATGTGGTTCATCATCTCCCACTGAGGCCAGACAAGGCAGCCGTGGAGACTGAGCTTCATGTCTGCTACAGATGTGCTGGGAGCCTTGTTTCAGCCCATGCACCTTCTTTAGTTGGGGGTATAAGGGGAGGGACTCTGTGAAGGAAAGACCAAGAAGGGGAGCAGCATTTAGGATGGATAGAGAGAAAGAGAGAGAAAGAGAGAGAGAGAGAGAGAGACAGAGACAGAGAGAGACAGAGACAGAGAGAGACAGAGCGAGAGGTGAAAACAGAACTTCACGTGGGAGCTGGAGAGATGGCTCAGCATTTAAGAACTTACTGTTCTTGCAGAAGAACTCAGTTCAATTTTCTGCACCCACATGGCAGCTAAAAATTGCCTATAATTTCAGTTCTAAGGCTTGTGTTGTTCTCTTCTTGTCTCCTGGGATTCCTTCGTGCACATAGTACACATAAGCTCATGCAGGCACATGAGCACACACAACACACACATACATACACACAAACACACACATGCATACA
>JANHMN010000014.1:46233996-46289386 GCA_030674055.1 Rhabdomys pumilio | reverse complement strand
CAACACACACATACATACACACAAACACACACATGCATACACACACAACACACACATACATACACACAAACACACATATGCATACACACACAATACACACATGCATGCGTGCACACACACACACCTAGTAAATCTTTTTTTCATAAAGGTATTTAATAATTTGGGAACCCAAATTGACACTCTATAAATTATCATTTTCATGATGAAGATACCACTTTTTCCTTGCTCTTGTGAGGGGATTCTGCCTCCCTTCATCATCTGGACATGTAAGTGTATCTGAAGAACTAGTGAAAACTCAATATCTAGGTTACAAGTTTCTGTATGGAGGCTTTCTTCTGACCCAGACTTAGTTAGTAGGATACAAATTAGACATTGCAAAGATCTATATTAAATAATTTGTCCACATCTGATAATTTTTAACTATAATAATTAACAGTATAATTCGACAAGGATCTAGAAAGAATTAACACACATACAAACACAAACTCACATATACACATATCACAATAACAAAGGATTAAGAATCACATGAGATCCAGAAAGATCTGAACTCATAGAGACTGTGGCAGCATGCATGTGGCCTGCACAGATGAAATCTGGAGATTCCAATGGTCAAAACTTAATTTTCCTTTGCAAAAGGGTGTCATTTGCAGACAAGTAAATCTTTTAAACACGTATTTCGAAGCCATCAGGTACAAGTGTGTACTGGATTTCATGGATGGAAACAAAACGCTTTTTAACATATTCCTGCCATTTGGATCAGAGGCAGCCTATTGAACTCTATTTGATTGACTTAGTCTTTCTGGTCCAGTTACATGTTCTCATGCTTTGACTTACATAAAATCATCTCTGATTCTTAATAATTCCAGGGTTCCAAAGTATCAGACACATTTTATTTGCCCCCATCACACACACACACACACACACACACACACACACACACACACACAATTCTTTCAATCTTTATGTGGCTTCCCCACCATAGCCCCTATGTAATTTTCTTACAGAAGACATCACCATGTCAAAATCAATATCCTTTTCCATATCACTTTTCCATGCCTTTATTTCCTCCACATCTCCTTTTATAGTACTAACTACCTTTTCCCTTCATTGATTTCTGGAAATTCTCTTCCATTTTAAAATTCAGCTTCTACTTAACATCTGTTGTCCACTCTACTCTTAGGTGTTTAATAAACACTAATTCATGCAAGTAATGAAGAGGTTGGCCAAGGAGAGGAAATTGACACAAAGACCTATTTGATATCTTGGCCTTAGATTCATCTTAGACATAGTTATAGTTCTGGGTAGACAGAGAAGTTCTTCCTGTGTTGTTTCTCATATGACATGCCCCACACAATCACAGAAGAAATCTGATCAAGTCATGCCCCAGGGAAAACCTTTTGATGGCTTCCAAGCACGGTATCGAAGACTCTGGAAGATCTAATATATTCATTTCTTATGGCTACTGCTGCAAATGATCACCCTACTTAGATGGTTAAAACAAATGTATGCCCCATATGTATCAAGGGGTCAGGTATCCAAAACAAATCATAGATGGGTAAAGATTCAAGTGTTCACTGGACTACATTGTTCTGAAGTCTCTAGAGAATTCATTTCTTGCTTTTCTCACTACTTATACAACTAGTATTTTCTAGAATCTAGAGTCAAGACCATCCCTCTATCATGGAAAGGGATCATTGCAACCTCCCTTCTCCTTATCATAATGTCTTCTTTGGATGTCATCCTCTTCCTTTCTCACAATGAGAACTGATGTGGTTATATTAAACTTACTCAGATGAGAATAATCTCTCCATTTCAATATGTTTACTGTAATCACATCTACAGAGGCTGTTTGTCCTGTGCACATGCTCTTGTAATCAGGATACGTCCATCTTCAGAAGCCTACTGTATAAAGTGCCTTGTCTCATTTCTGGTCTATCTTCATTTCCATTACATCTCAGATACTATCTTCTCTGCAAGGGTGTAGACTGTTAGGTCAGAATTTGGCTGATCTTAAATCCCTGTACCACTTTATGCTAATTGCTGTCAATACCACACCAATTGGGGATTAATGTTGCATTAGTCAACTAGTTTACTCATCACTTTTCTAAATAAAAAGATAAGCTTAGCTGCTCACAAAGAGCTGGCCCCACATCCCTGAGAAATACGGCATCTGGGCAGCCACGTGCAAGGAGTCAGTTGACTTCCCCGTCCACATTTCCCTCCCCAGCTGTGCTCTTAACCACTGTGACCACAAAAGTGGAGAAATTATAGAGTGACGGGGGTAAGAATTTTCCTAGCTTCGCTTCTCTGATAATTATCTGCATTTAATTTTGCTTATTGATAAGTTTAGTTCATTTAAGATCACCATGAAAGTCAACCTTAACTTCTGAATTACGACACTGTGTGCTTTTGTGCAGACATTTGTATGTAGCTTGAAGTAACAGCTGTAAAGAGTAAGGAAATGTTACACATAAAACTTGATGAATCCAAGAAACATATTAATACTCCTCAAGACATGGACAAAAACAAAATGTGAGGCAAACAACAGTCAAATCCCCTGAGGTTTGGAAAATAACCTGAAGGCTCATTTCTGTTGAAACGTTTGAGTTAATCTGGAACACTCCTCAACTGTTAATTATTGTGCTATTCTCACTCTATTCAAGATAAATATTTATCATCCTGAAGGGCAATACATCATGCAGTATGGAAAAAGATTTCTGTTAATGTCATATTTTCTCCTAAATATGTAAGGTCTTTAAGACCTTGGATCAAAATATTTAGAAAACTCCTAGGTATTTTAATATTAATTTTAGCTGCTAGTGGACTAAATTTTTACTTTTAGAGACTGTGGAATCAATAATTTAATTATATAAAAGTTCAGTAAATGCTGTAATATGACATTGATACATACACTGTAAAATTTATATCTGCACAGTAATATATTTTCTTAAGGTTAAGTTGCCAACATAGATTTCAATAATGATTAGTAGTTTGCATTTAAATACTTAGTAAAATTCTAATAGAACTTAAGACAACATCATTCTCAGTTATGAGCTACTAAAATATACCAAAAGATGTAAAAATGTCAAGTTATATTATTATTGGAAACTGGAGTTACTTCATGCTTGGAAAACACCAAAGAATAGAGTAAATAAAAAGTTGAGGCTTCCTAGGGCATTTCACTTGCAATGTCTCCCTATGTTCACTTACTTCTTTAAACCCTTATTGGATTTTTACTATTCCACCATCATAGTATATGATTTTACACCAACCTCTATAACTTAACAAAAACCCTCAAATCTCATTTCACATGTATGTGCTATGTGTACATTGTTCCCCTCCTCCCTTCTGCAGTCATTTCAGTGTTCCTCCCTTCATGGATTCCTGTCAAACACATGGCCTCTTTAATACAGCCCACCTAGTCTAACTAATGTCACTCTTTTGTATAAGGTTTTATTGCTCATTGTTTGAAATTAGATGACCAATTAAGAGTCTCATTTTTATACATAGCCTATTATTCTAAGTATGGCATATAGAAATAAATGTTCAATAGCTTGCATAATTCCAGAGAACAAAAGAATTTACAAAATACTAATTATAGGTGCTAGAGAGATTGCTCATGGATTAAGAGTAATGGCAACTCTTTCAGATGACTCAGGGTAGATTCTCTGCACCCACATAATGGCTCTCAAGCATGTGTACCTACAGTTCCAGGTGACTCAACACCTCTTCTGGGCTCTATAGGCACTAGGCATGCAGGCAGGCAAACCACTGTCACCCAAAATGAATTAAGATATTCTTAAATCATTATAAATACTAGTTGTAAACAGACATTCAGGCGGGCAAAGCACTCTAACAGAAAATGAATTAAAATATTTTAAAATCATTAAAAACACTAACTGTGTAAGTGCTCTTGCAATTTGATTCAGAAGGCATTGATAATCAGTGGTACAGAATGCATAATTTGGGGGTTGAGAACTAATTGTGAAAACTTAATCTAGTTCAAACTTTTGAGATTTATTTTTATTTTATTTGCATAGATGTTTGTGCCCGCGCGCATATATCTATGCACAAGTCGCATGCCTGGTGTTTATAGAGGCCAAAAGAAGGTGCCAGATCTTCTGGATCTGGAGGTATAGATGATTGTAGACCATCATGTGGGTGCTGAAAATCAAATTCTGGTTCTCGGGAAAAGCAGTGCTCTTAACTGCTGAGTCGTCTCTCCAGCCCCATTTTTAATTTATAAAGAAAAAATAAATTATTTTAAAAATTAGTTTGGAGAAATATATCAAATATTTGTGGGTAAAGAAAAAAAATTATCTAGCCTGTTATTCCAAAGTGAAGTCCACATCACTGAGAATATTTTAAAGGTGACAAAACGTGTTGTAGAGGCTGTGACTGGATGATCTTATGCTTTGTGGATGATTTTGTGCTTTTTTTTTTTAGATGTGGAAACATTTCTAAATAAGGCATGACATACAGAAGCAAGACAAGCAAAAATTTTTAAAAATCAGGTACAATTTAGAATGGTGAAGATTTTATTATTAGGTTCTAAAATCTCCTCAACAAAAGATTTAAAAATATAGAAACAGTTAAAAAACAAACAAACAAACAAACAAACAAAAAACAGTAAAATGTCCTTAACATTCAAAAGCTTTTAGAAGACTGAGAATCTAAGAAGGAAATGAGTAATGCATATTAATAGTAGCTCGAAGAATAAATGAGACTAATTCAAATATAAAAACATGCTCCATCACATCAATAATAAAGCTGATCTGGTATTGGGTGAGGTCAAAGACTGAAGCCCTGAGGGCCAGCAGAAAGAATGGAAACAGGCAACCTCAGGAGGTAGGAGGTTGGGGGGACTCTCCAGAATGCACCAGAGACCTGGGAGGTGAGAGACTCTCAGGACTCAAAAGGAGGGACCTTAGATAAAATGCCCTACAGTAGAGAGAGGGAACTTAATAGAGCCCACCTCCAACAGGAAGACAGAGCATCAAATGAGGGAGGGAGGTTGCCATCTCACAGTCAAAACTCTGACTCATATTTGTTCCTGTCTGAAAGAAGTGCAGGGATGGAAATGGAGAGGAGCTTGAAGAAAAGAAGGTCCAGCAGCAGGCCCAAAGTGGCATCCAGCTCAACCAATGCCTGACACTATTACTGAAGCTATGATATGCTCTCAAAAAGGGACCTAGCATGACCATACTCCAGAAGACCCAATAAGCAGCTGAAAGAGTCAGATGCAGATATTTGCACCCAACCAATGGACAGAAGCTGCTGACCCTTGTGGTTGAATTAGGGAAAGGCTGGAAGAAGCTGAGGAGGAGGGCGACCTGCAGGAGAACCAGTAGTCTCAATTAATCTAGACCCCCGAGATGTCTTAAACACTGAACCACTAAAAAGGCAGCATATACCAGCTGATATGAGTCCCCCAACACAAATACAGCAGAGGACTGCTGGGTCTGTGCTCAATCAGAAATGATGCACCTCAAGAGACTTGAGGCCCTGGTTAGAGGTCAGGTGGGGTGAGGAATGAGGGGTGGGACATCCTCGTGGAGACAGGAGGGTGGGGAGGAGGTATGAGATGTGGAATAGTCAGAGGGTGGACCAGGGTTGGGGGAGGTAAAATCTGGAGTGTAAAAATATAAATAATAATAATAATAATAATAATAGAAAAGAAAAAGAAAAATGGCAACAAGTTGAGGGTGTGTTTCTTTTAAAACTACACTAGAAAGGAGGGAGCCAGCTGCTTCCAAGGTTCTTATGAGAATGAGTCAACAAGACTCTGTGTTTCCCTCTTGGTACTAGGTGACTAGCTTAACTGAGTTTCACATAGTGGAGTGAGAAGTGGGACAGTAAAAACTGTTACTCTCATCTGATAGCACCCTATTCATCAGTTATCCATTTTATCATCCAAGCGTATCCTGTGACTAACCTAAACTCAAAAAATAAGGAAATACACTTCCCATGCACAGAATCACATGACAAAGAGGAGAACAGAGAAAGGGCTGAAGAGTCAAGAAACTCAACTTGATTGGCTACACATGATAACAACTCCAGCTGCATTTATTTGTTAATAAACGTTTCCCTCTGAAGAAGCCAGGCCTGTCTCATGGGCATGGCAGCTACCACGACTGCCATCTTTCTACCATTTATGAAATAGCCTCTCTCTCTCTCTCTCTCTCTCTCTCTCTCTCTCTCTCTCTCTCTCTCTCTCTCTGTGTGTGTGTGTGTGTGTGTGTGTCTCTCTGTCTCTCTCTCTCTCTCTCTCTCTCTCTCTCTCTATCTCTCTCTCGTGTGTGTGTGTGTGTGTGTGTGTGTGTGTGTGTGTGTGTGTGTAGCAATTATAATAAAACAATTTAAAAATCTTTTTTAATATAGTTCTTAGTTGGAATTAGAATCTCTATTTCCATTCCTGTCTGTAAACTTGGGAATAAAATATTCTTTATATTGACATACATTAAATAAAAATGAGGTAGATATGATAATAAAGAAAGCACTTTTATCTATACCTGTGTTGGGAAATTCTAAGGACAGAAAATGTGGTCAGGATATAGAAAAAAATGTTGAACTTAAAAAAAATAACAAATTAGTCTAACTGACTCAACTGCACATCCTTGGATGAGTGAGTCTCACAGGAACATCATGTTCTGATTGGCCTGGAAAGAGTGACATCACTGGGACTGGGGACCAGATCTGGAACTTGGTCAAACCAGGAGTGATGAAACAGGAAATAAAAAGAGAAGAAAAACAATAAAAAGTATTATTAGAATAAGTATTAGAATGAGAATGTGTTATTCTTCAAGCTTGAAAGATAAATGATTCTGGATGTTTTCAGAGACTATTGCTGGGAAAGCAATAAAATATAAGAAATTACAGATTCCATTATCTCCTTTAATTCATCTTTCCTTTAAAATATTAAAATCTGGGCCATCAAGATGACGCAATGAATGAAGTGCTTACTATGCAACCCTGGTGATCTGAGTTAGATTCCTGGCACCATGAAAAAAAGCCAGATAAGGAGGCATAATCTGTAATAGAAACATTCCTATAGCAAGATGGGAGCTGGAGAGAAGCTGAAGAGAAGAAGGTGGTAGGTCAGGTAGCAGGGAGCACACTGGGTGAGAGAAAAAAGGGGAACTCTGCCTCAGCAACAAGGTAGAAGGAAAGGACTGCGCCCTGAAAGTTGTCTTCTGACTTCCAAATCTATGATGTGGCACATATGCCCCCCTCTCTCTTTCTCCCTTTCCCCCTAACACACACATACCCCACAATAATAAAAATCGTTACAATTATATAAAACACTTTAATATAATTCTTATTTGTAATTAGAATTCCCATTCCAATTTTTCTTTGCAAAATTGGGAATAAAATAGCTTTATTACTGACATATTAAATGAAAAGGAAATCAGTGTTACAATAAATGCCTGAAAGGCCAGCACTCAGGAAACTGAGGCAAAATGTGTGGGAATTTGGGGTAGCCTGATCTGTGTATAGACATCCCTTTCCAAAATAAATAAAAGACATTGTGCTGTTTGAGTCATAATCTGAATCCTTTGTGGTATGACTGGTTGAGAAATATAATTGAAGATTCTATGTACTCTCTTTTAAATGCCTGTTAAATCCCATCACAATTCATGCAGTATGTCTCCACAAGCTATAGTACCAGACACAATGGGAAAAGATTGTGAATACTGTCTCCCTGTGTACCTCTCTGCTTGTACACCCTATCTGCAGAATTAAGAGTGAAAAACCACATGGTGCTGCCAAGGAACATATAAAGAAACCTAGGTTTTCTTCATCAGTGGTGGGTAACACCTTCCCTCGAAACTATCTCCAGACTTTTATCTTCTGAAGCAAGTCCTCTCTTGAATCAATTTTAATCCCACAATAAGACTTTATTATAGAAAAAAAGGGGGCTTAACAAATGGGAGAGAGAGAGAGAGGGAGAGAGAGAGAGAGAGAGAGAGAGAGAGAGAGAGAGAGAATGCTGACTCCCATGATTGCAAGTGTTGGGCAATGTTAAGTAAGAGGCAGACCTGGGGCAGAAGAGTCAGCAGCCAGGGATGATGCTGGGAACTGGGATGATGTCTGCCCTACTTTACCACTGAGGGCCATGCAGATATCTGGTCTGTGCTGCATCCTAAAGTCATGTTGATGTTTATGAGCAGTGCTGCCATCACCAGGGGCCGTATTCATGTGGATGGCCTACACTGCCATGTCAGGTCATGGTGAAGTCCTGGTTCTTACTGCTACCAAGGGCCATATCTGGGTCAAAAGCCCTACTGCAGCTGGGGTTTGTGTTGATATCTGTGGCATCTGTTACAGCTAAAGACCATCCAGATGTCTATGTTCTGTGCTGCTGCCTGAAGTCACAACAGTGCCCATAATGCTGCCTTGGGGGAGACAAGGGGACATGTTGATTTGGCTGACATTCACTGCCACCTGAAGCCACACTGATGTCTGTGCTTCAGACAGCTTCTAAGGGTCTTGTCTGGGTCTGTAGTCCCACTGCAGCAGATCTGTGGTCTGTGCTGTCACCAGAAACCATGTGGAGGCCCCGTGATCTGTGCTCCCATTGACTGTGAAGAGCATAAAGACTACATTTGCTGTGATATCAATGACCTCAGAGGCACTGTTGAGAGGGAGGAATATGGGAAGCTTCTGTGACAACACCAACCACCCCAACACCCCTCCAAAAAAAATGTAATAGCCTAAACAGGAACCCACCAAAGAAAGAACTCTTAAAAAATGTGACGGAGATGCCAAAGAGTAGTTCTCCACAATTGATGGATTCTGTCAAAGGTGTGGGAGGGAAAGAACTCAGTTCTATTTAATGGGCAGTCCACCAAGAGTTTGACAATACTCCCGTCAGTATAGAGACAACACAAAGTGCATTTTTTCCTAATTTTTGTTTTACCTCATTTATGGCATAAGGAAGTCACAAGGGGAGTGGGCAGACATGGAATGACTGGGAAGGGATTGTGATTAGGGTGTATGATGTTAAACTCCCGGAGAATCAGAAGTGTTATGTGATGGAAAAATTTCTGTCAAGTAAGCCAACAAACTAGAAACTCACATAACTATTAGTGTTGCAATCCTGATTGAATTTTGATGGTCAGGCCATTCAAAGCAAATGCTCAGACTGGGTTTCTGTGTTGCAGTCTTCAGTTTATAGTCAGTTAGTCAGTGCAGATTCCTGTGCCTTACTGTCAACACAGTTTATTCACAGATTTCAGAAAATAGCTCTGCTTAAATTTAGTTTCACTACAATGGATACAAATCAGGGCAACCAACCAAATAATAGAGGCAATACAGTGTTCGTCCTCATGATGTCATAGAACACCACACTCTTGCTCATACATCAACCAGGAAGAGACACATTGTCTCAGCACTCAGGCGTTATTGTAGCTGATGGGGCAGATGTCAATGGGACACACAAAGTCCCTTTTGTTATCACTGGTTAAGATCTGAGCCAGGTATTTTCAGAATCTTGGCCTTTTACTTAAGCAGCTAAAACACAGGCTTGCATAGACTATAAAAGTATAGGAAAACGTTTATTTGAATCAAAGGTATAGAATGGGTTAGAGAGCAGCTGCCCACAGACACGAAAGTATTCCAAGGCCATGATCACAAATTAAGGATTTCTTTTATTCAAGAACTCAAGATTCAAGAGAATGAAGGTTTGATTATAAAAGTATGTATTAAGTGTGGTTTTAATCTAATTGATTAGGTCGTGTAATCATTTTTATACTGTTCATGTTCTTTCCCCCTAATGCATCAGATTTTAATCCTAAGAACTCTCAACTGTTCATTGGCATAAGATGGTAAATAGAGGATTCTCTTTAGCAATTTCTGAAGGATGCAGTTTGTCTTTTTGCTAACACATACAGAAGCAGTTCAGATCAGATGTGACGTTATTCTGCCCAGCCGATACAAGGGTGGTGCTAGAGGAGAAGTCTATTTGATTGCGTAGAGAAGGATACACATGTAACATAATGCAATTAGGGGCCTGGAGTTTCTAGGCGCATATCATTCAGAGTGTATGTGCGCAGAGTGTGTGTAGGGGCTGGTCAGGTTGCCAGGTACATTATAATTAGAAGGATGTAAATATCAACTAAGACAAATAGAGTCCTAGGTTACTAAGCGATCCTCAAATTAGCCTGTGTCACTTTTTTAGGTTCTTTGACATACAGATTTTTGAAATTTAGTTATTTAACTCGAGAGTTAAAAATTAATTAATTAACTCAAGAGAAAGCTCAAGAATAATTTTATTGAACTTTGAGTGGGGAAAAATGCAGAGTAGACAAAGATCTACTTTGGCAGCTGCCAAGATGAGGTGGAAAAGGAAAAAACAAAACCATGAAATTTTGTTTTCTGAGCCAGAGGTGACAGCAGCAGACAAGACAGACAGTGTGACTCTGTGAGCAGCAACTTGACAATAGGGATGTTGTCCACAAGTGTGAGATGCTCAGGATGTCAGGAAAAGAAAAAGTCAGATTGTGGTCTGTGTCCAAAAATGAGAAATAGGAGAAAAGGAAAGAAACAAGTATTACTTTCACCACCACAGTGACCACTATGACTGGCCAGAACAGTGGACACTACAGCTGACCACATCAATGGCCAACAGAGTGACAGTTATTGACCATCACAGTAGACACTACACCTGACCTCCACAGTAGCCACAATGACTCACTGTCACCATGAACACTACAACTAACCTGATCCGTGACCACCACATTGACTGCTATGACTGCCAGTTACAGTGGACACTATAACTGAATGCCCCAATGACCACCACAGGGACTTGCTACTATGACTGACTTCACAGCTAACACTACAACTCACTCCTGCAGTGACCACTATGGCCGGCCACATCAATGATCAGCACAGTGACCAATATTTCTCCCGTTTTCTCATGGGTCTTCAAATGTATTATGGTTCTTTTAACCTTCAGAACCCAGGCTGCTCTTTGGAGGTTATAAAACAGGATTTTTCTCGTGGACCTGTCTGGGTGACGGGAGCTCTGCCTGTATCAGAAATTATCTCATTGGCTATGAATAGTGCCATTTTAGTCCAGAAAGGTGACATAGATGTGTTATACCCCAAAGAGTGCCTGGAAAGCAGCTAGCTTCAAGTGTTTGTTATACCCTACCACAGGGATGACTAGAGTACGGTTTTCCATAAGATGAGAATTTAACTCTAATACCCCTCTTCTCCTTAGAGGCTAGGATGGTGAAAGTCCAAAATTTCTACACAGATGATTGAATTCTCTACTAACAAGACAAGTTTTTAATCTATGAAGGAGCTCAGTCCAACCCACCCTATGGTCACTTAATGGATGCCCATCATTCAGCAACTACGAGGGTTTTAGAAGCTCTTTTGCATCCAAGACAAATACCAAAGCACTAAGCAGGTTCTCCATCTGTACACCTATAGCAGAAGCATGGGAAATGACAATATGCCATAGAAGATACCTCTGAAAATGGAAGTTAATGGACATTGTGGATAACCTAACTGCCAGCTGAGGTGACTGAACTTACCAGTGAGGTAGAGACAACTATTAATGATGTGAAAGAACTTTAGATTTTAAAACTTGTGGGAGATGGGTAGAAAGGTGTAAGAGTGTAGGCAGGGGAAGGCTTTAGGATCTGTAACAATATTTAAGATAAACCGAGAAGAGCCACGAACTGTAAACAGTTGACTCTAATATGAAATAACATGAAATACTAACAAGCACTTGTGCAGAGCTTTCACGGTTGTTAGCCACAGCTGCAAGAGAACAGATTCACGTGTGTTACCTGTTTGGCCCTCATTCTGTAGTGTAGTCACTATGATCACCTGCTTAGATGAGGAAACTAGGTTTTATTTATTTATTTAGGTCAAAAATGAGTGTATTACTAATAGGTATTACTTCTACAACCCAGTTTGCTTTATTGTGATTTTTCATATTATATGAAAGTGTTTTGAGTTCCTGGAGAAGACCGATTCTCTCTCTCTCTCTCTCTTTTTAGCTGTTGTTAGTAGCCTGTAGCTCTTTATCTAGGGTGGACCTTCTAATATTTACCCCATTGATACTAGCACACACTATGTAAGTCTTGTTTAGGTAAGCATATGGTTAAGACTTTATGAATGCTGCTTCCCTGCTATATAGAGAAGACATACTCTCACAGAATGTATCCTACTTTTCTGGCCCTTGCAGCGTTTCTGGCCCCTGTACTCTGCTGGTCTCTGAACCTTGGATGTAGGAGTTTGGTTGCAACTTCTCTACCAGTTGGGTTTCTCTGTATTTTGACTATTTGTGTGTTTCTGTTGTCATCCATCTGCAGTGAAAAGAAGCTTCTTTAATGAGGAATAAGACCCATACTTTTCCATGGGTATAAGAATAAGTTTTCAGACTGCAGTTAGAAATTACACTGATTTAGGAGAGTGGCAGCTCTCTTTCTTTTTAAATACAGGTTCTGCTATTAAAGAAAAATGTGATATTTGTCTGAGTCTGATTTGCTTTGCATAACATGGTGTTCTGAATTCCAACTATTTACCTACAAATGACATAACTTTGTATTTTTTTGGTGTCTAAATAATACATTTTCTTGTATGTATGTACATATATATGTGTGTGTCATGTATATACACATACATGATACATACATACATCACATTTTCTTTACTCATCTGTTGGTGAGTACTTAGGCTGATTCTTTACTGTCTTTTGTGACTAGTGCTAAAGTAATCACCAATGTGTAGATATATCTTCTGTAGGGTTAAAGGGGGGTGGGGGTCTTGTGTTTGCTCCTCCACAGGACTCTGCCACTAGGGGAGGTAAAACGAGGGAAGTTGACCACACTTACCCCATGCTGTCACATTGTGGGTGTCAGGCTGTGGTGAAGCCACAGGACACTGCTTTAGAAGGTGGGGAAGCACAGTCTAGGGCACAAGACAGCCGGAGCTTGCTTGGGGTCCCTGGGCCTGCAAGGAGGACAGGGTCATCTGGTTCTCAGGCTCTTGGACACCTAGGCACAACTGGAAGCTGGAGAAGAGCTGAGAACTGAGTGGGGGCCATGGGCTGGATCTGGCCCCGGGCCAGAGGGGAAAAGGGTGGAGCTTCGGCTGGTCCCTTGGGAAGAATTCTTAGCTTGGCAGCAGCAAACTTGAGCTTGAGTTTGGCTGCAGCTTGGTGGTACTATGGCTGGGAGTACAGAGAGGCCTTCTACGAGAGGATTAGACTACAGCTCTATAGGCAAAAGCCTTCTCCATGGCTTCCCTTAGTGGATCCCGATGTAAGAGGCAGTCGATGGTTTTAAGGCATTTGTTGTCATGGAGGAAACTGTATGAGTAAAACCATACCCTACTTCTCAGGGTAGGCCTGAGGTTAAATACCTTTTGCAGGGAGGAATGTCTGGGAAGGAAAGTTTATTGGCTAAGCCTCCAGGCCTTTAAGTACCTCATTAAAATGGAGATCTGTCTTGAGTCTATGTGACCTGTCCTCTACCTGTGGAGAGTCTCTGGGCATTTCCCTTATGTGACTGATGGCCACAAATGTATGTAGGGCTGCAGCTACTGACAGGGGACTGGAGCCTGGGAGTCAGGAGAAATGCCTACTGTCCCGTCAGGGTCACCAGGGTTTCTGGTCTTAGCTCAACCAGAAACCAGGCTGCCTTTCACGGTCCCACAATCTTCTATGTGCTGAGTTGAGTTTGAGTACCAAAACATGGTGTGTATATAACAGAACTAAGTGATAGTTTTATTTTCCATCTTTTGAGGAACAGTTATACTGATTTCCATAGCAGTTGAAAGTTAATTTGAGGTTCCATCAAGGGTGGATATTTGTTTCCTCACCACCATATAACCGTCATTGTTTATCTTCTTTTAAAAAAAATGATTTGTGTATTTGTGTGTAGTACCCGTCTATGTGTATGTATGTGCACTGTTTGCATGCCTGTTGCCTGCTGATGTCAGAAGAGGATGATGATTACTCTAGACATAGAGTTACAGGCAATTATAAACTGCTACATGGATTCTGGGAATGGCATGCAGGTCCTCTACAAGAGCAGCCATGGTACTGAGCCATCTTTTCAGGCCCTAGTTTATCTTCTTGATGATAATCATTTTCCTATAATGAGACAGTATTTTAATATAATTTAATTAGCACATCCTTTATGGCTAAGGATTTCATGTATTCATTGACAGCTTTACTTCCCTTGAGGACTTTCTGAACAATTCATTTGCCCATGTATTGGTAGATTATTTGTTCTTTTATTATATTTTAATTTACATTGTTTGTACCAATTCCTTTTCACATGAACATTCATCAGAATTTTGTCCACTCTCCAGTATGTCAACTGCTTTCTTTGCCAGGCAATATCTTGGAATTTCAATCTCACATATTTTTATTGTGTGTCTTTTAATATTGAAGTCATATTCGGAAACTCTTTGGTTTTCTCTGTATCTTGAATTTCTTCTACTTTTATTCCTAGTGGTTTCAAAGTTTCAGGTCTTAGAGTGTTCACTCTATTTACAAACACATGTCTCCTCCTGATTTATTAAATTTTAAGGATTAGTTACTTTAGTTAATGATATCCAGGTAACGTGGAGCAGAGACTGAAGAAAAAGCCATCCAAGACTGCCCCACCTGGGGAATCTATCCAATATATAGACACCAAATCCAGACACTATTGTGGATGTCAATAAGTGCTTGTTTACAGGAGCCTGTTATAGCTGTCTTCTGAGAGACTTTGCCAGAACCTGACAAATACAGAGGTGGAAGCTTGCAGCTAACCATTGGACAGAGCATGGTGTCCACAATGGAGGAGTTAGAGAAAGGACAGAAGGGGCTGAAGAGGTTCACAACCCCATAGGAAAAACAACAATATCAACCAACCAGACTTTCCAGAGCTCCCAGAAACTAAACCACCAACCAAAGAGTACACATGGAGAGTCCCATGGCTCCAGTCACATACGTAACAGAGAAAGGCATTGTCTGGCATTGATAGGAGGAGAAGCCCTTGATCCTGTGAAGGCTCGATGCCCTAGCATAGGGGAATGCCAGGGCAAGGAGATAGGAGTGAGTGGGTGTGTGGGTGAGGAAGTAACCTTGTAGAAGATCAAGGAAGGGGAATTGGAGAGGAGGTTCCAGAGGGGAAATCTGGAAAGGAAATAACATTTGAAATGTAAATACATAAAATATCCAATTAAAAAAAAAGATCCCCAGGTAAAATTTATTCACTTTTCAATTTTTTTTATTTTTGAGATTATAATTTTTTTTTATTCCTCATTCCCTCTGATATGATGTACATAAGACAGCTGAATTCTGCAGTATGCCCAGTGGAGGTACATTAATGCACATTCAAACAACATGAAAATAATCAACAAAGACATACTAAGATATCTGTGATAATTTAAATAAAACTAATAACTCAGATTCTTTATTTTTCTAAGCCTGGTTATCAACATATAATGGATTTGCTTGCTAACAACAACAAAAAAATTCTCACAGTCTGGAAGCTGGAAGAAAGAATCAAGACACTGAAAAATGAAATCTGGCCCAGTTCATAGGCCAATTTCCCTAAAGAAACCAAGCATCACTGGGTAGACAGGTTGGCTATATCCAGAGCAAGATCATGACTATATTAATGAAACTAAAGTCTCCCTTTTACCGTTAGATATCCAAAAAGAAAGGCCAGCGAATATCTATTACAGTCTTCTGATGTGAGTATTGTGATCTCATCGGCAAGCTGCAGAAAGCAGCTTAATTCTCTCATGTTTTAATATTCAAACCCTTTGCTCTGACTTAAATGACTAAACATCTCTCATGACTGTAATTAGTACTCCAATAACAGATTTGCCTCTAGAATAAAATTTGTCTCATTTGCCAACATTAATAACTAACAAGTTTAAAGTGTATATGATCATTTCAATTCCCTTCAGAAAAAAAAATAACCTCCTAATTTAGATAAATGAAAACTATCTCCCTGCCTTCCACAGAGACAGATAAATAAGGAGTTGCTACTGAGCTGTAGCACAAATCCAAGTGCTGGAATGATATCAATAGGCCCTGGTGATAGCATTTGCCTTATGGAAAATCATCACCTTGAGTGATTATATAAGTTAGTTTTATATTTGCTAAAATTGCCAAGAATGGGAGGATCTCAGTTCTGTTCTTCATCCTGACTGAGATCTGTACATACTCCACAGAGGATTGAGGCTACCAAGCCTCCATGATCAAGAAAAAGGCAACAGGGACCATGGTTTTAAAGAGGGAGACAGCTTCTTGTCCAGAAAACCACTTTTACTCTGCTTCCATTAAGTCAGCTCTCAATGGAAAAAAGTTTTGCTCTTAGAACTATATTTCTCTGTATTTATTAGAATGAAGAGTTAACCTGCTGTTTCTCACATCCTTAATGTTAGATTCACCAGATTCAACTAGATTCAATCTTCCCACATCTTGATTTTGTCTTCCAGCTTCTAGACTGTGAGAAACAAGTTTGTTTCGCTCATGAGACAATACAACCAAACCCATTGTATGTTGCTGCAACAGGCTGAACTCTAAGGGTGGAGCTTTGTAAAATTTCTCTCATCCACATTGGCATATTTTGTGGTCATTACTTAGGTTCCATTTATACAAACATATTGTTGAGTTTGCATAAGCATACCTAAATGACTTCCAGGTACCCTGCAAAATACATACTATAGGTGTGGAGGTTGAGTTCTCATTCAGTGATAACTGTTTCTTTACTAACAAAGTTAGCTGAAAGTTGATTGCTCACATCTGTGAACCCTTTGTAGCAGAGAACTGTGAAAAATGAGTGGGAGAAGATACGGAAAGATGCTGTTGTGCTTGTCATGCCTCACTGAACACACGACCATTTGGGAATTTTGTCAACATGTTATTTCTAATTCAGAAGTTTAGGATGGCTGCTAAGCTTTGGCCAGTGAGATCTGAGTTCTTATTAGTATTATACAAAACAGCATAGTGATTGCTGGACCAGCCTGACTCCATCTTAAGGTCAGAAGCTATCTTGTTACATGTCAAAATAAGTTAATTCCTGGTATTTTGGGTGTAAAGGGGATGATATCTTGAGCCATTTTCCATAGCCTGACCTCCACCCTTATCAGATGTTCTGCCAAATAATTTTGAAATATGCAGCCCAATTCTTTTGTAACAAAAACAGCAACAACAACAACAACAACAAAATAAGCCCAACCCTTGAAAAATTCCTAGTTTTTTAGTACGTCAAGCTATAACAACCCCACTGTCTCCTTTGTTTGCTGCTGTTTTCTCAACACCCCTTGAGGAAGAGAGCCTGTCAGACAGAAAATAAAGCTTGCCTACTTTGAACAAAAACGTAGGTGATAGCCTGTACTCTCATTCTGTGGGATTGACAGGAGCTCAGTGTGTCTTTGTGATTATTTTGATTCAACCAGGAAGCAGGAGGATTGTATTTGCCATAGCTGACCAGTGCCCAGAGGTCTAGTTTTAACAACTACTGATATGAGTAAGGAGTATGCACTAGCAAAACCTGAATTTCAACGTTTTGTCCAGTGGGGAGTTTGTTTCTCTCCAACCCATGCCTATGTGCTATTGTTTTCACCGTCTCATAATTCTTAAAGACTAGGGAAAGACAGGTGAAACAGCAGTCAAAGTTTACAAAGTACAATGAACAAGTGCAGGTGGGAAAATCACTGGCCAAACACCAAAGGACATACCAGTTAGAATCTCTACCCTTCTCCACTCAAAGGCCCCTCTAAAGACCAGAGACAACAGCATCACAATGAACCTTGTTCACTGACCAGCCTTAGGAAGCTTAGCAGCCATCCTAAACTTCTGAATCAGAAACAGCATGCTGACAAAATTCCCAGGTGGTCCTGTGTTCAGTGAGGCATGATAAGCACAACAGCATCTTTCCTCTTCTCCCACTCACTTCTTTCAGTTCTCTGCTACAAAGGGCTCGCAGACATGAGCAATCAACTTTCAGCTAGCTCTGTTACTAAAAGTAAACAGTTATCACTGAATGAGAACTCAACTTTCACACCTGTAGTACATATTCTGTAAGGTGCCTAGAAATCATTTAGATACACTATGCAAACTCAACAATATGTTTGTATAAGCGAAACCTAAGTAATGACCACAAAATATGCCAATGTGGGTGAGAGAAATTTTACAAAGCCCCACTCCTAGATTAAGAACTACAATAAAGCATTAGCTGTTGAGAGAAGGGGAACTGCTTTTTTACAGGGACAAGCCCCACAATATAATGTACAACCCCAGTGGTCACTCTCAACACATGTACATATAAGCAATACTAAATGAAATGGAGTCAGTAAGTTGTGTGTTCATATGTGCGTGTATGTGTATATGTGTATCAATGTACATATTGTCCTTGTGTATATATAATAGTCAGAATTGAAGAAGATATCATGAATTTGGTAGAGAATGGAGGGCACATGGGAGAACTTAGAGGAGGTGAAGGAGGTGTAGAAATAATGTAAATACAGTTCTCTTACATAAAACTCTAAAAGAAGAATAAAAAAACACTGAAAAAATCTTCAGATGGTATGAACCTCATCTCCATAATTTAACACAAAGTTCCAAAATGCATCTAGTTATAACCATCACTCCATCATTCTTTTGCTGAGCTAATAAGTGATCTCGCTCCGTGAAAGTCCAATCTCCAACCTGGTATATTACCCAGCACACCTGCCATTTCTCCTATATTTATGTCTCTTGTACTTGATGGCATGGGAGTTTGCTGAGTTTTAAACTTTGCATTAAAATTTGCAACTGAAGAAAATCATACTTTCAAGAGTAAAATGTGATGTATTTCAGTAGAGTAAGTAAATTCATGAAATCTTACGATTAGATGTTACATCAGTCAAGACCAGGGACAACACAGAAGTGTGGGTGACATGTATGTGTAGATAGATAGATAGATAGATAGATAGATAGATAGATAGATAGATAGATAGATAGATAGATGGATGGATATATTATAGATATGGATAGATATAGATATAGGTATAGATATAGATGTAGATGTAGATGTAGATGTAGATGTAGATGTAGATGTAGATGTAGATGTAGATGTAGATGATATAGATATATGTGTGTGTGTCACTACAACAGAAATAGCCAATACAAGTGACTTTTATAAAAAAACAACTTTCTAATCTCAGTTCATGATTCCCTTCTTTTATTTGTTCCTTCCTTTCATATTGACTTAAAACTAGATTCTTGAGCATTTGTGAAAATTAATACATTCGAGTTCTTATTAAGATTACTCAAGGCCTATTGCAATTAAAACACCAGATTTTATAAAACATTTTAGTTTTATCTTTTAAAATATGTTTAAGGTACAATATCTCACTTCTCCCCTTTTTTCCTCCCTCCAACCTCTTCCATATCACCTCCCTCTAAGTCCTCTAAAATGTATAGACTCTTCTTTATTATTGTGATAAATGATATAGATAGATGATAAATAGATGATAGATAGATGATAGATAGATAGATAGATAGATAGATAGATAGATAGATGATAAATAGATGGATTCACAAATATATGAATACAACCTGTGAAGCCCACTTTTGTTGTCTAAGAGTATATGATTTCAGGGATAAATGCTTTTTATTGGATAACCAGTCAGAGCTCTCATTGCTGGAAATAATAGTTCTCTTAGCAATCATTAGTTTCCTGAAGTTTTTGTCTAGAGTTAGTTTGCATCTTCTTATAATCCATAGTATTAAACTCCTTGCAAATGCATTCTGCTTTCTGAGAGCTCTCCATTTCCTCCAAGAGGATGTTAAACAAAATTCATAATCTCCAAGAATTTGTCATCATCAAAACGAAATAAGCATCTGTGTCAATTGAAGCGCTGACGCCTGCATAATAATTCAGAAAGTCTTCCTCTGAAACCTGAAAGGGAGAAGGTAAGGGTGGAAGAAACAGTGTCAAACTATGAGAGCCATACACTTCATTTCTCCCAAGACACTAGCTATGTGTGTGATTGGCAACAAATGATCGAGCAGCATTGCCTAAATCAGCAAGAATTTGCCCTGTGTTTCCTTTCTGAAACCATTTTTCTGATTTGGGATATTTACAGTGGGCAGCCAAAGACTCACCTGCATCTCAGTTGTATAACCTCCTTCCTCAAGCCATCACTATTGATCTCTAGATCTCTTCGATGTCACACAATAAGGTAGCCATTGACCATATATGGGTGTTTGAATTTAGACTAATTAAAATGAAGTCTAACGAAAAAATCAAATTTCTTGGGAACTGACCATACTCCCTCTGCTGACCAGCTACATTTAGCCAGCAACTAGTATACTGGAAAACACAGATGAGATCAATTCTGACACTACAGCAAGTCCTATGTGGCAATCCTGCTCTAGAATACACACTGCCTACTTGTGATCATGATTAACACAGCCCTGCGCTCACAAGTTCTGTATGCATGGATTTGATAAACTTTTATTGGAAGAATTTAAAATAAGTAAAATTGTGTCTATACAATTTTATGTTTGTACAAGAAGCATGGAACTTATGAGCAAAAAAAAATGATGTCATTTTATAGAAAGGACTTGAGGATTTAAGAATTTTGTTATTTAGTGAGCACACGGTGGCACAGCGCTTGAGTGTTGGCTGGCAGAGGGCGGGCACGCCCCTTCCTGTGCCAGTTCGAATCCTGTCAGGACTCTGTTGTGGAGTCTGATGGGAAAAAAAAAAGAATTTTGTTATTTAGGGTAAGTTTTGGAATAAATACTCTATGGATAAAAAGAGATGATTAAGCTTTAGGATAAAGATTTTATAGTATAAATGAGCAGACAATAAATGCTTTGCAGAAGAGTCCAGGCCAAACACATGTAGAGATAGGACTAGAGAAAGGGACATCTTACAGAATTCATAAGGGGGCACTCTGAAGACAGGATACATACTATATGCATCAGGGGCAACAGCCAGGTGCAAGACAATTGCCATATAGAAGGTACAGCATCTGACTTACCAGTATGGTCAAAAAGTGTGTTTTCATGATTAGATCAACCCTGGCTTTCTATGCTAGGTGACTGTACTGAGAACAAAGAATAGTAATCTGCATCTAGTTTCCCTTCCTTTCCATCTCCTTCTCCCTCAATCCCTTCTGCTCTCCCTCCCCTTCTTCCCTCCTTGTTCTTAGCCTCCCCAATTCCTCGTACTAGTAATAGAGTTATTCTATCCTCCTTGTTCCTAGAAGCACAACAGAAGGCTGAAAATGAGATAAAGTTGATAAGCCTCCTAGGTGAACATAATCTGACCCTGTGGAAAGACTAGGAAGGAATAATAATAGCAAACTGTGTCTTAATATCCTATCCTTGGCTGCCAGAATGGTAATTTTATGAGTAACTATGTCATGCATTTTAAAAAGACTCATCACTTTCAAAGTAAAATGTTATCACCTGTAATGGAAGCATCATACCAATAATATTTATAAATGACCCTGAAGTTCAATCACTTTACTGTAATAAGGTCATCAATAAACACACCACACATCTAGATTAAAGTAGGCACAAAAATCAACACTTGCCCAGTCCCAAACAATATACGTTCCTGTTAACTTCTATACAGTTCATTACAGTAAAGTATTCTATAGTACAATAAAGTACTACATTTTTATAAAAAAAAAAAAAAAAAAAAAAAAAAAAAAAAAAAAAAAAAAAAAACCTAAAGCACAGTCAGGGAGCCTAAGGGAGCAAGTAACATGTTAGCTAATGAGAGAAAACATACTTTGGAAATTGTTTACTGGCACAGTTAAGATGTTCTCTTTTATTGAAACAGTTGCTGTTTCTGACCTTTAATTTAAAAAAAACAAGTCTCCTAAGTCAGAACTTGTTAAAGGCAAATCTCTCAGAAAGTACCAAATGATGTTTTTTACCAGTCTAAACTGGTAGTTCACAGAAATCTCAATTTCTGGTTACTAGAGAGGATGTCCCAGTTGTTTTTATTATGACAAGTAGATAACCTCATATGCATAAAGCTTACTGCTAGAAGCACACATCATTTTAAATAAAACATTTAGCATGTATAGTATAAATACCATCAAAATTCTTATTTACCTAGTAGAATATTGTTGAAACAAGTGTTTATTCAATTTCTACTTAGCTGCTTGCTGTCAAGATAATATTTAAGCATGAGAACATCTCACTGTAAAGAAAATAGCTTTACCGACAGTTTTGTGATAAAATGACAACTCATTATTGCCCTGGGACTGTTTAAAAGCTGTATGGGACATTTTCACCACTAGTATACTGGTTATATTTACATGCAAATAAATATCTCCATAAACATATGGATATAGGAAGACACAGCCCTTGTAAGTATTGTTACATTACTGATTTACTTAAGATTTGTTTTTGGTTTTAGTTTAGATGAAATAAGAGCGAATTTCTACTCAAACAGTTTCTAAATAACTAACTAGTTAAGCTCAAATTTCCAGTGATTCACTGCATACACTTTCCAGTTTCAACAACGATCTTAAGTAAACGTATCTTGAATGATATTGTTAAATGACATTTGAGACATGAGTAAGTATGAAACTTGTGGAATGGTACGTTATTTCTCTGTTCCCTTGGAAACGAATGGAGTGTCCTGGACTTAGTAAGGCAGTACCTGCCATTAGATAATACCCCATATTTATGATGTACTTTGTCCTATCAGTGTAGAAGAACCAAGACCCAAGGGAACCCTGGAAGGAACAAGCCACTCTCCCATCCATCATTTTCTCTCCATGTTAGGTTCCCTTTCTGTTCTGAGTCTCTCTCAGACCGATGATTGTCACGAGTTCTGCACACAGCCAGAGCATTTCTAAAATACCAGCCTCTGGTATCTTAAAGCACTAGAGAAAGATGCTACAAGATCAATACCAGTGTCTGAGTGTTAAGGTCAGTAAATTCTGTTATGAAGAATCAGGAGAAGAATCCAATACGAGTGATTAAAAAAAAAAGATGACATTTTGAGGGGTTTTTCCTGTGGTGTACTTTACCTTTCTGCTACATGTGAGATCCATATCAGGGACTCAGCTGCCAGTGCGTGGTTTGTATTCTCAGTGAATTTTACTTCCATTACATTTTTCTGAGGGGAAGAAAAAACTGGCTTTGGCAAAGCAGGTGTGAGAATTAAACAAGAAGACGGCTGTATTCTCAGAGAGGAAGGGCTGCTTCACCACAGCCTCTCACCGCACCAACCCAGACGCCAGAGAGAATGTCTTCTCACAACAATGTTCTCAGAAGCCCCATCAATCATTTGCTTATGTATCTTTCAACAGATTCCACCCGTCTTCTATTTTAGAAGAAACAATTTGAGGCATTAACTTGGTGAGGTCTTTTATGTTAGAACAAAAGAACTTAGCTAGCTCTAACCTGAGTACACAGTTTTCATCTAAGCAACTTGGAGGAGTTAAACTAGGCTGAGAAAATGGTCTGTCAAACTAATCTATTATACAGCAGATTCTTGGAGCTTCTGTTTGTACTTTGAACCACAGTATTTTTAAGGTTTAAAACCTTGTTGCTGTATTCGAGAAGCTCTTAGTTTTAAAGCTCCCTCAAAAATCTTTGTTCTCTCTTTGAGTCAAAAGCATTCCTATGACGAAAAAAAATTTTTTTTGCTGCATCCAATAGATTTCTTTAATTAAAATAATAATGTCCAAGAAATAAGCTTGTTGGCCAATTTGTAAAGTTGGAAGTTATATATTTTGTATTCTGTACTCAAAATAGACTTGCAGAAATCTAGAATATCTGTGAGTCGCAAATTCCTAATACAATTTTATCAAGCAGGAGTAGAAGAGTACCCACATACCAGCTAACTCTTTCCTTGATGAAATATCAACGTAACAGACTAACTGTAGGCAGATTCATGAATGGGGTCACTTCCTGCTTGTACCCTCATGGTCCAATGAGACAATCTACATTGGCCAGGACAACTGAAGGACTACATCCACTATCTTCCCTCAAAAATAGGATATGCATTTCAATATGCTTGCACTGTCATAGCAGACTGTTAAGATTTGTAATTCCTTCACACAGTGCCCTATGATGGACTCCAGTTGTCTACCTGAGGGTTGGAGAAGGAAATTTCAGTGTTATGTTGTATTCCTTCCCCACTATCTCTCATCTGTTAACTGTTGGATGTCAATTTGGTTTGCAGACCACTGGAAGCATCAAATTCACTGCCGCATGCCCACTCCAGAGACGAGCATGAAGTTCAGTAAATAATTATGAAGATATTTTTACTGGCAAGCCATGCATTCTGAGTCACTACATGCCGAATCAGTTGGCAGGTGACATGGAGGGCTGCCATGCCTACCTTCAATGTGACATGAGAGTCTGAACTGGAACTCTGCTCATGCATATAAACTACATGGAACAAATGAACAGGGGTGGAAAAATCCTACCAAGAACAAGAGAGTGGTGAGAAAGTAGTTCTTCAGATTGAGGAGGGATTCTGCTCCAATCTATACCTAATTCAACACGTTTTGTTTCTCATTTGCACTGAGACTGGAATCTAGCTCTTGATAGTAACTAAGTCTCTTCCCATTCTTACACAAGGCTATGTTCTGAAAGACACCTTCCAGGTTCAGTATTAGTAGCTTTGGCTTGGTCAGAAGATTCCAACATGGAAATGTCTACATGCATTAGTTTTAGTTCATTAAAAAGGCTGATAATTCCACCCTCTCTCCTTTCCTGTATTTGATCCATGTCCAGTAGAAAAAGTCTTCCCTAGAAATGTGTTTATGGATTTGTGTTGTGTTCTGCCTTCTGACCCAAGTGGTTGCTTCTCATTTTACAGGCGGAACTCTGCTTAAAATCTAGAAGTTAAACAAGTTGGAAGCATGGTTATTAAGTTGTTAGAAAATATCTTTAAATGGCTTTTCTCTCTTCCTTCCATAGCTACTAGGAGTGAATTAATAAGTCATTCTTGACTGTCTGTGTAAAATATCATAGATGAGATTGAAGTAGGAATGCAGTATTGCTTGGGTGTTAGGTTCGTAAAAGACCTTGTTTTTCTAAGGTGAGAGAGGGCCTTGGTGGAATCTTGTTCCTGAGTCCAGAACTTAAACCTCTGAAAGGGAGGCAACTGAATTTGCACAGTGAGACAGGGTTATCTAAGATTAGATCACTGTGTCCTGAACCCCCATAAGACAGGAAGCAAAGTATCACTGGAAGAAACAGAGCTGAAAGCCATGACCTAGGCTCTGTCAGAATCACATGCTTACTTCATAACCCCCATTAAGCAAGACATGAGTCATACCCAGAATCAAAGACACAAATCTATCCAGAGAAGTAGGCTTGATATCCACCATGCCTAGGACACAGGCGACTTCTCCTGAGCCACAGTTTGCAGGGTACATGCTTTAAAAATGAGACCTTCCTGCATAGCTGTGCTTCCTATATGACTTTAAATATTTTCTTATTACATTTTGTATTGATTGCCCTGCCATTCTCTGAAAAGGTGAGTTAGTAAATCCAAAGGAAAATATGGCTTGTATAATTACTGGAATTGGGGTGGGGGGAGAGGCTGGCCTCCTATGACATTCATGCCCAATCTCAAGATAAAGGCCTCTTTTCCAGCCTGTATTAAGATAAATAAGTTGAATTTCCGTAACAAGAAATGAAGCAAGACACACTAATAAAGAACTGATTTAATTCTCAACTTGCAAACTTGTTTCCACAGGTTTTAAATCAACATCATTCCTACTATCAACTTAGAGAAGCATGTAAGAAAAGAATTAAGTAATGGGGGTGGGGTAAAATTAAAACAAAGCATCTTCAGACCCACGTTATGGAGCTTCTTAAAGTCACAAGATCTTGAAGACATCATTAACCAAACCTATGTCCATAAGCCAATGCCTAGGGGTAGCCAGGTATGGGCTCTGTACACGGACTTTCGGGCAAGAAAAGCAGCTAGAATTCTTCCCAGCACCAACCCAGAGGCTGCTCACTGTGTTGTGTGTCCATGCAGAGTGGGAACTGCAGCTTCAGGCTCTGTTTCTCTCGTTTCTGGGGCTTCCTGTAAATATCCATTAGCCCCTGGTGGGTCAGTTCTCTCATGTCAATAATATACAAGCATATACAAGCAGGGCTGAGTTCGAATACAACTGGAGTCATGAAGTGTCAAGATAAAAACTCTGCTTTGGAATGTTCTTTGATTTTATTCTGTGCCACACCCATCCTCTTTGGATGGATAGAATTGTCAACAGTGTTGGGTGACGTCAGACAAGAGTTAAACATTGCAATAAAGGAGAGTTTGCTAGTTACCACAGTGAAGCTATTCCATATAAAAGAGTAGAGTCCAGCCCAGGGAAGTGTTACACAGCCGTGGGTCTGCCCTTCAAAGAAATGGCCTCCACTCTCACATTTGTCTTTAAAAACAATCTAGTCAGGCAAACCAATGGTCATGTTCAATCTGTTTGTCAAAACAATGCTTTCATAGACTCCAAGGAGTGAAATGCCAGATCCACTTGTAGAAATTATTGAATCTAGGACATTGTTTCTTTCTGATCCCCAAATTGAGACTAGAACTCTTAAGATATTACTATACAAATAGAGGAATCCTCATACCTGAATTAAAGATGAAAATATACAGGTTATCTGGGCAAACGTGAGATCATAATTAAAATATTCAAGATTTCATTGATGACCAAGGCAGACAAACCAAAGTTGGTTAAGTACCTGTGTGAATCAGCCAGTGTTAGTAAATTCAGGGATGCAAATTTAATAATTTGTATTTTAGAGATGAAGAAATAGTTTCAAAGGAGACAAGCCGTTAGTTAATTAGTTAGCGACTTTATTTCTGCTCTCTTGTCAGTTCTAGAAATACAGTGTGTTGGCAAAGAAGAGTCTGTGCAATGAACAGCGAATAAAACAGCATTCTGAGTTCGGGGGTGGAGCTTAACCAACTGAAGTCACGTGACTGCATACGTAGCCTGGTCTCCGGGGACAGGTATTTAGAGCTTCCAGGCAGTAGTCATCATGATGATGAAGTACACATCCGTGTCAATGGACGCACTTACACCTGCATAGTAGTTCATGAATTCCTCAGGGGTCACCTGTAGTGGAAAGTCAGAAAGAAAAAGAACACTTTGCTTCTTGTTTTAATGGAGGCCTCCCTTCCATCCCTGTAAAGAGAAAGAGCAATCCCAGCATGGATTTATTCCGGTGTGATTCCAGCTGAGGAGCAAACCTAAAAGAAAAGACGAAACCGAGCCAAAGATAATGATGAGAGTGACTCAGGATAGGAGGAGAGGTGAGCCATGAAAATATCCAAGCCATCCTAAGTGGAGAGAGAGTCATGGAGTGACATCTTTTCTTTAAGAAGTGAGGTTTGTTAGTTCAGACACAAGAGACTAGACTCAGAATAAGAAAAATGTGTCCTTCAGCTGCAGTTAATACTGTCTGGCACATGTCAGAAGCAGGCTATGCCCAATGTCAGCATAAGCAATGTCTCACCTTCAGTAAATGCTTTGTCCTATGGGTAAAGAAAGTGATTTCTGGTAAAGCACATGTGGTTTGCATTCATTTCTTAGGTATGAATTTCTCATTCAAGGCTGAGAGTAAGCAGAAACACAACCTGCTGATGCTCTCCTCCCAGCCCTCCCCCGGCCTCTCCACTGTGTACTGCACATGACTGACTGAAGGGGATATCAGCAGATGTGTTTATTCACGTTAAGATTCATAGGATTTGGGGGGACAGAGAATGAGGGTAAGTCTCATAAATTAATAAGAGTTGATAACTTCTAAGTCAAAAGATAAAATCACTACAAGAAAGGAACTTGATCGATAACTGAAGAATTGTTTCAAGTCCATAACAACTTAATCTGCCTTAATAATCTTTAGAACCATTAGCCTCTCTTTCATGTTCATTTGGGGTTCATTTACCAACAGGAAAATTAAACAAAACAAAAAGCAGTAAGCTAACAAAATCTATAATCTTCCCCAAACCTCTTCTCTCAAAACCAGTGAAAGACTTTAGAAAAAAATGACCCTGAATTAAGTGAATAGTGGATCTGTAAATACAAATAAGTCATGAGTCTGTAAATACAAATAAATAATGTACACATGGGAATTATTCTCTATGTGAAAGTGTTTGTCATAGGGTCAGTTTTTTATCTACAATATATTACGGTTTTTAGGATGTTAGTAAAACTATAAAAGTTTGAGGGATGGAGAGATGGCTCAGCAGTAAGAGGGTTGGCTGTTCTTTTCCAGTACCTGGGTTCAATTCCCAGAACCCACAAAACTTTGAATCACTTTGATGAACGTATTTATTATGTCTATTAAATAAGATATCTGCGAAGCCTTAGAAAATAGCTGGGTGATAAGTGTCCAATAAATATTGTTCAGATTTACTGTTATATGAAATAAGGCTGTGTATAGACTATGTTTAGTAATAAAAATAAGCTTTTTATATGACTTAGATGTAAGAATCTTAAATATGGGTGTGTGTGAGTGTACATTAAATATGAGGCATGCATTAAATATGCAAAGACTTAGGGTATATCTTCCTAAATGTCAGGTTTTTGTAGTTCCTCAGTATAGCTAGTAATCTGCATTTTTCAACCCCACCCCCAATGATAATGAACAGCTAATATTCACCGTTACCAGGCTTATGGTACTCAAGCAACATCAAATATTGTAACTACCAAAAAAAAAAAAAAAACCTTTCAATAACCTTTTGAGAATTTGAGAGATCACCGTGACTGATTAAGATAAATGTCAGAAGGAGATGAAATGGGGACGTTAAATCAGTTGAATCACAAATGGCTACTTAGACTTGTTAGAGACAAGGGCAGCTGACATTTCCCCTGTGACAAAGAGGAACCACCTGCAGAAGGAACCAGAGACAACAAGGACCCATGTAGAGCTGAGCTATTAGGGGAAATGGCAGTTGGCTATTTTTCTCTGACATCTTGGAGATCAAAGACAGCAGTACTAGAGGAAACACGCTGTTCTGTTATTTCTGTCCTAGACATTTGGCTGCCCAACAGAAGCTGGGACTCTCTTGTATCTGCTGTCACAATTCCTCAACCTACAAGACACTACTTCAGCTACTTCTCCATGTCTGTCTGCAAAATGTCAGCAGGAAGGAAACTTCCCCTTCTTACCTCCCACCCAGTGATAACAAGACAAGTCGGCAGGCTTTCTGGGAAAGGGAGGGGGAAATTCTCTTCAGAGGGAGGAGGCTTGCTGCTTCTTACCATAAGCACTATTCCTTTCCTAGTCACTGTCCCAGTCACCTTTTCTATGGCCTAAAGTTTCAAAGGTTCTGCTCTTGCTGCTGCTGCTGCTGCTGCTGCTGAGGAGCTCCCCTCCCCAACCCCATAAATATCAGATCATCTAAGACAAAAACTGCCTCCAAGTGGTTAAACAGATAGCTTATGCATCTTATTCCATCTCTCCCATTACACAACATTTTGTATACTTGAAGGTAGCGATCAATGAAGATTGAGTTGCTTTTGTCTTGAAGTTCACTGCAATTTAAATGTGCACACTAATCTCAGAACTGACTAAAGAGTGAGTCGGGGTAAATTCTTCTCTCTGAGACTCCTTTACCAACAGCCTCTTTCCCCATAGTCAAGTGTGAAGGCTAACGGTGCTCCTGAGGGCAAGAGCAAAAGGATCTAAACATCCTGAAAGG
This sequence comes from Rhabdomys pumilio, assembly GCA_030674055.1. Classification (NCBI taxonomy): domain Eukaryota; kingdom Metazoa; phylum Chordata; class Mammalia; order Rodentia; family Muridae; genus Rhabdomys; species Rhabdomys pumilio. The sequence goes on along the minus strand of JANHMN010000014.1, from coordinate 46,259,720 downwards.
TCTTGTGAGTCTGCTCCAAAGCATCTTGGTCCCATTTAAAATCAAGCATGCTTTTATTGTAATCTACTTCATGAGAATATAGCTAGCTGTACATAGGGAATACAGTAACAATGAAATGGGCTGATGTTCAAAACAACACATTTTCCATGATGAGTCACTAGTAACTCACAGATCCCCTACGAAGAAAGAGATGCCTGTCTCATTACACGTTTGAAATGAATATTTTATCACTTTAGTTTTCAACCATTCATATGGCCACAAAGGAATGTTTTCTTCTATTTGTAACAGTTATGGAGTCAACATATTGAGATTTGTAAGGATCCAAATCTATTTCTCATTTACAATTTTAATTTGGGTAGATAAATTGTATTTGGATTCATCTTTTTCACTTACCAGTCCATCTTTATCGTAGGGTGAGTCAAAGTTATCCAGAAATTTCCTAAAGACTTGTTCCTCCGTCCATTCTCCATTTTGATACTTTGGATGATGTTTAGCGTTATAAACTTCACGGAGGTCTTCGATGGTTATAACCCCATCTCCGGTTTTATCTAACTTTCTAAAAGCTTTCATGATGACCTCTTTTCTGGCTCTGGACATTGGGGGCTAGATAAATTTTAAAAAATGGAGAAATACACATGCAAATGAGCCTCTTCTGTAACACATGTGATTACTTACTCCTTTTAATAATGTGAAATTGCTTGCATACCACTAACTAAGATGTTTCAGAAAGTAACTTGGCTGTTTCACAGTCTTCTGCCCACACTCTCTGAGATATACTAGCAAGTTCTGGAAACAAGCCTTGAGGTAACTAACCTAAAGCTCGGGAAAGCCAAACTCCTCAGCAGAAAATATTGATCCATGGGAGTAGGATTGGGGACCATGCTTACTCTTTCTTTCATAACTTTTTACTGATTCTTTGTGATTTTCACATTACTTCAATCTCACTCATCTCCCTGTCTCTTCAGATCTGCCCTCTATTTTTGCAACCTCCCCCCCTCAAAAGAAACCAGAAATTATAAACAAGCAAGTGAGTAAATAAATAAGAAACAACAACACCCATCTTATCGTGGAAGCTACAGTGTGTCACAAAGTATACCATGTTGTCCAAATATCCTTTGCTTACAAATGTTTATGTCAATGAGTGATTGGTTTGGTTCAAGGTCCCTGGCTTCACCATCAACACTGAATCCTCACCTGGGCTCACACTTACTCTTAATGTGAGAAGAAACTCATTGAAGTCTATCGTTCCATTCCCATCTCTATCGAATCTCCGGAAAAGTTCTTCTGCCTCCTCTTTTTCCATGACTACAGCGTAATCATTTAAGCCTTTCAAAAATTCTTTGAAATCAAGGGTTCGGTTGTTATTGTCATCCATAATCCGAAATACTCTGAAGATAACAATATGAAACAAAATTAATAGCAAAAAATAATAGATGAGAACATAAAAACAATGTGTAAGTGCGAAAATGCAAAGAGCAAACCACCCCTTATTGTCTCTAAAGTATAACACAGAAGTTTTCGGTTTTCTTCCACGGCCTCGCTGCCAAGTGCAGAGGTTTCCGTCGGCACTTCATTCGAGTAAGCGAACCTTCAAACACACATGTGCATGGACATACAAATCCACAGAGAATGCTACAATTGCGCTGTTTGATTCTAAGTACATGGCACAGACAATAGTTTGGATCTTTTCTGTCTCCTGAAGATCTAGGTGTGAAGTCTTGGCTGTCGGGTGCTGTGTGGAGCTGGAGGTTAGTGATGCCTACAGAGACCTCGTGGAAGGATGTCCGATGTTTGCAGTCATGTCTTTGCAAGGAATGTTTACCCCTACTGCCTGCTCTTTGGGCTGATGCATTGCCTTGCCACAGGCCCAGAGCAATAAATTTCAGTGATCCTAGACTGAAACCTTGGAAACTGTCAGCCAAAATGAACTTATTGTTCTTGTAGGCTTATTATCTTGTTATTATAATGAATAGCTACTAGCATAGGTAATGTTTTCAGAAATTCATGTTTGCTAATAAACCCAGTTTCCTTGTCTTCTACTAAAAGAAATGGAAAAAAAATGTGGACAAGCAATTTTATCATAGTACCATATCAATCTTGGTAAAATTTCTAGAACCTAATATTGAGCACAAATAAAGTTTCTAATTTCTCCACCATATGTGCACTGACCACAAAAACTGAATGGGTGTTACTTTGTCTACAGAAAATTGCTTAGAAACAAATTGGTTACAGCCAAGGAATCCAATCATTCCAAATACATGGTACTTACTATTTTTATGGAAGAGATGATATATCTACTTACTAATAGATCTTGTGGTGCCCAAGGTCTTTCTGTGAATTTCATAGCACACTGTTATGAGCTTCCTCTTTCCCACCCTTTTTTTTCTTTCCCACCATACCCTACTCCCAATACAAAAGCCCCAAGAATTATGTTTTCACTCATAAGAGACAGAGTTATCATTTAGGATTTCAAAAAGACGAGCTCGTCTTCTAGCTCTGCAGTAACACCGGCTATGTAAACTTGAGGGGAACTTATTACCGCTCTGGGTCTCACAAAAGACTACACTGCTGATCCTTCATTTCTAGTTAAAGCTAAAATAATAGGCAATTTCTAAGTTACAACTTACAATTTTCTCTTCACAAGTTCTGCCATGAGCAATTCAGATGCAAATGACAAAGAAGATGATGCCTGACTATGGGGAGAAAGTAGACCAGTAACGAGTAGAAAAATGGATGGTGCATATGTGTAAAATGCCACAATGAGACCACCTACACTGAAGGGCAATGCAAAACATAAAAATAAATAAATCTTCAGTTTCTTATTCCTTTGTGTCCCATATATTTAAAAAAAAAAAAAGCAGAACAAGAACACTTTGAATATTGAATAAGCACACCAAACAGACTTGAACACGGGCTATATGATGGCAAAGCCCAACTGTTTTACATTGTAATAAGTTTATTATGTAACAATAACTCTATTAATACTCTTCGACTAGATGAGTTAATGAATACATTTTCCTTCTATTAGAAGTGAACTGGTAAGTTTCTTCTTTAAGTGATAAATGTTGTGGATTTGGTCTAATGCTTGTATTATGTTAAACAGGTTCCCCAAATTGCACAAGAATCTGCATGTAAGATGCTGAGGGTCTCTGCCCCCAGTTCGTTCTGACTGGTAAATAAAGTTGCTGGCAATCGATGGTTGGGCAGGGAGACAGAGGCAGGACTTTAGGATTCCCTGGCAAGGGGACCAGACCAAGAGAGGAAGGAGGATTTAGAACCACCATCCTGAGAAAGGAGAAAGACCAGGCCTGAGAAGCGTAGGACAAAGAGACTGTCAACATGTAAGAGTCAGGGATCATGGCCCAGGAGGGATGCAGGCCTGGGTCCAGGGTGGCCAGGATAGAATATAGGTTTTAGTAAGTAAAAATTCAGGAATATCAGAAGGAAGAGGGTGTTAACCATGTGGAAGTTTTGGAGTGACCCAGCCACTGAGCTGTTGAAGGCATAATAAAATATAAGGCTGCATGTGTGTATCCTTCATTCAAGAACCCAGAACACTGGGGCAGGTATCGAGGAAAGCACACCAACACTGCTGGGGTGATTTGAGTAGGATTAATCAGCAACTGCTACAGATAAATCTTAAACAAATACTGTATTGTTAACGTATCTTGTATTGTTCAATTAACTTCAACATCAGTTGGATATCTATCTATAATCTGCCAGATGTTAGATTAAACTTGTAATGGGAAATACATAGGTGAATAAGACACTCTATCCTTAAGAAATTTGGAGAAATAGAGGAGAGAGGAAGGGAGGGATGGAGGGAGGGAGAAAGAGTCAGAGAGGGGGAGGGGAAGAGGAGGGGGAGGGAGAGGGAGAGGGAGAGAGGTGATCAGCTATTCTGAGTTCTGTCAAGGATAAGCCTTTTCAGATCAACAGTAGTTTGTAGGACGACCCTTGTCCATCTGTGTAAACAAAAAGCTACCAAAGGTTCAAAAGGATGTAATAAACATGGACAAGTCGATCCATAGAAAAACATGAAGAATTTTAATCTCCTCAAATTCTAAATGACTTAAGCTTTGTTACATGCTTAAAACGTAACTACATAGTTTTTCATGAGCAGGTGTCAAAAGGATAAAATATTAGAGACACACTTAGACATAGCTAGTTGAAAGAATTATAGTGCAGAAACTTTGGAAGTGAATGACCCAGTTAAGGTGCTGTGATAAGAGTCCAGGGGAAGGGACCGAGTGTCTGCACATGAGCAACTGAGGTGAAAATGTGAGAGGAGACCTGAAGATACTATAGAAGTCATGACATCAGTGTGGTGGATTGATGAAGAAAGTCCTCAGTTTTCCAACTCAAGAAATAATGAGTGTTGCTAACTTCATTTATAGAAAGGACTGATTCATCTTGTGAGACAGTAAAGCAACTAACAGAGATTTCACTAGCTGCCAATTGGTTAAAAACTTAGCTTATATCTTTCTTATATAAGATACAAATAAAGCTCAAGAGAGAATTTTCTGTCTAGTGTGTACAAGGAGATAAAGTAAGAATGAGCTTTCTCAGCAGTGCATAGGATATATGATGAATCCAAGGTGTTGTGACTAGAAACAGCAGCTAAATGTTTTTTTTTTTTTTTTGATACTAGGAATTATTTAAGGAACAATAAATACTACTGAAATTCTCCAGACTTCAGTGTTAAAAAGTAAAGATGTCAAAATAATAATAGAGTCACCTTGATGTTGACCTTGAGAATAAATACTTACAACAGGCTGGGAAGATGGTTCCATGAACCTATGTTTCATAGAATAAGTGTTCTGGAGGTTGGCAGATGGTAGATACTGATGGAAGGGATGGCCTTTAAAGGCAAGGCTGCTGAGAATGGTTGTGTTTGTGTGCATATATTTACTGGAATCCAGATTTAAAAGAAAGGGGAGTGCCTGCCTTTCAGTGGATTTTAAGGCAAAGGTACAAAATGGGCTTCCTTCTGTATGAATTGAGGACAGACTAAGAGACACCATGCGCAACAATGGAGACAGATGGCAGTTGAAGCAGAGGCCCATGGTGAGATGGTCTCAGCTCACAGTGGAAAGGCTAGACTGGGTGAAGATGGACTGGTAACAAATGGTGAGAATGGCATGGGCAGCAGGAAGCATCCAACGTCATCATCGATACCGGAAGTCAAGTCAGCGTTTCTCTGACGTCTGCACTGAACACAAGAAAATGAATCCAAGGTGAAAGACCTAGAGGTTGGAACCACACAACACTGAGAGAAAGTGGCCTATGAGAGCATGACTGCCCAGGTCCATGTATCTATATCCCTGAGTCAAACTTAGTTTAAGAAAGGCATGAGAGTGAGAATTTGTTTCTTGGGATTTTTTTCTTCTAGCGGTGCTAAAAATAGATTTCCGGCGCCTTTGGGTGTGAGGTTGGATTCTCCTGACAAAGCCGTCCTGCACTTCTTTATCAAACACCTTGTGTGTGCCCCCTTTTTCTCCCAGGAGGCTGTTAGCCACAAGCCTGAAGGGAAAGGGGGAGTAGAGCAGAGAGCTGGGTTCAGACAGCTGTGAGTATGGATAGAATGACCTCTGGAGACTGCTGCAGTGAGACAAGTCTACATTGTTGTTTTAGGGATAGGGTATACAAGGGCTTTGGGGGGGTACAGGTGGAAAGGGCTAATTGGTCATGGCATCAAGCAAGCTGGAAAGGCTGATTGGTTATAATACAGGACCTAAGTAGGAAGCCAGAGGTGGACATGTGTGCTGAGTTATGCAGCCATACAGGGAGCTCTGTATAAGGTCACTTTTTATGCAAAGCCAGACAAGGTCAACCTCCTGTATTCAGGGACCCAAAGATAGGGAAGTCCTGCTGAGAAAGGGAATATCCCATTTTGCAATGAACTCAGAAAGCAGTCCAGTCATGGGGGGCTGCTACCTTAATAGCAAGGTTCTCCACTACTTATTCCACTGAAAGGCACATTTAGAAGATGCTTACTCTCGGTCTCAGTCCCCCATGTCACCTGCAGAAGCTTGTCTACCCGTGATGTCTCCAGAATATGTCTAAGGCCAGGCTTATGTAAGATATTCAATATAATTTGTTAAAATACACACAAGATCCATCCTTTGGAGGCTCACAGTATCCTTTCTTCTTGGGATTTTCAGTCCCCATGTTTAGTCACACTATCAAATGTCAGAGAATATAAGAAGAACCATCTGACCCACAGAATGCTACTGAGAATGAACATCCCAGTAGCAGTTATCCCATGAGCAGTTACAGAGACAAGTAAGACTTGACAGCCTGGTTAGGAGCAAACTCTTAGATACAATCTCATGTAGCCAAGGCTGCTGGCCTTTAGCCAGAAAAGACATTGGACTGCTGGTCATCTAGCCTCCACCTTCCAATGCTAGGATGACAGGCATGTGCCACCGTGACTGTTTTCTTTAATCTCTGCTCTGTCTCCTTCCTCTACCCCAGCTTTGAGGAAGGCCTTTCTCTATGTTCTTCCAAGCACCCATTCCCGTACTTGTGCTTTCCATTGCCCCAGGAGCATCCCTTCCTTGCAAAAGATACATGCTTTGCTGAATTTGGGGTTAATAATCAAACATTTCACGAGGACTCAGATATCAGCTCTCTCAAACAATGCATTTCATAGCTGAGAAACTGAGACCTTAAGAGAAAATGATTTGTCCAATGTCAGTGTAAGGCTCTCCAAACCATTTCAAATCTTTCTACTTATATTCCTTGTGTCCTCAACTGTGAGTGTTTGAAAGAGAGTGGCTCCCTTAAATGCACACCTTTGAATCTTTGGTCCTCCTCTCTCTCTCTCTCTCTCTCTCTCTCTCTCTCTCTCTCTCTCTCTCCTCCCTCCCTCCTTCCCTCCCTCCTTCCTGTTTGTGGATCAAGGTGTGAGTTTTCTTCTACTACTCTAGTGCCATACATACCTGCTTGCCATGTTCCCTGCTGTGATGATCATTGTCATGAAACTTCTAGAACCATGAGTTCCAAACTAAATGTTTTCTTGCATAAGTTGCCTAAGTAACAAATGTTACTTACATAATGGGTGTTTTTTTTTTTACTGCAATAGAAATATATAAGTGAGACACCATCCTACCTGCCAAGTCCTTTGATACCTGCAGAACCCCTGGCCAGGCACTGCAATCGCAATCTTTCAATAGGATCAGTGGCTGTGGAGAGCTTTTTCTTGGATTGGATTGCCATCTCTCGGTCATGGCGTGCTGTACCTGCCATCTGAGAGGAGAATCCAAAGCATGTTAGTGGAGTTTACACCCTACTGCCTACCTCTGGCTAGGCAGTTGACAAAAGAAAACTTACAACTTTCTGTCTACTCGCCTCCAGGGTCTACTCTCAAACATCCCAGAATCTGCCATTTTTGACTATGCCTATTGTGCACGTGGCATATTTGCAACTTATCAAGTTTCAAGGACACCTTATTCCTTCACTGTGGACAATAACTAAGTACACAGTCATCTCCCAATATGCTTTGATCTTTCCAAAGCCTTCCTCCCACCATACAAACAAGTCCTTATAGAGAAGGGAAAGGGCCCAGGTAAAGGGACATAAGAAAGAGTTCAAAGGTTGGTAACAATGGTAAATTCAAACAAATCAGGATGTGTGTAGACATGGAAGTAGCAGAAGCCATTATCCTGAACCATTATCTAACAGTGAATTTCTCAGCATTCCCTTGTTTGAACAAATTGTTTGTGCTATATATTCTTTTTATTTATAATGCCCCGTATGTCTTTGACTCCCCATTTAACGTTCTCCAACTTGGATGAAATGCTAACTTCTGTTGCTTCTGTTTTCACTGAACTCAATATGAGTATTACTGATGCTTAACAGTAACTCATAGACTCCCTTTAGTAGGTAAGTACTCTCAAACCAATTCTCTCTCTCTCTCTCTCTCTCTCTCTCTCTCTCTCTCTCTCTTTCTCTCTCTCTCTCTCTCACACACACACACACACACATACACACACACATACAACTTTGTCTATTTGTTTGTGTTTGTGTAATAAATATTCAGAAATAGAAGAAGGTAACCTAGGCAGCCCAGACTTAGTTTTCAGAGCTTTTATTTCCATGAAAAAAAAGCCTAAGACCAAAAGCCCAGTGACCTGGGCTCTGGTCTTGCCTCTTTAAACCATTCCTGGTGAATATGAGTTTAGCAAAATCTCAATTATCTGCTGCTTATGACAGTAGAGACCAGAGAGCACACAGCAGCAGGATCTGCTCAGCATCTGATGAGAGACTTCTGACTTCATCATGACACAGAAGGCATCATACACCATAGCAGAAGCATCTTAGCTTTGGGCCCCTTTCTCTTTTGTCAAACCATACTCTAGCCATTATGGAGACCCCACTTGTAGACTTCCTTTACATTTAATTTTGTTTTAGAGGTCCTACTTGAAAGTGCCATTAGCGTATGAACTTTAAGCTTCTAACACATGAATGGCAAGTGCACATTAAAACCAGAGCAGGAACCAAAGTATAGATTGGTAAAAATAACTTTCCTGCAAGTCCCCTCAAACAGAAGACATTGGGCTTTTGAATCCTAGCAGGACTCTTTATCTTCCACCATATGTATCAATATGTGAGAAATTCAAAGTGGATTTTGTTGGCACTTTCTTATGTAAAATAAAAACAGAGTTTGGGAAGACTCAGATACTGGGAATTGGGACTCTACCCACTTCTGCCTTCTGAGGCTGGTTCTACCAAGGCTAGTGTAGGCTGATATCTCTGAGGATGACTTGATAAATTCAGAAAGGAAATTACAGCCAAGCATATGTTTGAAATGCCCATATTAAGCATCCTTCTCTACAAGTTAGTCCTTCAACTCATCAACGAACAGCCAATATTTACTAAGTTGTATCCTTTATTCAATGTACCATGTCAGGACAGAAGGTAGGAGGGGCACCTGAAAGAACCAAGCTCTTGAATAGCATAGCCTCTTAATTTGAGGCCTAATATTAAAGCAGAACAGGACAAAAAAACTTTTCAGAACCTGGGGTTTGAGGGGAAGACAGGATAGAGTATTTCTGATAAAGAAGGGCAGCACATAAGAGACCCTTGGTTTCAATGACACATGCAGCCTCTGAATACAATATCATGCTATCACTGATATCACAGCCCCCGTTAAAGTGTTTTTGAATCCGAAAGACCCTTTCTGATTCTTTGAGCACAACGATATAATTTGTCAGGTTGGCCTTGGCCTAAAAGGAAGTCCTTCCTGATGCATGTGGCCACAGCACCACCATGTGTTGGCTCAACATATATACAGTTCCCTTATTAGAGGTACAGTTCAGTCCATTCCTTCAACTAATGTCTAATTCATTACCTCTGCCCAGTTTGCTAGGTCTGGGGCAACAGAGGACACAGATGGCCTGCAGAGCCTGGACTCTCCATCTAGGTCCATTACTGAGCTACAGTTCATGTCAACAAGAAGGGCGTGACTATCACAGCTCAGCATGGGGACTTTCTGAGACATCAGAAAGGAAATGATGTCTACATTTTACTCATAATGGAAGGCAAAAATTTTCAGGGCTAGAACTGCGAGGGTCTGACAAGCAGAGCAGTATATATTTTAGATGACTGTCATATACACGCTTTGACCAAAGCAGATGAGTAAATAACATAAGTAGGCCAATTTTTATTTTTATTTCCTTTGTATGTGTGTGTCTATGTACATGTATGTCTCGTGCGCAAGGGTATACAAGGAGGACAGAAGAGAGAGCTGGATGCTATGAATCTGGTTACGGGCAGGTGTGAGCTGTCTGACATGAGTGTTGAGATCTTGGGTCTTCTGGAAATGCAGCAAGCGGTCTTAACTGCTGAACCATGAAAGGCTGGCGGAGATGGAAAGGAAGTGTTGGAAGGAGAGATATGGGGAAGAGTAAAACCAGTCAGGTAACTGACATCCAATCAAAAAGAGCTTAGAACGAGACTGAGGGATGAAGGTGGACCACAGTGCTTACAAAAAGGAAAAGAACCATGATGTAGAGAACCCTGCGGGTACAGTGTAGAGAAGGTACAGAAGATGGGCTACATGGCCAGGATGAACCTGGTGCATCCGATATGCTGCCTGGACCCTGTGGACAGTAATGATGCATTTAAAATGGCAGGTAACTGAACTTGGGTTTTGAGGGGAAGGGAGGACTAGGGCTCCAAAACTGTTGGTTGCCTCTGTTTCTCCTTCCCCACACCCAGCCACACCCACAATAGCTAGTGAAGGAGACATCCACAGAACAGCAGAAGGCAGTGACTGGGAGATCTGGGACAGAGGTTGAATGGAGTAGCCAGTCTCAAAGGAGACTTGTCCACTGGTCTGGAGTAGGCTGGCTCACTCCAGCACTCTTTTGAACAGCTGGCTGCCCCTGACAGAGTTCTCAGCCTCGACTTCCAGCAATCTTGTCAGATGGGAATGTGGAAAGTTGCAAACGCAGGGACCTGCTTCTGAGAACATTTCTTTTTCCTTTTTTTTTTCACAATAAAGATAAACCTATTTTGACTATTGTGTGAAAAGAGAAAATAGTGATAAGTATCATAAGGAAGCTTTAAACATACAGAGAGATAGACAGATGGACAAATGGATAAATGGATGGCAGATAGATAGATAGATGATAGATAGATAGATAGATAGATAGATAGATATATGAGACAGAGACAAGTGTGTCTTTCTTTTATCTTTACTATTTTCCTTCTTATGCAAACAGACATGTGACTTTTTCTATAACCTCAGATTCTTTTATTTAAAGTTTATGATTCTTATTAGTCTTTCTTCTTCAAACTGTTCTCACAGAGATTTATCAAGTCTGTTCTGCATTCATCTTCCTTTCTTTCTTTCTTTCTTTCTTTCTTTCTTTCTTTCTTTCTTTCTTTCTTCTTAAAGGTTCTGTTTCAGCTGACCCATAGGAAATAAAGATTCACTAAGGCCCCACCTGCACTTCTCCACTCCATTGGGTTGTCTTTATCGCTACCTGGTGGCTGCAAACTGAATTATCCCTCCCTCCCCTCTCCCTCCCTCTGCAGGTCCACATGGGCTTAGTGAGGACAGAATGACATTGTTCCTGCCCCAGGGACAAGGCCAATAGACTTGGGCCTCCACAGTCATTGATGACTGCCAAGAGCACAAGGCTTGTTTGTACACTATTGTACATATTTTCACATCCCTCCAAGGAATGTCCTCCCCTGTTAATGACTTCATGATAATTAGAGACAGTATGAGTCCAGGAGATGAAGGTATAGCTAATGTAAAATTGTAAATGCTGGGACCTTCTGAACTATGCAAAAATATAAGGATGTAATATACATTGTATCAAGGGCTTCACAGATCTAAAGGAACAGAGGCAGCTACACTATGAACCAGCTTATCAAAAAGATACAAAGTCAGGCAAATACAAATGCAGGCAGACTCCTGAGTTCAAGGTCAGCCTGGGGCAGAGCTAATTTAGGCTCAGGTATAGTAGATGGTAATTTCAGGACAAGGTCCCACCCAGCTAAGTTTACAAAAGCAGGTAGCTCTCTGAATTCTTTTGCAATGTATTAAAAAAAAAAAAAAAAGTACTTGCACTCTCCTAAGAATGAAGGGGCTGGGTCACAGAATGCTGATTCATAGGATAATCAAGGAAAACCTGAAGTAAATGACTGGATAGATATGTAAAATAAAAGACTGCTTGGGATCTGCAGGAGATAAGCTATCCAGAGAAACTGGTTTTTGTTTGTTTGTTTGTTTGTTTGTTTTTAGAATTTCAAGAGAGAACTGTCTCGAGCAGAACGTAGGGAGCTGTCTAGAGATCAAAAAGAGAGAAAGCAAGATGGAAATCCATCTCTAGCAGAGCATAGACTGCAAGCTTCCACCCACAGTTTGACTTCTGGTAGTTTGTTCACATCTCTCAGGCACCCCTTCCTCAGAACCCTTCTCCAAGCCTAGGCTGGTCCTTGGCATCCCTCCCTCCTTCTCTCCTCTACAAAGAACCTGTAAACACAGTAGTAGATGCAGTCACCGAAGCTTTCTCTAGTATAATTACCCACACATCACAAAACACCCAAAACACCAAATTCTTCCACATCCAGTTCATTACTAACTCCAAAAAGACATCTTTCTGTGTTCTCAAAAATGAAACCCTGCCTTTGGTTTCCCTAACAAGAGGTCAAGGGAACTGAAGCAGGGCTGGCCTGCTCAAATAAAATTAAAAGAAAGGAGTGGGTCTGTGAAGATGCAGACGGTAGAGGACAGACTTATAACCCGGCAGAGGACACACAGGGGCGCGGCCAGGAATATACACACCGAGGAAGAAAATGCCTGCTCTCCTGGCTAACAGGGGTGTGTACCACAGTGATGGGCTTGGTTATTTGGTTTCTGCGGTCTTCCTTTGTCCCCTAGTGCCTAGTGTCCTGAGACACAGGTAATGTGTACTACAAGAAAACCACCCACCCTACTGGGTGGCAGTCTCTTGAGCCCAGCCCCGTATATAAGTACCATTTTATGCATCTCTTTAACTGTTAGGTATCCACTCCATCACATTAGACTATTGCAAAAGCAAAAGACATAGAGCTGCTGTAGTAGTTCCGCAGCTTTCAAACATTGCTCTGTGTGCAATGAGCAGAGTAGGAAAGCGGTCTACAAAGCAGGCGGCTGCTAATTAAGATAGAAGGAAGGGCTTTAAGTGATTTGGGGGAGGAAAGCAAACTGGCTTTCTCTCCAGTTCCTTTCCTAACTCTGTTAACACAGACTTCATCCTGAGGAAATGAAGAGGAAAATTCCACCAGACCCCTCCCCTCCTGGAAAAGAAAGGTCATAGAATGCTTAGGCACCCCTCCCCTTCCGAAGTTAATTAACATTCGTCAGACCACAGGGGGTGGGGACTGACCTGAGGCGGGGAGCACATGACCCAGAGCACATGGACATTGGTCATTCACGGACAAGGGAGGTCCTTGCGCCTCATTCCCTAAAGACCAATCAGTTTAAAAAGTCATACTGTGCTGCCAATCACATTATGCCTAATGGCTGCTGCCCTAAAGACTGTATAAAAGTTCACTGACTGAGCGGCATGGGGTCGCCTCTCCGTTTGGAATGCAGGACAGCCCCAGCATGCTGCAACATTAAAAATTCCTCTTGGTTTTTGCAAGAACCATGTGGTTCACTCAGGGGCCTCTGGTAAACAAAGGTTCTGCTCACTAGAGTCTTACAGAACTGGACCATGACTCTTGTTGTTTTCACATCCATTTCAAGTACAGATTTGTTTTGTTTTGTTTTGTTTTAACATCTTATTGATTCTTCATGAGTTTTTCATCATGCACCCCAATTCCACTCACCTCCCCAATCCTTTGTATCTGCCCTCTGCCCTTGCAATCCCTCCACAAGAAGAAAATACAAACACCTCATTGTGTAGTATGTCACAGTGTGTCCCACAGTATACTAGTTTGTCTATACTTCTTGCAAATATTCATTGCAATGAGTCATTGGCCTTCGAGGCCTCTGGCTTCAGCTACACCATCAATACTGGACTTCTCTCAGACATTCTGTTGTTGCCCCGTGTCATGAAGAACCTGCAGCTTTCATGACCTCTGGGCCAGCTCACTCACACCATTTCTCCAGAGTGCCCCAGCCAGCGAGGGGCAAGGCCAGTCTGCACAGACCTTGGACATCAACATGATCCCAGGAGGCAGCCCAGACCAGGATCGTCTGCATGGCCTTCAGTGATAATGTGAGCCGCTGACATCCATGCAGGTCCCTGCTGCTGCATGGCCATGGACCCAGACATAGCACTCAGTGGCAGCACAGGCTGGGACTTCACCATGGCCTCTGGTGGCAGACCCACCTATTCAAATCAGACTATTCTTCTCCACCCTAGAGTCTCCAGTTCTGCCTCTCTTTATTATGCTCAAACTGCTTCTCATTCTTTCCTGTCTTAGTCAGGGTTTCTACTCTTGCACAAAACATCATGCCCAAGAAGCAAGTTGGGGAGGAAAGCTTTTTTTTCAGCTTACACTTCCATATTGATGTTCATCATCAAAGGAAGTCAGGACAGGAACTCAAACACGCCAGAAACTTAGAGGCAGGAGCTGATGTAGAGGCCGTGGAGGGGTGCTGTTTACTGGATTGCTCAGCTTGCTTTCTTATAGAACCCAGGACTATCAGCTCAGGGATGGCACATTCACAATGGGCCCTCCCATTCTTGATCACTAATTGAGAAAATGCCTTACAGCTGGATCTCATGGAGGCATTTCCTCTAGGGAGGCTCCTTTCTCTGTGATAACTCCAGGTTGTGTCAAGTTGACACACAAAACCAGCCAGTACATCTCCCATCTCCCCACCACATACTTGCATATCACAGTGGCTTCTGTTGTGGGGAGGCACCTGGCAGGTGGACCCCTGGGTGTTTTATGCCATCTGAGGCTTGTGGAAGTGGGCTGGTTTCTGGATGTTTTCCACTCCCCATTTCTCCATTAGCATGGTAGGGGGCTGTAGTTGGGTGTCTACAGCCTGAATATTCATGTCACATGCTGGCAGGCTGGCTTCTCAGTACAAGTTTGTCTTTTTAGTCACTCTGATAGGGTCTCGGGTTTAGCAAATGGCTCAAGCTAAGGTCAGAGATAACATCTTAAAGGCATCTCTCCTTCTGACTGTCTAGACCCAATGCTTGCTCTAAATCCTATTCTATAGGGTCCCTTAAATATGCTTCTGGTCTCTTCCTCCCTCTTCTCCTTCACTCCCTCCTAATAAAATACCACAGACTAGATAATTTATAAAAAAAATAAATAAATTTATTTCCTAGAGTTCTAGAGGATGAAAGGCCAAGAGCAAGGCGCTAAAGTTTAGTGACTGGGGAGACCCTCTCTGTTCTTTCAATGCAATGCCATGAACCCTATATTCTTCAGAAGTCTATTCTTTATCCTTTATATTAATACTGAGGTGAAAATTAAGTACTACTCTTCATGTTTGTGATGGAACATATTTGAAAACTATTTCTTAAGTTACCATTGTTTTAGGGTCTCTATGGCTGTAAGAAAACACCATGGCCAAAGCCATGGGGAACAGTTTATTTTCATCCACAGCTGAGCCTGTTACTGAAGGAAGTCAGGGAAGAAATTAAAACAGAGCAGGAACCTGGAGGCAGAAACTCATGCAGAAGACATAAAGGAGCGCTGCTTCCTGGTTCTCTCCTCATGGCTTACTCAGCCTACTTTCATATAGCACTTAGGAACACCAGCCCAAGGGGGGCACTGCCCACAGATATTTGGTCCCTTCCACATCAATCATCAGTCACTAAGACCTTGCTCACAGGACAATCAAGTGAGTGCAATTTCTCAGCTGAGCATCCTTCTTCTAAAAGGACTCTAGCTTGTGTTAACTGGACACAAAACTAGCCAGCACAATTATCATTACAAAATATCTACTTTATAACTTCATTTTTTAAAAATTCATTCAACTGGGCTTAGGACTGCTAATGCAAGGACATGGAACAATGTTTAAGGAGCACATAGGGCCTGGAACACAAAATGTGAGGAGTGACTCTATTTTCAAGACCACAAATATTAGCCCTACATTTGTCCACCATTAAGAATAGATAATGAGTATCTATCTCCTTAACTCTTGAGCTATGCATCTCCCTTGTCTCACCCTGGTCTTCATCCTGCATTCAACATGCTTATTGAATATCTAGTCTGTGCTACCCAGTAGCAATGTAGGAAGTACTCAATGACCTTTGCATTCTTAAGGAAAGTTTCAACTCTTGAGTTTGAACTACAGCTGATTTTGATGACACTGGAAACTGACTCACTGTCACTCCATGCCCCTCTTACTCTCATATACTGTATTTTCCAGCAGATGGCCTTGGGAACAAGTTCTAGCCAGTGAGATCTAAATGAGACTGTGGAAGAGTCTGGAATATATCTTCTATCTGTTTTGCCTCACTTTTGTCTTGATTTAGATTATGGTGTCTGACCATAGAAGTCTCTACATATTCCTGAGGGTAGAGACAGGGGCTCATAGCTATAACACCTTAGAACACTAATATCATAAAGCTGTTTCACCAATGTCCACAACTGCCTGACTGTTGCACGATTTGTACTGCGTGGTTAATTCGCTGATGGTCAGGTCTTCTGACGTTTGCACCCAAAGCATTCTTGTTTGACATAACTGGTAAACACTTATTCCCATGGTGACTTTATTTATTGATTTTAATTGATTTAGATATTGAATGTGATCTGGGTAAAACAACTATACAGACTATGAGGATAAACTGCTCTCTCTAAGAATTAGGCTGCAGTAGGGGTAGGAAGGGGGAGGGGAATACTGCTCCATTATAAACCTCTTCTCCCAACTTAATGTTACCTGTTACATATCAGACTCTTTAAGACTTTTTTTTGACCATGGGAGAGAGAAAAAAATCTGCTCAGCATGCCATTTGAGGGCTCCTGTGACTTACATGCACAGTGAACATCCAGACTCAGTCAAACACAGAGATTGCGTTCAGATTCTGTCACAGTGAGCTCCTTGGGGACTGCCAGGCAGTGTTGAGGAAGCCTAAGATCATCTTCATTGTTGTTCCTCTGTCATCTCTCTCTCCTCCTGGACTGGCTTTGAGTCTCTGGGGTTTTGATCAGAACATAACCTGCAGCCTATTCTGAATCTAATCAACCTGCCAGATGAAAACTCTTAAAGTGAGAATATATGTAGCTTTTACCCAAGGTGAGCATAGATTTAGCCAGATTTGTACACAAGACAGGAAACAGAACAATAAAGTCTAGAAAAAGGAAAGATAAAATGAGTGTTTCCAAACTCCCTGGTTTTAATACTATGCTAACGCGAAACAAGCAAGCGACATTTTTCCAGACCAGTAAAGTCAGGCAGGGGTCTCTAATCCACTTCAGGGACAAAGATTTTTCTCAACATTTTCAAATGCAGGAAGAGCCACAATCCCAGGTAGCATTTATACCTTTGTAGCCATTACACACCCAAAACATTAAGTCACTTGTGTAATCTTGTACAGTGTTTCTCTGGGAATCATTTGTCTATATAAATTCAATATATAGACATCCACACATCTTATGAGGTTTTTGGTATCTTTAATTGATACTTCCAGAAAATGGAAAATTATTAGTAGATGGAGATTTAATGCCCTAGTACAACATTGGTGAGACTGGTATATCTGGATGGATTGCTGGCATAACCACTATTCACAGCTGAGAGTAAGACTTTGATCTCCTTCAATGTAAAAATGTCTGGAAGCAGTCTCACCAGTCATTGTAGTCCCAAGATACTAGTCACTTTAAACTCAAAGTTTTCTAAAAGTCCATAGTAGCAGAAACAACCCCAGTCAGTACATCCACACTCCAAGAATCAGGAAACATCAAGAGACAATGCCCATCTAAGCCAGGCCCCTGGTAAGTGCCTTCTAGAAAATCCATTCAATTTCTTCTATGGAAATATTATGGGTCACTCCTGCAAAGGAGACTGAGAACCCTGATTTGGGGCTGAGTCCTCTACCCCAACCCTGACCCCTACGTTTCTGTTCATACAAAAGAGTCTTGGGATTGAACTGGCAGCCTATAGTTTTTGCCACTGCTGGCAGAAGAAGCAGCTATTTGAGGAAGTTAGACTATTGCATCTGTAGAACACTGACTACAGCAGTGGTTCTCAACCTGTGGGTCACAACCCCCTAGAGGGTCATATATCAGATCTCCTGTATGTCAGATATTCATATTACGATTCATAACAGTAGAAAAATTACAATTACGAAGTAGCAACGAAATAATTTTATGGTTGAGAGTCACCACAACCTGAGGAACTGTATTAAATGGTCACAGCGTTAGAAAGGTCAGAACCACTAATCTGCAATCTGAGGTTTGTACAGGCATAAGGAGGACCTACATAGAGAAGACTAAATTCAGAATTTACCACAGCAATGACTTCACACCTTCCAACCGCTGTTTCTTCACACCATATGCTGTTAAAGGTTTCAAAGCTGAGATTGTAATAGTGAATAATATGTTCATGATTTGTGTTTAAAGAATTCATGAGAAATTGGCTTCAGCTTGTAAGCTGAGGGTTTGTGAAAGTTACCCTGTCAATGAACTGGTATAAGATAGATGACTTCCTCAGAATAGGTGAGCTAATCTTAAGAAACTGCCCATTGTCATAAATTTTACTACCTCTATTGTTCTTGCAAGACAATGGGTCCCCGGGGAACTAACTGCTATTTTTGCTATTGTAAACACTGCTTGCTGGAGATAACTGAGGCATCTTTAGAATGTCTGTTGTAAAAGTTAAACACTGTAGGATGTGAGCTCATTTGACTCCCAAAAGCCTTGTAACTTTGTGTGTCTGTGTCTGTGTCTGTTTTTTTCCTTTATAAACCCCGCACTAACAACATGTCAGGGCGATACTCTGCGAATCTTGAGTTTCTAGCATGTCCCTGGACAGTATCCAAAGTCTTGCCCAGTATTTGATAAAGCCTTTTATTGGTTAAAATGTATTCATAGTCATGATAAATTTCTGATAGATCCATAACAAGATACTCTGGGTTCATACAAACATAACCAAAAATAGCCTCTCCCCAAGAACATATGAAGCTCATACACCAAGTCTGCCCCTCCGCCTGCTTCTGTAACTAAGGATTTATTGGAAAGCAGTGCACAGATGTGTTTATACAGGACCTGTGTCTAACTTCCTGCTCTGCCTACAAAGATAAAGAATTGCATCCAAGACTTTATGTCATAAAACCTAGAGTGTTTATTGTTGGGTTTATGAAGAAACAATTTGTAAAAGATAAAAATAAGAGCAACAGTAAAGATTATTTGGCACATAAACTACATCAGGGTCACCTGCTATCGACTGAACTATGTTTTTCAGATAATTCACAACCAATCTATTTAAAACAGAGTTGTTCTTCTTTTGGTTTGGTTGGTTGGTTTGTTTGTTTTGTTTTTCATCTGAAGCCAGTGAGGTGGCCATATGGGTAAAGCTGCTTGCCACCAAGACTAGTAACCTGAGTTTAACCTGGGACCCACACAGGGACAAAAATAAAGACAGTCCTAGCAAGTGTTTTTGTTTGTTTGTTTGTTTGTTTGTTTGTATCCCTCAAGCATGCCAAGACACCCATCATGCCTCTGACTAAAACAAATTAATGGAAAAAGAGGAAGAGGAAATGAAGGTGGAAGTAGAAGGAGGAGGAGAAGAAGAAGAAGAAAGGAGGGTTTTTCGGTATAAAGATGATCCTGATATTAAATCTTAGCTTTTTCAATTTACAATTACATAAAGTAGCAGAAACATAGTTAACCCTTATTTTACAAAATAAGAAAATTAGTGTACGAGGATTTAAAAGTAAGACAAGACTTTAACTGTAGCCAACAAAGAGCCCTTATAATCTTCACAGAATATTAATATATAAAATCTAGGACAAAAATTTGAACAAAGCACGCCTAGCAAATCAGGTAAGGCCATAGGCTTCTGAAGGAGATTGCCCTTCTACCTGACAGCTCAAACTGTAGCCACAGAGGAGACATTTCCCAAGGGAGTGACACATTGCCACCTCCTCCCCAACTGAGGACTGCCCTGATCTCAGAACACACCTTCTAAATCAGTCCTTAGGAATGTTTGTTCATTTGCCTTTAGATTGTGCAAAATGTAAAAGATGGGGAACAACTATTCTCAGACTAGAAGGAGAACCAGATGTCGGGTGCATAAACACATGTGAAAATCTTCCCAGGCTCAGGAATAAAGAGAATCTCATAGGAATATCAGACATCCTGTGGCCTTTCCCACAGTCATCAGGCGACTTTCAATGATCCCTCCCTAGAGTACCTGCTTGTCTCTGCCTTTCAGAAAATTGTCTCTCTAAATTCTGTTAGTTATTTGTATGCAGACACATACACATTTGCCTGTCAGCTCAGAATAAAAAAACCTTTTATTTAAAAAGTTCAGTAGAATATAGTTTTATTTTTAAAAATTAAAGGTATAAAAGAAATTATCAAGGTCAAAAGTTTCATAAGATGAACATTCGCACTACTCCCAAGTGTCTTGCCACCAGCAGAGTCGCGCTAGAGGCCAGTATTGCGCATGCTCTATAGACATTGGTGGACAACTCTTTGCATGGGGCAGCTTCTCAACAACACTTCATCTTCATCTCTGATAAACCACTGACCAAGAGCTGCTGAGGAAAGAAAAGGACTTGTTTCCCTTACAGACTGCAGCCCATCACTGAGGGAAGCCAGGGTCAGGCATTCAAAGGGACCTGAAGGGCAAGCCTGCTTAATAAAACACCTGTCTAACCAGGGAACTCACTTCTAGCTGGGGAAGAGCAATAACCTTGGTATAAAATGCTGCTTGCCAGCTGGGTCACTCTCAAGCTTATGTTTATATTTGTAGACAGCCCATGACCACCTGCCTGGGAAATGGTACCTAGAGTGGGCCAGGCCTTTCCACATCAATAACAAATCAAGTAAATCCCCAAAGAACACTGCCACATCTCTGCTTTCCATTGGAGCCCCTCAAAGGAAGACATTAACATATCAGGTGCAGGAGGAGAAGGTCCCAGTATTCTCCAGCTCCCTGTAGAATCAGCTTCTTAATGACTGTGATCCTTCAATAGAGGGCAGCCCTGCTCACTCATGCTGATATCTGGCTGGCGTAACTCCCCCTACCCCTTCCAGTTCCTCAGGCTCCGGAGTGCATTTTTTTCCCATCAATTTCCACCTTAATGTTTAGTGTTTCATCAATCACTTAACCTATCTACCATGCTTCAACCCTCTCCAGTAAGACTACATTGATTTTATCTCTAAAATGTGGAGAGGGTTCAACATAAGTCAATAAATGGTATAACTCATAAATGAATTTAAAGACAAAAATCCCTCAATCATTTCAAAAAGGAGCCTTTGACAAAATCCAAGATGCCTTCACGACTAACTTATGGAGAATGTAGTAACAGAGGAACTTGCAAAAGACATATATGAAAAACTCACAGCCAATACCATCATAAACAGGAGAAAACTTGAAGCTGTCCCACAAAAGTAATAAATGAAATTAGGTTGTTCATTATCCCCACTCAGTTTCAACGTCATACTTGAAGTACTAGACCAAGCTACAGCAAGAGAAGAAAGTTAAAGGAGTTCTAATAGAAGAAGAAGAAGTCAAACTATCCCTATTTGCAGATAATATGATATCATACATGAGAGATGCCAAAATTTCTACCAGAAAACTTCTAGAAATGATAACGAAATTTAGCAGTGTGGCAAGATACAGAATCAACTTGAACAAATGAATACACATTTTCTATACAGCTTACTGTGGATGGTACTGTTGGGGTTCATTGTGTGGAAGTGTGTCTCTGTATATTCAGTTAAGTCTGTACAGGCAGGATCTTGCTTATTTTCAATACACTATCAACAAACATATAGAGAAAGGGGATCATGGACATAGTCCTTTCACAGTAGCATCAAGGAAAATAAGATGTCTTGGAATAAGGCTAATCAAGGACCTCTGCATGAAAAATTTAAACTTCTGAGTAAAAGAAAATGGAAGACACCCTATGCTTGTGGATCAATAGAATTAAAATTGAAAAAAAAAGGATCATTTCACCAATGAAATCCAAATCAAAGTGCCCACCACATTCATCACAGGAATGGAGAAAACCCCTCAAATTCACAACCACAAAAACAGCCTAAATCTAAATAGCAAAAACAAGTCAGAGCAGAAAGAACAATGTTGGCGATTACCATTCCAGATCTCAAGATAATTACAAAACCATCCTAATAAATCAATATGGAGCTGGCACCAAAACAGACAGGTAGTCTGTCCTGACTAGTTTTATATTAACTTGAGTCATCTAATAGGAGGGACCCTCAATTGAGACAGTACCTCATAAGATCCAGCTATAGGACATTTTCTTAATTAGAGATTAATGGGAGGGAAGCAGCCCATTGTGGATGGTACTGCTGGGATGCATTGTATGAATGTGTGTCTCTGGATATTTTGTTGTTAATTCTGTACAGGCAGAGAACTAAATACTGGCAGGATCTTGCTATTGTCATTCTGTGGCCCATTACCAGCCTCATATTTTGTAAATATTCATTCTTCCTCAGTAGCCTAGAGGCAATCTATCATTATATCTGATTGGCTTTAATAAAGATCTACTGGCCAGTAGCTGGGCCGGAAATTGGAAGGGGTAGAACTTCTGAGACAGAGTGGGGGGAGGGAGAGGGAGAGGAAGAGGGAGAAGAAATGAGATGCAAGAGATTCCCCAAAGACAAGGAGGTGAACAGGCTGTCCAGAGCTGAGCAGACATGTAGAGCCACATGGCAGAACATAGTACCAGGATTAGTCGGGTTAAGCTATATAGCTGCCTGGGAGACTGCCCTAGCTAGAAGGTCTAAGCTTTAAAATATTAAAAGGCCTCTGTATCATTATTTATACCACTGGAGGGTCCAAGCATGTCCCACTATCTGGTACCATCCCTGGGCTGATGGTCCTGAATTCTATAAGAAAGCAGACTGAGCAAACCAAGATGAGCAAGCCAGTAAGCAGCACTCCTCCGTGGTAGTGACATTCACACCTTGGCAGGAACCAACCACTCTCTAATTGAAGATCTGCCTATTCAACAAGAGGAAAATCATTCCTAATACTCAAAGCCTAACCAACTATCCAGGTCTCATGAAGTCATGGGTCTTGGAAGAGAACTTACAACCACCACTTTACTAAACCTGCATCGTCTCTAACAACACTCTAAATATTTGTCCTTATACACACAAGTGAGCATAGTCCTCATGCCTCATGAAGGAAACTCTTCTTTGCAACAAACAGAAAAAAAAAAAAAACACCCAAAATGCAGAGCTGTGAAGCACCATCCCAGTGGATATATCTATAACACAACTCCTGCATCTAAGGCTCAGAGATCATTGCAGAAGAGGGGACAGCCAGAGGAACACAGACATAACAACAATCAATGAAAAATAAAGGCCATGAATTTGTAAGCAAGCAAGGAGAAATATATGGGAGAGTTTTGAAGAAAGGAAGGATAGGGCAAAATGATATAATAATCATCTCTTTTTCTTCCTATGTTCAGTCATATTTCAGAAACATCTTCCCTCTTGGCCTAGAAAAGTGCTACCCATCTTTAAATAATCACTTTGGTGAAGTCTCACACAATCACTGCCCCCACAGTGAAATATTTTGTAGTTTACTATGAATACAGGGAAGAGTTCCTGGGAAGCTTATCCCATATGAAGCAGTCAGTCCTAAATATGTGTACTTATGGGCATCACTAAATGAATTCATGTAGTGCCGTGTGTGTGCGTGTGTGTGTTTGTGTGTGTGTGTGTGTGTGTGTGTGTGTGTGTGTGTGAAATAGAGAGGGAGAGAGGAGAGAGAATTAAAGAAGAGACCATGAATTTGAAGAGCGAAGGGAACAAATGAGAAAGTGTGTGTGTGGGGGGGTGGATATTAAATAAATATAGTACTTATGTATATAATTCTCAAATAACAACAAAAACCCCTAAATTAAAAACTCTAATTTTTATCCTGAATCTGTCATCAATTCACAGGATATGGTATAATCAGTACCAGACTTACCTCACAGAATAAATAGGAATAATGCTAAATTTGTTGATCACTTTGTGAGTTGGAAACAGAATTCTAAGCCGTTTCTTCTGTGGCCATCGGGATAGTTACTGTAAATCATCAAAGAAACGTCTCATCCAATAACCCAGCAAATAGGCACCACTCTGAAAGCGTTATCTCCTTTGCCAAATGAAATTGATTTTTGTCTGAGCATCTATTCCAAGAATCTACACCTGGAGACAAGCTGTTTTCTCTCTGCACTGACAGCCTAGGGATGGCTTCCTCAGGGCATGAATTCTTGCCGACTTTTAACTTTTCTTTTTAGATAATAGATCCTCATCATTAACAATGAAAATGTGACAGAGTTAATAGAATAAATAAAAACATTTAATTACCTGAAATGCTAATCTGTAGCCTCAGGCTGCTTCAAGCTGAAACTATGGACTCTTTGACTTCTGCACCTGGGGACTCTAGTCTCCTCCCATCATGGTTCTGTGTCTCCCTCTTACCTGTCTTCCTTTGCTGTCCCTGCCCTTCAAGGCTTTCAGTTCTAATTGGATGGCCTGGGAACACTGAACCAAACTCGTGCTCTGATTGGCTCAGCTGGCTGTCATTTGTATGTTGGTTTTGCCTTTTCTCAAGTTTACACTCCTTGTTACCTAGGAAATCCCAGTGACTGTGAAAGCCCAAGCTGTTTGTTCTAGGAGAAATGACAGGCGGAAGTTCTATTGGCAATTGTTTGGTTTCTAAAACAGCATCAAAACTGCTATCCCACGTTTGAAAAGGAAATGTTTGGTAAATTGCCTTACTTGCTTCAGGCTGCTCCCTCCTGACTGTACAAGGCTGACTCCCTGGTGGCTTATTGCCAGGGGAACCGGGAAACCACAACCCTTAGGAACAAGCAGCAGCAATTAAAGGCAATGCCCTCGTTTTTTTTTTTTTTTTTTTTTTACATTCGTACACTGAGAAGATACCTTTTTCCTCCGTATTTTGGCTTCTGTAACTTTATCCTCTATTCTCTGTTTGTTCCACACTTGTTCTTAGCAATATGTTTGCCAGAGCAAAAGCAGGTTAGTTGTTTGCTTTGGAGGAAATTATCTAAGCTACATTTCCTACCTTGAGAATCTGTAACGTTCACTGGCCTAACACTCTCCCACCTCCCAGGCTCCCTCTACCCTGGATTCATACAAAGAACTAGGAATAAAACTTTCTAGAAAGGTCGCTGGTCTACTTTCTATTATGCATTTTACTCAGACAACTGTGGTAGTTGAGTTTTAATATCATTAAAATGAACAGTATAATTTCTGAAATTTGACATAAACATCAAATGAGAAGCTTTATTCAATATTAACAACCACCTGCTCACAAACTTCCTTTTTGACTCTTTCGGGGTCCAGGTCCCCTTTCTGCGTGGAACTTAACAAATTAAGAGAAAGTGTAGACATGGGCAGGGATTCAGTTTGCTTTTCACTTCCAGATTCGTGCCTCGGGGTCTGGGTTCGGCCGATTTAGTTTGAAGCGGGATAACTGTGTAACCATTAGATTGGAAGCATCTATTGGAGCAGGGTGAGGTCACCAGTGGATACATGGCTGAAGACAATCAATCATTCTCCCATTCCAGGATGTATCATCAGCAGAGAGTTCAGTCTTGAGGAGCAGGGCCCACAAAATCTCTCCTCCATCCATGGCAGGCTGTTAGCGTGCAAAGTCAGTACAGGCCCTCTTGTGCTTTGCGCTGAAGGTGTGTCACTTTGAAGTCCTTCCTCCTGCCTTTCAACTCTTATATTCTTTCTGCCTCTTCTTCCTCAGAATTCCTTGAGCCCCTTAGGGGATTCTATGCATACCTTGTTTAAAACTGGCTACGCAACCATCCCTTAAACTACTAACTGCAGCAATAAACTATCCAAAGGGAAACCTCTTATCACGGGGTGACATCTGAGCTCTCCCATGTTTCTTTCCCAGTTCCTCGAAGACTGCTTCACCACCAGGGGCAGTCTTCTTCCTGTCTTCTCTGATTATGAGGTCTATTCTGACAAGGGTCTGGGTCTGGGTCTGGGTCGTCTGGGTCTGGGTCTGGGTCGTCTGGGTCTGGGGTCTGTCTGGGTGTCTGGGTCTGGGTGTCTGGGTCTGGGTGTCTGGGTCTGGGTCT
>JANHMN010000014.1:46194923-46233986 GCA_030674055.1 Rhabdomys pumilio | reverse complement strand
CTGGGTCTGGGTGTCTGGGTCTGGGTGTCTGGGTCTGGGTCTGGGTCGTCTGGGTCTGGGTCTGGGTCTGGGTCTGGGTCTGGGTCTGGGGTCTGGGGTCTGGGGTCTGGGGTCTGGGGTCTGGGGTCGGGGTCGGGGTCGGGGTCGGGGTCGGGGTCGGGGTCGGGGTCGGGGTCGGGGTCTGGGTCTGGGTCTGGGTCTGGGTCTGGGTCTTTGCTTATTGGGCCTAGACCTTCTGCTTTATCTTTGAGTCCCAATATTTCACCTTTTGCTTGATTTTTTTTCCTACTTGCTACTTTTTTTCTTTGAACTTTCTGAGTTATTGTGGTTTTCATTCTATCTTCATTTCATTTTGAATCCTCTTTTGTGTTTTGATCTCCATATTGATTTCCACTCTCAAGTCCTAAATTTGCCTTATCTTTTCAATAAAAAAGCTTTACATTTGCGTGTTCTCGGGCCTCACTTGGGTGTTTCTTCTTACATTCTTTCTTCTTAATGCTATTGTTGTTTCTTTGTGGTATATTTAAAAAAAAAAAAAAAACTCCTTGAATTTTCACGAAATTTATAATTTTTTTTTTGTCCTGAGTCCTGGGAGGCATCTGCTAATTCTCATTGACAAACATTCCTATAAAGTTGATAGGTTGACTGGTGAGATCCAGTCTTATCTTTCATATCATTGGCACTTTGTGAGCAGATCTCAGCATGTGGACTTCTTTGGTCATTTCTGTGTCCGATATGAAGTGAGAAGATTGAGCAGAAGAAAGGTTGAGTCTAGAAGTTGGATGTGATTCGAGTGGAATGAAGTCAGGTAGACTGAAGGCTCTGGACTGGATTGCAGGAAATGGGTTCTTCAAACCACACTTTTCCAAGGCATCATAGCTCCTTTTTAAGGGAAATGGTATTTGGAGATTGGAATATGATACCTAGGCCCATGACTTGCTAGTAAAAGACTGCTGGGTTTTTTTGTTTGTTTGTTTTATATATATATATATATATATATATATATATATATGGATCTAGAGAATAAACAGGTTAAATATGACTATAAAAAATCTCATATCTGTACCTATGTGTTGAGCTCTTCCTATCTTTATCAAATAAAATTATGAATTTTTGGTCAGCTCTTAAGCCCATACATTAACGATATTGCTCTTTTTGAGCCCCCATTTTTATTCTCTTTTTAGTAGCTACAAAACCTCCCAACATTACCAATTATTTGCTCATTTTCTTAATTCTATGCAAAGACAATGCAATCTCGAATGATAATCTACACAACTATGAAATACATATAATATATTGCAAGGTCATTTGTAGTATATTTGTCTTCAGTCTGAAAACTTAAAAACCAAATTAAACTTTCTCAACTGTCATAATAGATTTTCATTTCTATATCTTTCATAGTTATAAAAATGGTGAAGAGAAGAAGTATGCTCCTTTCTATACATGTCTTATTTTAAACATTCAACTATTTTTCTATTTTAATGTGTTTTATATATAAAGTAATAGCATATCTGCATATCAGACGCTATGTGTAATCTGAATTTTAATAGCCTCATCCATACATTGCAAATGAACCCTCACATGATTTCCTGGTATGTACATCTTTTATATAATATTTTATGAATAAACATATGTTGTTCATAGTCCTTTAACTCCTACCATGTTGATAAAAACTAGGGCATTCTATATTTATTGCTCCTCTACGTATCTTCTTTATTAACAGCATTGATCTTTCTTCTATACCAAGGTTATAAATCTTTGGTTCATTCCATTTTACCTATAGCTGTCACTCCAAAGGGTGGATAAACTGTAGTTTCTTTTATTTTCCTTATTTTAATTTCTCAAACATCAAGAAATAAATCTTGTGCCTATGGTGCTGAAGGTATGCTCATATTAAATACATTTGAAGATATATGTGACAGGATGTATATCTGATTAAGTATATGTGACAGGATGTATATCTGATTAAGTGATTAGGACATTGAAACCTGAGTGCTTACTCCTGTTTGGTTGTGAAATCATCGTGCTAGATGGGCAAGAGATATGTGGGTCACCTGTTCTTGTCTCACTTGTGCTAGATTTATGAAAAGTTCCTTTATAACAGACTTTTTCTAAGCCCTAGGAACAGAGTGGAAACTGGTCCACACTGCTTCTTCGTGGTACATGCTTTCCAGGTTCTAGTGTGGAGAGGACAGTCATGACACACATGTCGGAGATGTTGCAAATCAAAGAGAAAGTGGTAGATTATGAGTCAACTCAAGGGTAGAAAAAAATACTCATAGCTAATACATGGTCTCCTAAGATGAAAACGTTGGAGAGACGTCCTTCGAGGAACATCACAAGACCTTAAGAGAGGAGACCGACCATAATAAGAATATGCAAAGGTCCTTGTTGTGGTTTGAATGAGAATAACCCCCATAGACTCACACATTTGAATGCTTGTTTTCCAGTTGCTGGTCTGTTTAGGAAGGGTTAAGAGCTATGACTGTGTTGGAGGAAGTTTGTCACCAGAGGCTTCAAAAAGCCCATACTAGACCCAGTCTTTTTTCTACCTACAGGCCAGGATGTAAACTGTAGGCTACTGCATGCCTTTCTGCCTGTGTCCACATCCCTGCTATGATAATTATGGACTAACCATCAAATGGACTGTAAGCAAGCCCACAATTAAATGTTTTCTCTTATTTGTTGCCTTGATCATGGTACTTTTCCACAATAGATTAATAACTGAGACAGTCCTCTTCTGATTCAATCAGAAGCCTGTAGGCATCTCAGAAATAAGCTGAAAGATACTGTGTAGGTAAGAAGTCATCACACCACAGTAGGGAAAATATATACTCTCTGCACCTCACCTAAAATTAGGATGAATACCAAAAGAAAGGCAGGACCTTTAAGAATTACACACATATTATAACACATCCCACAAAATTCTGGTTTCATTGGAAAACAGACTACACAGATCCCATGTTTTCAGGTTGGTCAGCAAAAACAGTAATCCCCACCATGGGTACTCCATGCTGGATGGCCTCGTTTACACTGTTCATCCCCCTATGGGTGACAAACAGACGAATGCTAGCATGAGCTGGTGCAAAGAAGAAAGATGGTCCAAGATTTCAGCATAAAAAGCCTCTGATATCAGGTAAAACAGCAGAGCCAAGAAATACCAGTAGAAACTCAAAATGCACTGAAAAGAATGTCACTTTCCTAAACCAGTGTGCTTTCCTAAGTGCATTCCAAAGCATAAATCTCTCTCCTTATAACATAATCTTTCGGAAGTACATAGAGACCAGAAAGCTGCAACTCGTCAAACTGTACAGAACAGCTGGCTGTGGGGTGTCCAGCTCGGACTGATACACCTTACAATTTATTTTCTGCATTTAAGGCTCTGGACACAGCCCAGATAAGTGAATGGCAAGATCCTAAGAGCCAGGGAGTCATGAAGTCCCTGTAACTGATAGCAAAATTACACCCACAAAATCTCCACAACACAGCTGTCTAACCTAAACAATAGCATTTATTGACATCCCAGTATACATGAGATGTCATGGACCTGTCACTAGATAGAGAGTGACAGGCAATTAATACCTGAGAGATGGAGAATTAACTTCCCTCAAGAATGAGCATCCTGATTGATTTTAACCAATAGCAAATAGTCAACACTAAAAACATATACATGCAGGCAACATGGCTAGACTCAGATGGTTGTATTCATAAGTTCATATATATATATGTATATATATTGTTGTTCACATATATATGCATGTATACATATATATTATTCACATATATGAATAATTATATATTATCCATATACATATGAATAATATTATTCATATATTATTAATATATTCATATATGTGTGAATATATTATTCATATATATGAAGAGAAGGCTCTGTGAATTGGGGAGGAGGTAGGTAAGGGGTGGTATATGGACAGAGTAGATGAAAGAGCAGAGATGGGGAAAATAATGCAATTATATTTTTTTAATTAAGTGAAAAAATAGAAATTAAGAAGTGGATATTCCAGAATGCAAAATGCAAAGTTCGTTTGACTCACCACCCATATTCTGACTTCGGTCCAGAATCTAATTTCTCTGGACTGAGGAGCCAGGGACAGCTACAGAGGACAGTGACAAGATAGGCACATCCCCCATCCTTGCACTCATCCATTTCCCCCACGGTCAATGCTTTCTTCATTTTTCTCACCCATACTTTCTCTTGCTTTGCACATCTGCTTTCTCACTAACTGTATTCTCTGTGTATTGTTCCCTCTATTTGGAGAGAAGCCTACAGTATGGGCTCAGCAGACTTTCACTTCTGTATTTACAGGTCACTTGCTCCATGCTCAGAGCAAGCTAATGTATTATTGACAATTATAAAGAATTCATCTCGGGCTGTGTTTCACATGGAATCTACTCATGTTCCCTGGAAAGTAAGTCCTTCCTCTGTCATATAGCTGCAGTTTTACTAAAAAAATCTGTGTCTAAAATTCCCCAGCTAATTTTCAGTCCATAAACTCATTTTTTGAAACTCTGATCCAGCCATTTAGTGTGGCAAAGGCAGGTCTCCACAAGAACAAGTATTTGAAACATAATGAACTCTCTCTTGCCTAGTGACTCAATGTCTCAATATTATATCAGGTTGACATGCAAGTAATTTCCTGTATCCTCAAACCCTGCAAACTTCAATAAGAAGATTTGCATTTTTCAAAGCTTAGTAGACAAGTAACTTGTGTCTGCATGTTTCCGTTCATATCCATGCTAAGCCTATGCCATGCAAGTATTCGTATGGACACTGTAAGCCTGCAAGCAGGACTCTATTCTTGCAGTTCATATATCTAGGATCATATTAAAATGACTATATTCAGCTTAGATGCTGTTCAAGGAAGAAGTTTATTTGGAGACTTGAGATGTTTTGTGAGTTAAAAAGGAAACAAAAATTGCTGTTGCATCCTGTCTGAAGCACAGCCTGGCTCTCTGAGAACTCCAGCTAGCTTCTTTCCTGCCTTCTGGAGACTTATCTTTATGATCAGCCTCTTCTTCTGCCAATATCACTACCCAGAGAGACACTGGGTGAGTCTTCAAAACATGTAAATGAGAGTAAAGTGGCAGATCCATGTAATCCTTACCCAACAGGTCATTCTGAGGAATCCAGTCCACTATTTTGACATTTGGGGCCAATCTGACATCTTTAGGCCAATGAGAATCCTTACATGTCCATAGCACCCCTTGAGTGAGGTGAGCAAAACCGCTGGTCATCTCCTTAATAATTTCCTTGGCCTGATGCATGGTCACTATGGAGTCCAGGGCCACAAGGACAAAACCTGAGTCTCCAAACTGAGTGATTAAAATTCTCCAAGTTCTAGAAGGATCATAGAGGGAAGAAGGCAATGGTGGTGGTTTGTAAAAGCCAAGGCAGTGATGACATGAAGTTGGCTAGGTATTGAATAAACTCATGCTTCAGTTGCTTGCTTTCTATATGATGAAAGTCCTTTCATAGACCCTGTGCAGATGTGTCATGTGTGCTGTGTTCATGTGTTCATGCTTATAGTGGATTTATTAGGAGCCGTTTTATGAGATTCACCAACATCTTCTCGCATAAACATATATATTTTTGGGTTTTGTTGTTTGATTGATTGATGATTGATTGATTGATTGATTGATTAAAGAAGAATCTCTCTATTATGTAGCCCTGGCTGGCCTCAAACTCACAGATATCTACCTGCCTCTACTTCCCAAGTGCTGGGGTTAAAGATATGTGCTGCCACGCCCAGACTAATATATGTTTTGAATAATTGGGAATGACTGGGGCAACATCATGCATCTCACATGATGTCCTTATCATATAACATACCTGCAAAAGTTCAAGATTCTGAGTGTCTATGTCTCACAATATTTATGAAATTGGAAGTTCAGGTGGTTGAGGGTTTGCTTCTTCATTGAACACTAATCTACAGTATCAGACTCAGCATCTCTTTCATTGAAGGCTGTGGGTAGAAAAGAGATTTGAGAGTTTTCCATGTTGACTTAGAAATGCTAGTGTTTTGGGTAATGCAGTGAGAATTCTTGATGGAAAAAATAAAAGGAGTGGTTGACCTTCTTGAGTATAAGTTGGAAATCCACAAATGATGTTAGTGTCATAAGAATTATGAGCAGGATGGGGTAGATCTTGTCAAATGTATCACTTAGAATCTATTGCTTCAATATTCCATGATATTCTGATTTTACTGACTTTTTATACTTTATCTCCTGTTTTAGTATTTGAGGCCCTGACATGAAGTAGTAACAGGAAAGTGTGTTTTCAGTGCTAACCATCAGGGTTAATCTCAGATTGGTGTGGTGTTGATGTATATTGCCCACACTGTTGGGTTCTTATTCAAGTGAAATTTGCACATTGCAAACGTATGTGTTATAAAGTAAAAGTATACATTAATTTAGTATAGTCATTATGTTACCACCAGTCATATATGATTTCTAAACCTCTTATTGAATAAGCACTCATTCTCCATGCCTTCCTTTTCTGAGCCCTAAATCTACCAGTTTGGTTATTTTGTCTCTACGTTGACATATTATTATAATTATACACAAATGGAAATATACAACATATGTCATTTCTGTTGTCCACTTTACTTTGTATACAATTTTGAAGTTTATACACATTATATTATGTACCATAATAGTTTTTGTGCAAGAAAAATACTAACATGTATCTGTCAATTTGGTTTTTGTGTTACTGTACACACACCCATATACCCATTGATCAATATCTGATTTGCTTTGCTTTTTTGATCTCTCATGAATTACATATATATATATATATATATATATATATATATATATATATATGATTTCACTTGAATAACTTTTTTTAATTGTTCAAGACCCATTGCTAAGAGATTGACTTGATATGGACATTCTACGTTTAGCAACTTGAGGCAACTCTACACTATTTTGAACATCAGTTGTACCACTTTTTATTTATTGTAAAGATATACTATACCAAACTTTTCACACAGTTCGGTTTTATATAATTTATTAGCTTCTGGTTTTGTTTACTAGGCTTAATACCAAGTAATAATAATTTCATCAAATGAATTGGGAACTATTCATTCCTGTGGAATTCCTTTGATGATTTAAAGTACAGGGGGAAACCTTTACTTACACATTTCATTTAATTCAGAATCAATCTGCATGGCACTAGTCTATTTTTTATATACTAGGACTTTTTTAACGGCATAAGAGGAACAAGGAAGTACAAAATGTTGTGATAGACTGATGGTGGACTGTTGTGATAGACTGACGATGGACTTCAAACACATATTTATAGACTTTAAAATAATTGGTCTGAGTTAATGGAACATTCACTGGTTCAAAGTGGAAACCAATTTTTAAATGTCTAAAATTGTGACTTATATTTTTAATTCATCTTCAGGTCAGCATCTTTAGAAAATTTGATGAACTTAATCAGACATTTATTATCTATCTTTGGTTAATATCAACCAATTTTATGCAATTCGTTCATTGAAGGCTAATGAATGGCATGTTTATTTGCTGAATATAATTAAATGTTCATCTTTATGCTTGCTGTACAATTTACTAATATGGCCTACTCACACCAGCTGACAAATTTAGTGTACATTTAGTCTTCCCACAGTTACTCCCCAGTGGATGGCTTCCTAGCTCAGCAAGCTTTTGTTTTAACGTTTAGATGGCTGGTTTGTTTTTCAATCGTTCTATTGTATTGGCTGTAACACTACTTCCCAGTAAGATATACTTTCTTTCCTTGAACTCATCACCTTTGAGATTCTGCATCATCTGATCAGTCTCCCCAGTCTTCCCATCTCCCCTTGACATAGTCTATGAATTCAGCTTTCTATGTCTGTTGGTCTAACTCAGTGTCCTTTCAATCATCCTTTCCTAAGTTTATGACTTCAGTTCACAGCCTCTCCATAACTGACATATTTATCTCTTCTCTTTTCAGCAAAATCATGTCTCATTGTTTCTCAAATAAAATGGGTGTTCTTTCAAGCTGATCTTAGTCCTCTGGATAGTTCAAATCCTACAGATTGGGGTGCCATGAATTCTTTACCTTGTAAAAACCAAGTAAGTATTGTATTTCACATCTCTTATCAGAGTAGATAATCTCCTTTATTTTATATTATTTTATTTTATTTTATCTTCTCTGAAAATTTAAAAAATGATTCATTCACTTTACTTTTCCAGTTACAGAGTCAAATAATTATTGTTAAACCATTCTCTTTCTGCATTTTTATATACAAAGATGCTTATTTATTTAAAATTCACTAAAACATCTATATATTTTCTTTATAATTTTTTAGATTTATCTTTTTACTTATTCATGTTACATCCTGTTCACCACCCTCTCCTAGTCCCCCCCCCCACAATCCTCCCCTTCTTCTCTAAGCACGTAGGGGCCCTTGGACATTCCCCACCCTGGCACTTCAAGATCTCTACATTAAATCCATACCAAGAGCTAAAATTTAACTCACCTGTGGTATTGACTTAACAGCCGTGTCCAGTAAACCTCCAGCATAAATAGTAACAGAAAGCAGAGGGCGAGCAAAGTCAGAACTAAGAAGCCACAGCTTGGCTTTCTGTAAAAGATGAGACAAAACTGGCTGAGTGCCTTCTTCAAAACGCTCCCGGATGGTGCTGTCAAACTGAGAATGTATTTTCTTTTGTCTCATGGAGAAATCTAGTCATCAGAAAATTCTTTACTCTGTCCCAGAAGTCCATTTTGTCAGTCAGGAGAGAACCAGATGTTGGAACTTAAGACAAGGGGCATGGGAGTCCAAAGTTTATACTGCTAGACAGTATAGGAAGAAAACCTATAAATGGTTTTCCAATCTTCTCAGAAACCAGGAAAGAACAGAGATTCACCCCATCAAAATACAAGAGGTCAAAATTCTCATTTCTTAAGGCATCCATGATGTCACCTCTGCTTAGCAAGTGACTGCACAAAGTCCCATAGTGTTCATATAGCTTTATAATGGCTTGGAATTCTTGTTTGGAATAGGAAAGTATAACAAACATGATAGGAGGCATTAATATCACACTATCCTATAGTATACACAATGAAACACTTCAGAGAAGTAACATTGCAACCACATCTCTCCACTTTGTTTGTAACAGTATTCTTCAACTCTGGCAGTCTGTTCCTCATATTTCTGCCACCTAAAATGTTTCCACTTCCTCTCATTCCATTTAAACCTCATCACCATCGACGTAAACACAGTTCCCTCTTGTTTGCTATTATTGACCATGATAGGTCTGAGTTCTCCGTGTTCAATTATGTGACTGTATTTTCTCTTTAAACCACAGTTTGCCCCAAAGAAAATCTCAGAAATAGGATTTTCTTCTTTCTAGCTTAGAAATTAAATCAATAAATACAAAACTACAAGACTCATTTAAACTCATAAAACTCATTTTTATGTACAAATCATGCTGACATAACTATTCTTAGTTGATAATGCTGCAGTTATGGACATTCTTAGTAGTGACTCTTCCAGGAACCCTACTCTGAAACATTCTTCACATCATTTTCTGTATTAAAAAAATCCTTTTATATAAAACTAGAAAAATGGGTGATAAAACTCCTGCACAGAGAATGTTATAATATTCCTGCTATCTAGAAATCATAAGACTCCTGGTCCAAGATGGGATGAGAGGATATATATCCAGACGGTGCTACAATTAGTATGGTGCAACATCCCACAACAAAAACCCTCACAAGGTGAGAACCCAGAATCACTTAGATCTCTGCCTTTTGTGCAGAGAACTTCAAGTTACAATGTGGACTTGGTGGTTTAAGATCCTCACCCAGTTGGAGGTTTGACCATGTAGAGGTTGTAACCTTTAGCAGACACTGTCTAATGGAAAGTGTTTGGGAGCTCTTTTTAGGTGATTAAGATAGTTCTCATGGGACCCTGAGTTACTTCTCTAGAAATTATTATAAAACAAGTAACCTTACAAAACATCTCATCATGGTGCCGTTCACCAACATTCTTACATGAATTCAGCTGATAGTGGTACCATTACCTTGAACTTCCTAAACTATACCCCAAATAAAAACTTATAAAATCATCATCTTCAGTTATTATTCCTTATTTCTCTGAAATAAAAACTTTAAATCTCTGTCTTAGAGTCTTTGAATATGTAATAAATAGCAATTGCATGTGAAGTCTTATAAGAAAGACACAGTTTTAACTCTTCCTACAGATTTGTCTTCATTAGTAAAGACAACACAGACTGGATGAGTGGTGATAGTATTTTTTCCACTCTACTGCTGCCCTGCATCAGTTTTTATCCCTCTACTCTATCATTCATCTAACCAATCATGTGTCCATCATCCAACATTTACACTTCAGTTTTACTTTTAGTCATCCATCCACCCATCCATCTGTCCATCTACCCATCTATTCATCCATCCAACCATCCACTTACTCACTCATTCACCCATCCATCCATCATCTATCCATTCACCCACCTGCCTATTCATCCACCTATCCAGTTATCCATTTATCCACCCACCCATTCAACTATCCATCTATTCATCCATCCATTCATCCATCATCCATCCAAACATCCTTTTCTCTTGAACTCATTCATTTATTTTTGTATGACTTTATTCATGACATTTTGGTTCGGTATTTACAGTAGTCTGAGTCTCAGGGAACTATGATATATACTAATTGATAATGACATTTCTCAAAGAGAAGTAAATGAACAGGCTAATATATTGCTAATAGATCAATATATGTAAGAGCTCCAAAATGCAGGCATGGGGAATAGAACAGAGACTGAAGGAATGGTGAACCAATTAATAACTGACCCAGCTTAAGACTCATCCCATGGGGAAACACCAATCTCTAACACTACCAAATAAACGGTTATGCTTGCATACAGGAGCATGTTGTCCTCTGAGAGGCTCTACCCAGCAGCTGGTTCCAACAGATACAGACATCTACAGCCAAACAGTGGATGGAGCTTAGGAACTCTTGTGGAAAAATAAGAGGAAGAATTGTGGGCCCTGAAGGGAATAAGAACTCCACAGGAAGACCAACAGAGTCAACAAAGCTGGACCTCGGAGTTCTCAGAATGTGAACCACTAACCAAAGTACATACAGAGGTCGGCCTAGGCCTCCCGACTCATATGTAGCAGATGTGCAGCTTGACCTTCTTGTGAGTCCTGAACTGGAGTGGGCGGAGGCTATCCCACAAGCTGTTGCCTAAAAGGATATGTTATACTAGCTGGGCTGCCCTTTCCGGCCTCAATGTGAGAGGAATCGCCTAGCCCTGAAGAGACTTGAAGTGCCAGGGTGGGATAGGGAGACACCCAGGGGGTTCCCAGCAACTCAGGAAGGGGAATGGGGGAAGTATTGTGGGAGGGGGTGCCCGGAAGGGGGGCAGTGAGTAGGATATAAAGTAAATAAGTAAAAAAACACCAAACAAACCATGAAATGAAACTTTTAAAAAAAGAAAATAATTGTAAGTCTCATATCAAGATTAAAAGTTATACCTGATATGCCTACAATGATTATGAGTGAGGGAAACTTACACTATTTGTGTTATGCTTTCATACCGTAATTTGGTAATTATGAATTGAATTTATTTTAGTTTTTCTCTATCAGATAAAATAAATTGTCTTCCTGGGGAGGGGGAGAGTTCTAAGTACGGAAATCAAATAAATTACTTGTATCACCAAAACAGAGGCACCAATTAGTTTGTATTCACAGAGCTCTTGAATAAAGGGAAAACAATGTCTTTCAAGAACAAACCTCAGAACTCAGACAGAGATGTGAAGTGCTAACCAGTCTACTCTCTTCCCCCTAAAAGCCTATAAGCTTTATTTTAAAATGTGGCTATCCACTAGGGGAAAGGAAACCATTATATCCTTTATTATACGTTAGCTCTAGACACTATGAATGATCCACAAATGTAACTGTGGTCTCTCACCCAGAGTAGAAGTTTCTGGCTCAAGAATAATTGGAAGAATTCTCATTTCAATACAGCTCGTACCGAATCCAGTATTTCTATCCCAAACTGGAATTAAGAGAATCAGCATTTGCATAATCTGCAGGTTTGATTCCCCCAGCTGTAGACCACTGAACTAACTGTTATTTATTTTTCCCACGAAAACTCACTTTGTATCTTTGACCTTATTACAGAAGTGTTGAGTGTTGGGTCATGTAAGAAATTATTGAACCATATTTAAAAAATTAAGAGTTCTCACAAAGATCAAATAACAAATAGTTAAGATCCAGGAAAGAGGATATGATTGGATCCATCTGAAAAGATAAAATAAAATTCACTGGATCATATGCAAATGTTCACTTAAGGAGAACTCACTAAATGAAGGCATTAATAAAAAGGTAAAACCGTTTTTTTTCTGAGGATAACTGTTTTTCTCCAGCTAGTCTTGTCATTGCAGAGTAGGTTCAGAGACATAATAGCCATGTTCATTAAAATAGAGGCAACAGCAGAATGCTCAGTTGGCCAGTAACATAGACTAATGATTTAACACTTTTGTTATAAATTTCTTTGTGGTTTTGATAACAGGGTTTCTCTGTGTATCTCTAGCAGGCCTGGAATTTGTTTGCATCCTGGGCAATAGTCTACAGGAAACTAGGTGCAAACAAAATCTGTATATAACAATATACAAATATATAGCCATATCTTAATAATGTTAATGGAATTGTAGCTTATGCTCAACATTCTATTTTCTTACGTTTAATTTTGTTGAGCTCATGATATAACATTAACACTTGAATGATTTTCAAAGAAAAGAAAAAAAAACTTCAATTTGTGGCCAAGAGAACTTAAATACTAGACATAATTTACATTTCCACTTCAAACAAAAAGTGAAAGGGATAGGAACTACTTATATAAAAATCTTTTTACACACTGTACACCAAAAAGTGGAGGGAATTTATTATTTTGTTGAGTAATTTTTATAATAGTTTATGAAAGAGGTCAAGTATTAATCATGAGTGGAAGATACTAATTTAAAAAAAAATCAAAGGGACAGCTGGAATTAACAAAACAGAACAGCATGGAGAGAAATAAACAATGGAAAGTCTTGAAGAGAGTGCTTCCAAAATGAGCTCAATACCTACATGACTGATCCTTCTCTAACAAGCAATGACCTGGTGAAAAATCTCCAATTCAGTGATATCTAGAGGTCACACATAGTCTATCTCAAATGTACTACTCATGTTTGTTTCAACTGTTAATTTTTAATTATTACTTACAGAAGTCTTCCATTTGTTTTTGAAATCGGGAACATTTTGAACATTTATGTTGCCTTTCAAATGGGGTCTTAAAAAATCTTGTGCTCAAAAGATAAGTCTGCAGTGGCAGGAAATATATGAAACTTACTTGAATATGAGTTTGACAGGTATTGAGTGGATAAGTTTCAGAGCAATTTCTTTGATCCATTTATGTTAATTTTTACTACTGCTAGATACAGAAATTTGGGAGTTAGAGAGACAGCAATGGGAACAAAATAACAAGCTGCCATCTAGAATCCATGTTCTTGAGACTCAAATGTATTTGGTAAACAGTTTCTCTTCTTGATGTGAATTTTGTACCCTATTTGATTAATCCACTAAAAAAAAAAGCATCAGGGAAAAAGACCTCTAAAGTAGACCTGAAAGATTCTAGATGCACAATGTACTGCAATCAAATTAATTTTGGAAAATGATGGGAGCCTAAGGAGAGAGAAGCCAGAAGAGTACAAGTGTCCTCACATCAGTGGGCATTTCTTAAACAAAGAAAATTAATTACGGAGAGCAGTTACAGTAATTGTCAAATTTGGGGAGGTTGGGGCTGTTTAAGAGGTGAAACTATCACTATAATTAAAATCTGATGGTTGTGGGATCTGAGGAGTAAAAAGAATTGTGTTCCTCTGCTGAAGCTATGATATTTTTACATCTGTACTTATGTGGTCAGAGACAACCCAAAACATATAAAACTACAACCTCTCTAGTACCCTTGCTCACATTAACTCAAGAAAAGCCTGGCAATCTAGGAGAAGAAATCTTGGGGAAGGCAGTCATGCTAGAGGACATTTTTTGAGCAACAGTGAATCATCCTGGGCAAAGGTGAGAATTTCAGCACTGCTCAAATCAGACAGATTCCTTCTGGAGATAGGAGAAAGGGCACTGTGATCACAGCAGGGCAAAGATCATCCTTTAAGGTTTCAAACAGACAAAGTAAAAAGACAGCTACAAACAGTGCCTTTAGCACTCGAGAAGAGGAGAACAAGCTGTAATCTCTGTGTGTTACACCAGAAAGTGTGGTGTAATCTAGTGAGAAGCTGAGAAAGGCTTTGGCTCTTGTTTCTGTTAGGTGACAGCTAACTTAGATGCAGTTACTCCATGGTTCACTTCAACACACACAGATTTGAATTCCTGGGAGAAATCCGAAGAGCAATTTAGAAAATGTCTGCAAAATGACTTGAGATGAATTGCTCCTCCAATAAAAGTCTTTACACTTTTGTATCTAAACCTTTGTGTTATGTTTCCTGGATCCCAAAGTAAAGGAAGATAATTAACACAACTGTATGTTCTTCCAATTTTTCAGAAACTTAAGTAAAATGCAGCAAGGCCCCAAAGAGGCCAACTCACTTATCCTTAGCCATTTTCCCACGTTTTCTGTGACTAAAAACACTCCCAGATTGTGTTGTGATGGCTCCAGCTCTTGACCATGAACAATGCTTATTTTCTAATGGAAACTGAGATGTCCCTGCAAGAAATGGGGTGCATGTCTGAATGTCTATCCTCTGCCTAGAAAGAGACATTGAGTTTTCAAGCCTAAGACCTCTGACATCTACCCTGAACAAAGGCAACTATCTTAGGAAGATTTTAACAGGAAAAAAGACTACTAGTGTTTCAAAACTCCATTCTTCACAGTAGGGTTTCCTCCGGACCCTATAGTTCCCTACTTTTCTTCTTTCTGTCCAGCCTAAACCCAGATGGAAATCTACATGTCTGATGCCCTAAATTGCTCCTTCCCTCAGCCATAGATGTACAAGTACCTGACTTTCAGGACCCTGAATTTTTCCAGTAAAAACACTCACCAAATGAAGTTATTGTCAGAATTTTGACAGCTTCTGAAACCAAAAATCCAGGAAAAAAACAAACTCACAAGCAATACAGTCTGCTGTCCAGCCATGCTCACTGTAGAGCATCACAAAGTCTGGTCTAATGTACCCTGATCTGAGCCTTTATTTGCCTAAGGGACCCTGTGTGTTCATGTGTCACAGATGCTGGCTATGAACGTAGGAAGCAGTAACAGAGAAGAGATCTTCCCATCTTCCCAAGGGTAGTTAATTTTTATAATTCATTCTGTTCCCTCCTTCCCTAGGAAGAATCAGTGTTGAAACGGTGGGAGAATTGGTTACATATTCTAGCTGTGTCCACATATCTCCTCTCTGCCTGGAAAAGTCTGCAAATTATGAAGGTAGTCTTTATAAATTATGTCAGTGACAACTTCTCGAAGAGATGTATACTAATGTGCCATCTTGTGCTTTTGTGAACCTGTAACACTCCTCTGACTTGGATATTGCTCTGAATACAAATGTTAGCATCTCAATTTTCGTTACTTCAGATACTACTTTTGAATCTTCCAAGTTTCCTGTGATGGAAATCATTTCCAGATTGTGTTGTGCCAGCTCCATGCCCTCTCAGTACCCTGAAAATGTTTGTTTTCTAATGGAAACTGAGATGCCCCTGAAAGAAGTTTATGCATGAATTTCCATCCTCTGTCTAGAAAAATACACTGTGTTTTCAAG
Source organism: Rhabdomys pumilio (assembly GCA_030674055.1). NCBI lineage: Eukaryota > Metazoa > Chordata > Mammalia > Rodentia > Muridae > Rhabdomys > Rhabdomys pumilio. The sequence goes on along the minus strand of JANHMN010000014.1, from coordinate 46,218,175 downwards.
CCAAAAATCTCTGACATCAACCTTGAGCAAAGAAAAATATTTTATGAAGCTTTTGGCATCTGTAAGATATCATTTGGTGTTCAGTGGGTTTTTTGTATTTTTGTTCATTTCTAGTTTTAAAAAGAGTACAAGACAAGAGTATGATTGTCACAAAAGTTTTGTCTTTATAAATGACTAAAAATGCCTTTCAAAAATTAATAATGTTCCCAATATCCTACCTAATACTTCACTTTACATGTTGTTTATGGCATTTGATCGTATATATATATATATATATATATATATATATATATATATATATATATATATCTTAGAGTTATTTATATCATCCTTCAGGAGCATTCTTCTTTATGAAAGTATTGGGTTTAAAGTTAAACATATTCTTCATCTTAATTCGGGCTTAATTCAAACTCAAGTAGAAATCAATCCAAAGATCTTTTTTGCCAGGGCAGGAGTCATTATAGAATCATGATAGTATTTAAAGTTCAATTTACACATGAGTGTACATATAGGGGGCTTAAAAAATCTTGTAGGAAGTAGAGAAGAGAAAAAGAATAGTTGATTTCGAATGTAGTAAGGAATTTCTATAGTCTAGTAAAGTGATCATAGTATTTCTCTTCTAAGGTTCATCAACCCACTATCCTCAAGAAGCTGGCTAGGTTTCCAGTACCTGGTATTATTTCTCTCCTATTTAGTGGGCCTTAGGTTCAATTAGACAGCTGCTGTGTGCCACAAACAGTGAGTGGCAATTCTTGCAACTTCATGCACATCTTGCCATTCTGGTAATGATAAGTATAGCTAAACACATGTCATCAAAAAGCTTCTTTGTACAGCAAATGGAGACTAACAGGAAGTCTGCTGTGAAACTGTCTTTCCTAGAATGGCCATAAAGCAGACTGGAGCAATAGCAATGTTAATGGAAATGTTAACGTGAAGAAGGAAATTTCAGAGAGTTCCACCCAGATCAAGAACTACAGGCAACTCTTGAGTGCTGGAAGGAGAATTAGCTTCTGCCAAGGGTCAATCCACTTATTGGTTATCCAATGCTGAGTTGTCATTCCTGAAACCATATAAACAAAAGCAACAAAAATAATTGACCCAGTGGGAGATGATAGATAGATGATAGATAGATAAAAAGATAGATAGATAGATAGATAGATAGATGATAAAATGTTGTGTGTGTGTGTGTGTGTGTGTGTGTGAGAGAGAGAGAGAGAGAGAGAGAGAGAGAGAGAGAGAGAGAGCACGCTTATGTGTGTGCACATGCGCATGTGCATTTAACAGGAGATATGTCTTCTGAGATATCAGTTTTGCTCCTTGGTGAATTAACATATTAAAACAACTCTGAAGTAGGAAAAATGTTGGGGTAATTGTGAAAGATTTTTCAGTATGAAAGAAACTAGGATAACACCCATCCTTTGACAGTCCTGGGGTTCTAAGAAATAAAAAAAAATACTTAGAAGAGACATAGGGGTCATAACACAAACCCATGCCTTATATTGGAAATTGTCTTGAGTCTTGGACCACCAGAAGCAGTAAAAGGCAGACCAGTGGAAACAGTGATAATTGACAAAAGTCTAGGAGCTTAAGGTTGTTTGGAAACTGAATGTCTCATGGTGGCTAAAAGGACCTGTGAATCTACAGAAGTTGTATGTGTAATGATGTAACTGCACAAGGAGGGATGTGTACCTCTGTGAGTCATTCCAAGACTTCCAGTAACTCAGGGCAAAAACACAAGGATCCCCACAGGCCGCATGTTCTAGGTTCTTCTCTGCTACCTTCTCATTTTTCCAGGTTTGCTTTAGAAGAATACATTCCTGGTGTGAGTTATGCCTAGCAGTAACTATACCCTGACCTCAAGAGCCTAATAGCTTACATGTTATCTTCTATTGGGGGCTAAAGAGTATACTCCCGAGGATTTATCGTGAGCAGCTAAATGTCTCGGCCATGCCCTATAGAAAGTGACAAGGCAAATACAAAGCAAAGGAAATGACTTTTTTTTTTATCTTAAATGACATCATTCCTGAGATAGTTAGAGACCTCTGAAAGAAGCAAATAATCTCCAGGTCATTCACCTGTTACTTATTAAAAGTATGACTCAACAGCATTGTTATACATCTCCATATGCAGCCATCACTGTTGTATGTACACGCACAAGAAGCCAAAGCTCTTACACTTTTAACAAGCAAAAGCTAGTACAGTTTTTTAATGCCAAACAAATTACAAAAGAAACATAAAGAGGAGGATTACATGGGAAAAAAAACAAGTTGCATAATGAAATACATTGGTAAGACAGCAGAAATAACTTACACATGTGTTAAGCTGTAAGAATATAATCAAATCCTTTCACAATGAATTACTCTGGCTGGTGTTACTCAGAGAAAAAAAGCCAATGAAGCTCTCCAGCTTTCATTGCCTCTTGATTGAATGAAAACCCACCAATCTAGGACTCCACAAAGCTCACTAATATATTTTTGTATCCAAGTAACTTGGCTGCAGGTAACACCTGTAATGAACTGGTTATACAAGTTATAAATTACGTATTGAAAGTCCTTTGTAGAAACTTGGAGGTTTATTTGGCTAAAGACTGTGTGTTTTTGCTGGGACCTCGAGGCTATGCAATGGATGTCTAAAACAGTCTGAAAGATTTGGCATCCCTGCCTGCCTCTTATTCTAACCCCTTTGCTGTCATAGCACGTGAGTTTGTTTTTACTCAACTCTAAATGTAGACGTGTTGATCAACCAAAAAGCAGTTATTTAAGACTACATAAAATTTAATGTAGCTTATGCCTTGTTAGGTCTGGTATGCTGCTCTTACCCTGCCTTGTCCCCTACCAGAAGCTGAAGTAAATAAAATTCAGCAGCCTAAGTTTTGAATCAAACCCCAAGGCCAGGACATTTATGAGTACAGGTAAGACTCGATGTAAGAGTATTTCAGCATTAGTAATGTCAGTAATTGTTTCTTGCCCATGGTATAGATCTCAAGTTGGGACACTCATTTGGTCAACCATTCCCTCAGTCTCTGCTCCATCTTTGTCCTTGCACTTCTTGTAGGCAGGTCTAAGGTTTGGTGGATGGGTTGGTGTGTTTATCTCTCCACTGAGAGTCCTTCCTGGCTACAGGAAGTGGCCATTTCAGGTTCCATATTCCCACTGCTAGAAGTCACCCTCAGCTAGAGTCACCCTAATTGACTCCCTGGAGCCTCTCCCATCCCAGGTCATCTTAGAAATGCCCCCTAACCCCTGCCAATTTCTGTGAACTCTTTCAGCTCTCTCCCTCCAGCTCTACCTATAGACAATACCCTTCTTTCGCTCTCCACCTTCTTCACCAACCTGTTCCCTCCCTCCATCCAACTCTGATGACAATTTTACTTCCTCTTCTGAGTGAGACTTGAGCATGTTCCCTTGGGCCCTCCTTGTTATTCAGCTTCTTTGGGTCTTTGGATTGTAGCATGACTATCCTGTACTTTATGGGTAATATCTACTTATAAGTGAGTAAAGACCTTGTAAGTCCTTTTAAATCTAAGATACTTCCTAGTTCTATCCATTTGTTTGCTAATTTCATGATGACACTACTAATGGTAGTCTGTTATGCTTGCAGACAGGAACCTAGAATAGCTGTCCTCTGAGAGGCTCCACCCAGCCACTGACTAAAACAGATGCAGAGAGCTAAGACAAACATTAGACAGAACTGATGAAGTCTTGTGGAAGAATTGGAGGAAGAATTGAGGAACCCAGAGGGGATAGGGATTCCACAATAAGAACAAGAGAGTCAACTAACTTTGACCCTTGGAGGCTCCTAGAGATGGAACCACCAAGAGAAGAACATACATGGGCTGGACCTAGCTTTCTGCACATATGTAAGAAGTAGAGCAGGGGCTTTATCCTGACTGTGTTGCCTGAATGTGAATCCTGTCCCCTGAAGTGTGCTGTCTTGTCTGACCTCAGTAGGAGAGGATGTACCTAATCCTGCAACTACTTGAGATGTCAATGTGGTGTTGGTACTAAGGGGGAGCCTCACCCTTCTCAGAGATGGAAGGAAGGGAGGGATGAATGGAGAGGCCATATGAAGGGGACTGGGAAAAGAGTGGGAGCTGCAATCCCGATGTAAAGTGAATAAATAAATTAATGGGCAAAAATAGTATCTCAGCAAATCCTGGATAAGATTAATTGTGGATTAGCCCAGAAACCTTGATGCCATAGTGTTCACATGCAACAAGCAAAATATCTTTTCAAACCATGACTCTGAGCAACAAAATAGTGAATAAATTCACCTGATACAAAAGCATCAAAAATTTCTTCACTTACATTATTAAGTGAATACTATGATAACTTAAATCAATGATGTCTTCCTCCTACTCATAAGCTAAAGTCTTGATAGGCATCCTGCCTAACTTCTCTATAATATATTATTTGGTTTTGTTTTCATTGTACATATGCCATAAGATACTACCACATGATAGTCATACTCTTTGGTAGAGTCATTAGCAAATGATGTCACACTGTTTGGTAGAGTCATTAGCAAATGATGTCACACTGTTTGGTAGAGTCATCTCTGTGTTCCACAATGTCTACCTGCAACTCTCTTCTTCAGCTCTTGCCTAAACCAACCTGGAAAATCATACACAGGACCATCTACATGCTACTACTTTTAACAGATCTGGAGGCATAGAAACCCCAAGCATACCAACATCTGAAGAACCGGACCTTAGTCATAATCAACATGTCTATATTTAGAGTTGAGTAAAAACAAACCCAAGTGTTATGACAGCAAAGGGATTAGAATAATAGAGAGGCAGGGATGCCAAATCTTTCAGGCTGTTTTAGACATCCATTGCATAGCCTCAAGGCCCCAGTGAAAACTCAGTCTTTAGCCAAATAAACCTCCAAGTTTCTACAAAGGACTCTCAATACTCAATTTATAATTTGTTATAACCAGTTCATTATAGGTGTTACCTACAGCCAAGATATTGGGATACAAATAATATATATTAGTGAGCTTTGTGGAGTCTGAGATTGGTGAGTTTTCATTTAATCAAGAGGCAATGAAAGCTGGAGAACTTCACTGACTTTTGTTCAGGATAACACCAGCCAGAGTAATTTGTTGTGAAGGGATTTGTTTGTGTTCTTACAGCTTGACAGATATGTAAGTTGTTTCTCTTGTCATAGCGAAGCATTCATGATACAAGTTGTTTGTTCCATAAAGTCCCCCTCCTTGTGTTTTTCTGTAATCAATTAGGATTTTGGTAGTCTCTGAGAACAGAACAACAGAAAGAAAATTCACCACAAGAAAGTCATGGCTTAGCTATTTTTATTTCTACAGAAGCCATAGAGCCCACTGTAGACTGTGCACCTTAAAACCTATGCTCTCCGTTTTGACAACAAACACTTCTGATCTTGGACAGAGATTAATAACTGAAACTATTATCAGTCTACCTGTTTTCTTTTTCATTGTCCTCACTTCTGTGCTCTCCCCCAACTCAAACTGGTAAATTTTCCTGAATATTCTGTTCTTTTCTTCCCTAACCAGTCAGGCCAAAAAGCACTGGAAGAGATGATTTTTAACTCCATTCTCCCTAATGTCTCCTCATCTCTACCTATAAACCCCATGAACTACACATTTAGGGACCTTAATCAACTCAGTGGGAGATGCTCATCCTGATCCTAGGAAACATTATCTCCTTTATTTCTTCCCTAGTGCTACACACTATAATAACCATGCCTTGTTACCTCATATGCCAGTTTTAAATTTCTTCTATTATGTAAAATTCAAGACTGCTAGAGCGAATCAGAAAGAAAAAGGACCAAAGATTATTTTTAGGGACTCATGAAAGCTATGAACTCATGAAATGATGCGTTATGGTTAAAAAATCAAAAGGGTTGCTCGTGTACTTGAATGTTGTTTGATCCCTGTCTGTTAGTAATGCATTTGGAGGTTATAGAACCTGTAGGACATGGGAACTCATTATGATATGTATTATGGTGGCAGTGGGCTTTTAGGACTATAACTCAAATCTGTTTCCAATCCACTTTGTCCACTTTATGCTTTCCTATCTAATGTGCAGTGAGTTAGCCTTAAATTACCACCACCATGAATTATTTCATGTCATAATTACTGAGACTATGAGTTACAATCGGTATCGTCTCTAAGTTGCTTGGATCAAGTATCATAGTTATAAGCCTTAGAAGAGTGACTATTAATCTCAGTAGCAGATCTGTCTTAATAAAGCTTGTCTTGTGGTTCTTAGTATGGAAGTACTCCCTTTGGAATGAGTGCATGTACTCTGCTCCTATATGCATGGAAGATATTTACCATATTGATTTTTGTGTGCTTACTATTTTTACAAATTTTGTGCAGTGCATTCCAGTTACATTCATCCTCCCTCCCTTAGCTCATCCAGACACACTCTGTTCCAAGTTTCTGTTCTCCTCTTTTGTTAAGCCTTTGTCCATGGTAATGAATAAATGGACAATTTACCAAGGGCAGCATTCTTAAAGGAAACTTACTCTCTCAACAGCTGTCAACTGCCAATAGCACTTTGCTAGGGACTCCATGTATGTAGGGAGCCGACAGAAGGCGGCTATCATCCTTGCAGCCATCTTGAGCCATATACCCTAGCCAGAGACTTGATTACAATAGCCTAGAACAGCTGAGCACACTCTGATAACACCTTGCTTTAGATACCCAGGATCTTTTCTTGGGTGTGTGAGACTTAAAGGTGTGATTTAGAGCTGAGACTTAAGGGCGTGACTTAGAGATCAGATTTAGAGACAAGACCTAAGGGGGTGACTTAAGAGCATGACTTAGAAGTGAGACATATAAAAGGCGAGAGAGGCAGACAGAAGAGTTCAGTACAACTTGGAGTTAGTTATTAGGCATTAGGTAGAAGACACTGGAACTAGGGAACTTGGAAGAATATTAGACATTAGGCACTTAGCACTTGGAGAAAGAACTTGGAACTTGGAGGCACTAGGGACTAGGCACTAGGACTAGGAACTCAAGACTTGGGACTTAGACTAAGAAGAGAGACTGAAGAATAAACGAGATTGAATCACACTCTGTCCGGTATCCATTCTTCGCATCCATCCTCACTCTTTCTCTTGCTGAACCCTGACCACAGACTGGAGCAGCCTGGGGCAGTGCAGGCTCTAACAACTTAGCCCCCAAAGCTTTTGGCAATGTGGGTTTCAACACTGACAGAGCGGTCCAACATTTTTGGACCCCAAATGTGGGCTAGAGCAGTTCTGAACATTTTGGCTCCCCAAGTGTGGGCCAGCTCAGGCCGAAACATTTTTGGCGCCCAACGTGGGGCATCACAGTCCACAACACATGTCTACTTCCTTCTCCACACTTAGGCTTTATATGGTTTGTGCACACTATCAAACCACTGTGAGATCTTACATTCATGACCCCTATTTCCAGAAGACACTGTTTCCTTTTATGCCTTCACTCTTCTGTTTCTTACACTCTTCTTTTAAATCCTCTTCTATAATGATCTATGAGCCTTGGGAGGTGTGCTATAGTCACCCCAATTTAGGACTGAACATTCTGTAGTCTCTTGTTCTCTTCACCTTGACCAGGTGAGGGTCTCAGTGTTAATTATGATCTACTGCAAAAAGAAGCTGGCAAGGATGTGGAGAAAAAGGAACATTCCTCCATTGTTGGTGGGATTGTAAGCTGGTACAACCACTCTGGAAATCAACAGTTCCTCAAAAAATTGGACATAGTGTTACCTGTGGATCCAGCGATACTACTCATGGGCATATACTCAAAAGATGCTCTAATATATAACAAAGAAACATGCTTCATTATGTTCATAGCAGCCTTATTTATAATTTCCAGAAGCTGGAAAGAACCCAGATGATCTTCATCGAGAAATGAATACAGAAAATGTGGTACATTTATACCATGGAGTACTACTCAGCTTTTAAAAACAATGAATTCATGAAATTCTTAGGCGAATGGATGGAACCAGAAAATATCATCCTGAGTGAGGTAATCCAATCACAAAAGAGCACACATGGTATGTACTCATTGATAAGTGGCTATTAGCCCAAAAGCTCACAATACCTAATACATAACTCACAGGCCACATGAAGCCCAAGAAAAAGAAGGGCCGAAGTGTGGGTGCTTTGGTCCTTCTGAGAAGGAGTAACAAAATACTCACAGGAGCAAATATGAGACAATCTGTGAAGCAAAAACTTGAGGAGGAACCATTCAGAGACTGCCTCACCTGGAGATTCCTCCCAGATGCAATCACCATATGCAACCACTATTGTGGATGTCCAGAAGTACATGTTGACGGGAGAATGCTATACCTGTCTCCTGAAAGGCAATGCCAGAGCCTGACATATACAGAGGCAGATGCTCACAGTTAACCATCAAACTGATCACAGGTCCCCAGTGGAGGAGTTAGAGAGAAGACTGAAGGAGTTGAAGGGTCTTGTGGCCCCATGGAAAGAGCAAGAATACCAACTAACCAGAGCTCCCAGGGTCTAAACAGCTGACCTGAGAATACACATGGAGGGACCCATGGCTCCAGTTGCATATGTACTGGAGGATGGCCTTGTCGGGCATCAGTGGAAGAGGAGGGCCTTTGTCCATTGAAGGCTAGTTGTCCCAGTGATGGGGAATTTCAGGGTGGGAAGGTGGGAGTGGGTGGATGGGTGGGGGCACACCCTCATAAAAATAAAAGAAGGGATGATGAGATAAGGGGTTTCTGGGGGACAGGAATAGGGAAAAGGGGATAAAATCTGAAATGTAGATAAATAAAGTACCCAATAATAATAATAACAAAAAACAAAAAAGAAAAACAAATAAACAAAAAGATAATGGAACTGGCTATGGCAGTTGAACATTTAGGACTTTTTAGCAGCAATTTAAAAATTACCCATATTATGGTGATTCCTTATAATTGTTAAGGACAAGAGACTGTGGAAAGGGCCCATGGAACTTTAAAACAATATCTTCATAAAATAAAAAAGGGGAAGGTATATCTCCATACATCACAAATTTATTTAAATAACATTCTTTTTGTTTTTTATTTTAATTTTTTTTAAAAAAAATTGGATGCCAAGGAACTTTCTGCTGAGTGTCTATGGCACTCTACAACATACTTAAGCATTGGTGAAAGGGAAGGATCCACTTACTGGCATAAGGCATAATCTCAATAAGATATTAAACATGGGGAAGAGAGAATATTTGTGTTTTATTCTGCAGGATGCTGAAGGAGCATGGTGGCCACCAGAGCAATGGGGGAGACATGCTGATACCAGGACAAAGAATGATGCTGACCTCTGAGCTTGCTGAGAGCCCTGACAATGGTGACTGGGAAGCTGTATTGGACATATGTTTCAGACCCACAATTGTTTACCTATACTATTGATGGGACAAGCTGTCTTGCCTCAAATTTTTAGACCTTGTGGAACAGAGAATCAAAAGGAGAAGTTATAATGCCTTTTGTATTGTTATTAAAAGTGACCAGTTATTCAGACTGAATCATGGACCAGTCTAGAAATCAGTCCAATATTGGAAATAACAGTCTTTGTTTGGAAGTCTGGTTCTGGAAAATTTCAGAGACATATATAGAAGTTAGCTGAAGTCCTCTATGATGTTATGTTAGCAAGAGAAAAAGTTGGGGCAGGATCTGGATTTCAAACAGGTGTTAGCACATGTGTTAAGGCTCTATAATTGTCAAGTTAAAAATACTTTTGTTTCTTTTAAAGTGTTTAATGTAAGTTGCATTGATTGTATACCTTCTAATTGTGTTTGTATTTTGAATTGCAGCTTGTCAGTCATGGAGGTCTATCAACAAGCTTTTGTTTTAGTTCCCTGAGTATCGCAGAACCTTGTTATTCTAAAAATAGCTTGAAAGTTCTGAAAGAAATGAGTCAGGCTTTAAGCAGAAGCAAGAGGGTAGTGGGCTTGATTATTGCTGGCATAACAGCTTTAATTACATTAATTGCTAGCACCACTGCTTCTGCAATTGCTATGACATAAGAAGTTAAGACAGCTTCTTTTGTCAATCATTTAGCAAAAAATGTTACTAATGTGTTGAATATACAAGAGGCTTTAGATAGGCATTTGGAATAACAGATTGATGCTCTTTTCCTATTCAAATTATTGGAAGGAGGTTCAGAATTTAAGAGTAAGGAGCCATCTCAAGTGTCAAGCTAAATACCGTGGGATTCATGTTAGTTCTAAAATTTACAGTGGTAGTCATTATAATTAGGGAAAGGTTAAAGACATTTGCAGTGTATTTGGCATAATTCTAACACCTCTGAATGTTTTAACATTACATAGTGAGCTTATGAATTTCAAGAATGCTGCTCTGCTGAGTGTTGATAGCATTATTATTACTGCTGATAACATTATCCATGTCCTGAGATCAGTATTTCTACTTTGGTCAAGCTTCAAGAATGACATATATAACTTGATCATGCTAGCCCATTTTGTCCTGGGAATATTTTATTCCTGCGTATCACGTTAAAGCTTGTCTTTAACAACATTAACATGTTGGCAGCCAAAGCACATGGCTTGAACCTGAAAATGGACCCCCAGACAGAGTTATTAAATTAACAGGCTGGCAAGCCAAGAATGGGTAAGATTCTGCACAGAGCCTTACCAACCTAAGACAAAAGTGTGTTGCTTTTGATAATGCATATTCCATAACTGCATTCTTGTCAGAACGACCTAAGATAGGCTCAGTCCTGTTTATGAAATAAAAAAGGGGGAGAGGCAGAGAGCATTTGTGACTGCTTGGCAAGAATCTGACATGGGCCAAAGATAAGCAAATGGTTTGTTTGGCAGGAATATGACATTGATCAAAGACAAGGAAGTAGGCTTCAGGCAGGAATCTGACATTAGACTAGAACAAAGGAGAAATTTCAGGCAGGAATCTAAATCCTAGGCTAAAACAAGGAAGTAAGCTTCAGATATGAAAACAATTTTGGACTATGACAGGGAAGTTGGGTCAGATATTTTGGTCATCCTGATAAGCCTTTAAAAACAGTGATTATGGAAATGTTCACAGAATTATGTTTAATGACTTGCTTGTTCTTTGATTATTTGTGTTTATTGTCTTGCTTGTTCCTTGACTGTTTGCATCTACTATATTGATAGACCCTCAACCTAGAACTGACCTTAATACATGCATGTAATTAAAATGATGTAAAAGTAAAAAGGAGGAGGGGGCATGGAACAGGGGGTTCTAGTGAGGGAAAATGGGAAAAGGGGATGACATTTGAAATGTAAATAAGTAAAATATTCAATAAAAAAGAATCTTCTCAGATGAGCGCTGAGACAACAAATGATTTTAAAGGTGTGAAGAAACAGGAATACCAGTGAGTGTGAAAATTGGAACAATCACTGTGAAAATCAATGCAGAGGTTTTCTCCATAATTTAGGAGATATACCGCAGGATTCAGCTATGACACTCTTGGAAAGGTACCTAAGGTCTTTATATTCTACAGTCAAAAGACCTGCATATCCATGTGCATTGCTGCTCTAGTGACCATAGCCAGTAAATATAATAACAGCCTAGATATCCATAAAGTAACTAATGGATAATGAAAATATGATACATCTACACAATGACTTACTATTCAGCTGTTAAGAAAAACACAATTATGAAAATCACACAATGGAGACAGAAACAACTACTCTGTGAGGTAAATCTGACTCCATATGTTAAAAGCTGTATGCTTTCTGTCACTTGTGTGTGCTATCTTTGAATAGTCAAATATCTATTTTTCGTCTGGAATCCCCACAGAGGTCTGGAAATTACTAAGAGGACATAGGGTAAACTTTCAAGGGAGAGAAGACAAAAGATAGCAGCAAAAGAGGGTAAAGGGGAATAGTAAAATAGAAAGGTAAAACTGAAGTGAGGTGGGAGGTAATAAGAAAAGGGATTAAAAAACACATTTTGAAAATTTTATATGAAAACCTACTATCATAGACACTTAAGATAGAGTTGCCCTATCAGAGGGTAACAATCTCTACTAGACATATGTTGGATTAAAAAAAAAAAAAAACAGGAGCTCAAGTTTAAAGGCAATGTGCCTCACCGATACATATTCATATAGGATATGTGAACGTCACAACAGAAATTTGGAAGACTTCAGAGCACCAGGATGCAGAAAGCTTGTTACAAGTTCAGCACAATGAGCAATTTAGGTGGAATTCATGAAGACCAGTGTAACAAGAGAAACAAGGCCTTAAAGATTACATTCACCAGGCTTCGGATAGAAGTTAAAAAATCAAGACCTGTGCTCCAGGCACTCATGTGCCTCTCATGATGGAGATTGACTACAGAGTTTGGTAATTATCCAACTAGGTTCACATCTTGCTGTGGTGTCATACTTCCTTTCTTTGTTGCCAATCCTGCCATTAGAAACGGGAGTATTTACCCTACAATAATATATTGGAAATACTAATACCTGACATGAATTAATTTGTGTTCTGTACTTTTGGCTTTATAAGCTTAAGACTTGAGTTGGGATGAAATCATTTTATATTATAACATATATATAGTCCAGAGAAGACATGGCTTGCTTTAATGTACTATTCTCCCTATATCTTTCAAGCTTAATCCTTGGATTCTATCTGGTAACATTGTTTAGAGAAGCTATAAAACCTTCAGAATATGAGTTCTACCTGGCAGGTGTAGGTATCTAGGGTCAGACATTGAGATTTATAGTAAACCATGATTTAGTCTCACCTGCTGTCTGATCCACAGATATATGAAATTCTGACACCACATTCTCTCACCCTCTTCATCATTTCCACTGGAACCCACATGATTTAAAACTGTGATCTAAAATAAATTTCTGTTCCCTTAAATTGCTTTTTGTCCAATAGTGTGTAACGAGTACTAAAGTGGATATTTCTGGTTGTATCATATGATGTGGACTCACATGATGTTTTGCTGAGGCAAAACCCATGAGAGGTTACATGATATTTGGAGAGAGTAGAAGTAAGATCAAAAAGACAGTGACTAGACAGTGACATGGCATTTGTATAATGAGCTGTGCAATACTTCATTGGTCTCTCATCTTTGCTGATCTTCATTTCATTGGGAAAGGCAAGCAAAGAACTTCTTGAATTTCAGTTGGTTTTGATTGCTTCTGCTGACTTTTTCCCATTCAGCAGAGGCCTAGCAGTTCTTAGTCATACTTTAAATTGGAGGACACTCTCACTTGGATACTATTCTCATATTGCCATTTCTGAGTCTCTCTTTGAAAACTAAAGAATACAACCCTTGTTGTTATCAAATTATTTACAAATTTGTTTGCTCAATTTTATGCAGTGGATTCTCAAAGACTCATCAACACCACTATGAAACACAAGCAGGAAATCACAAGGTCATCTGCATGTGTGTCAATCTTTAACTGAGAATTTGACACCCAAAATATTTTTAGACATTAGTTGTGTTGGTTTTTCATGTTTTTCATGGTCGTAAAAAAAACTTGGTGAGAATGAAGAATACTCATTTTTGTGTGAATTTGATCTCATGAGTTTTCCTATTTTGTTCATTTCAACATGTTTTATGCATAAAACATCGGCACACCTGTGGGTAGTGTGAATTTTGATGTGTGAAGCTTCTTCACACTGCATCACATCCATACAGTACAGAGGAACCATCTCTAACTTCTAGTTCTTTTCAAGAATAAAAGTACGATGTATGAAGCACAGATGTGCATGACACAGCACCTCTTAGCATCTTAGACAATGTGAAAGATTATACTTATTTCTTTATTGGTGTTATTTTAGTTAACAATACCAAAACTCATTCTACATATACTTATAAAGCTCTGACTTATTCTACTTTAAATAGACACATGAATGAATAAATAATTTTTTAAACATTTGGAAATAAATCTTTCATAACAGGAACATTTTGAAAGACTTTTCTTCCAATATTTCAGTCACATATCATTTGTATTTGGGTTTTTACAAAACAATAATTATTTTATTTTTCTACTTTGTATCTTTTTGACTAATTCATTTATAGTATAGCCTGAGAATGATTGCTGTCCCTGACTAAGGGAAACAGTGGAGAAAGGCAATTAGATGTTCTGAGCTACAAAGAGTATTTATAGGAAAAGAGAAGAACAAGCAAAAATACTTTGCCAAATATGTCTTTTAAATCCTAAATGATAGAAAGAATAAAGAAAGGAAGACCATGAGGAGCCACAGGGAGGACCAGTCTATTGAAGCAGTGTGTTCAGGATAAATGAGTGGGAGGAGGAACAGACGATGCAAACGGTTTACATCTAAGTAGGGTTGAAGGTCATAGGAGGAAAACAACAAGCAAAGGGGCCAAAGTAGTGAGGTACCAACTCAGGTGCATCAGTAGAAGATGGAGACAGAGAATTCTGGAGGTGCTCTGTGCTGAGTTATGGAAGGCCGCTGAAGAGCCACAGACCTCCCATCCCCACACCAGAGCCAAGCCCAGCATTTCACCATTATGTCTGCTTGACCTACTTCACTCCACTCAGACACCTGGTCACAGCACCAAGACCCTTTACACCAAGTCACAAGGTGCCCATCATGAGCCCTAGCAGAAAGAGGAAGACATCCAGCAGATACTACTCATGCCATAATTGCTGGAAAACATGTGGCTTGAGATGTGCTGCACCCTCTGTCTGCAAAATATGATCTATCCAGCCCACAAGCCTCTGGGCAGGGCTCAGAGGGTGGGACTGCCTGATAATCTTGGAAGCCATTGCTGCAGACTTGTACCTGTGAACATAGACAGAGAGACGGTGTTACCAATTTGCTGTGCCAGTATTTAGATCTTACATCACAAACACACATATACACATATACACAAGCCTCTCTCTCTCCCTGTCTCTCTCTGCATCTCTCTCTGTATTTCTGTCTCTGTCTCTGTCTCTGTCTCTCTCTCTCTCTCTCTCTCACACACACACACACACAAACACACACAGAAAGAGAGAAACACACACACACACACACATTTCTAGTGAATATCCATAGGTCAAATATAATAAAATAAGCATTGTTACTCATGGTCCAATCTTAAGTACCCATGGCTCAGTAAATGACCCTCACCAAACCCATGTACATGTGGTCAGTTGACTGCAATAGGATAAAGAGTAAATAAATAATAAATAAATAAATTTATAAATATGTAAATAAATAAATAAACAAATGGAAGCAAAGACTTTAAAAGGAGAAATGAAGTTGAGAGGATGCTGTTTAAAAGAGTCCTGAGAAGAATTGGAAGAGAGAGTAAGGTGGATTTGGTCAAAATACCCTACATATAAACAAAAAAATTTTAAGAGTAGGTACAAAACTATTTTTTAAAGTTCAGTATAAAAGGAAAACCTACACAGAATGATTATAACTAATTTGCAAAGGAAAATATTTAATGGAGAAATATAATAATCAGTAGAGAAAGGGAAAGGGATGTGAGAGGGGATGGGGAGGAGAACATAGTGGGGAGATCAGATGGAGGGACATCCAGGAAGAGAGGGCCAGGAGAGTGAACCAAAACAACTGATGGGAACAGATGCAGAGACCCACAGCCAAACAGTAGACCAGGCTCAGTGAGTCTGTACAAGCGTTGGGGGAAGGATTGAAGGGCCATGAGGGGATAGGAACTCCACAAGAAGCTCAACAGAGTCAAAGAACCTGGACACTAGGGGGCACCCAGGAACTGAACCACCAACCAAAGAGTAGCTTTTGATAGGGGCTGGAACTAGGCTCCCAACACCACCACAACACATATGTAGCAGGTGTGTGGCTTGGTATTCATACAGATCCCCTAATAATTGGCGAGGGAGCTGTGCATGGCTCTTACCTGCTTGTGAACTCTGTTCTCCTAACTGGGCTGCCTTGTCTGGACTCATCTATGAGGATGTGCCTAGTCCTGCAGTGACTTGATGTGCCAGGGTGGGTTGATAAAGGGGGCAGTCCCCCTTTTCAGAGGAGTAGGGAGTTGGGAGGGGAAGGGGCTATGTCAGAGTTGGACTGGAAGTAGGAGACTATGATCAGGATGTAAAATGAGTGAATAAATAAATTAATGGGAAAAATTTCGTATCTGACAGAGCTGCTTGACCCAATGACCTTCAGAGTTGGTTGCCTCTTGGATTTATGGAAAGAGGATAGGAGAATGAAAAAAATTAGCAGAGTCTGACAAAGTGAATTGAGTTAGCAGAGTGAGGAGAAGGCAGGTGGTGCAGAAGCTTTTGATAAGAGACAGTTGAATCAGAAGAAGCTGAGCTGAGTAGATAGGCTAGAACAGTTGTTATATTTTGGAGCTGCTAGTACAGGAAAAACTGGGAGAAGAGACTATATAAACAGAGAGGAACTGAAGAAAGAACAGAACATTAGGAGAAGCCTTTGAAAGGGCTGGACTGGAAACTGGGAGGCAGGCTGGCAGGGAGTTAAGAGAATTGGTCACAGTTGGTAGTAAAGGGTAAAAAAACAATCTACACCCGATAGCACAGAAAGAATTAGCATATTAAATATTTTGAAAAAAAAAAACCTAACAGATGTATATCTGATTAAAGCCATTAGGACATTGAAACATTAATATTTTTCCTATTGGGTTGTTAAGTCACTGTGCTGAATGGGCAAGAGCTGTGTGGGTCTCCAAGCTCCTGGTCTTGGGCAACTTGTGCTATATTTGTGAAATTTTCCTTCATAACAGACTTGTCCTAAGCCCTAGAAAAAGGATAGAACTCATGCACTCTGCTTTGTCATTGAGTGTGCTTTCTACGTGCTAGTGTATGACAGACAATAATAATACATGTGAGAGAGATATTTCAAAGTGTCAAAGAGAAAGTCCTCAAGGATATCAGACACCATAACATCCAAATGTCCTCTCCTGTTTCAACTGGAATTCTATTATAGGTAACCAAAATATAAGAGGTCATAAAGATACTGTGTAGATAGGAAACC
Source organism: Rhabdomys pumilio (assembly GCA_030674055.1). Lineage (NCBI taxonomy): Eukaryota > Metazoa > Chordata > Mammalia > Rodentia > Muridae > Rhabdomys > Rhabdomys pumilio. Next base: position 46,201,249 of record JANHMN010000014.1, on the reverse strand, counting down.
ATCACACCACCATAGACAGAAGCATCTTTTAGCACCTCACCTAAAATTAATAACAGCAAAAAAAAAAAGGTAGACCTTCAAGTCTCACACACATATTATAACACAGATCACAAAATTCTGATTTCACTAGAAAACAGACTACACAGATTCCTGTGTCAGGCTTGCATTCAGCCTAAGGGACCACAACCCCAGAGAGCTGCATACCTCTTGTCTTCTATGACTTCTTTCATTGTGAGGGCAAATGTCTCTGCCTTGAATGTCTGTATCTGAATAGAAACACCAAACTTCTTTGCATCTACTCAGATCACATTTTCATGTTGGTCAACAAAAAATGGAATGCTCACCATGGGTACTCCATGCTAAATGGCCTCGTTTACACTGTTCATCCCCCCATGGGTGACAAACAGATGAATGCTAGGATGAGCTGGTGCAAAGGAGAAAGATAGTCCCAGATGTCAATGTGAAAGCTTCACATACCGGGTAAAGCAGGAGACTCAAGAAATAACCACGTGCTATGAAAAATGGACTTATTGATTTTGTTTTGATATTTTTGATGTTTCAAGATATGATGTCTAACATTCCCTCTGCTGAGAAATCAATGCCTTACTTCAATACAAAGACATCCAGCTACAAGGAGAGTGATAAGCCAGGCATGTTTCCTGTCCTCCTAGGTCATCCTTGTCTCTTCTGCTGATGCTTTTCTCTTCAGTTTTCTCACCTGTTTCTTCTCTTGCTTTCTATATCTGCTCTCTTATAACACTTATATACTATGTGCTATCTCCTCTACTTCAAGGAAAGTTAACAAAGAGAGATGGTAGATCAGACACTTCTAAATAAAGAGGTCTTGTCTGTAGCTCCATCATGAAAGCAATCAAACATTTCTTGTGATCATATAGAAATAATCCCAAACTATACCTCACGTAAAATCTACCTATGTTCACTGGAATGTGAGCTCTTTTCCCATTTCCTCAGGCCTCCAACATCAACATATGAGTTTGACTTTTTAGCCAATAGATGACATCCAAGATGTGTCTACATGCTTACATTAATATTTGTGTTTTTAAATTGCTGAAGTGTTCTCACATTTTTGTAAGAACAGTGGCAACAAACACTGCCAGCTCACCCAGACCACAGTTATAGTTCACATATTGTCCAAGATGCTATTATATTAATCCTATTCAATGTTAGATACTGTTACATCAAGGCAACATAACTGATATCTAACCAGGGACTGGAGACGTGTCTGAGTTGGAAAGAATAAGGCAGTTGCTGCTATAGCCAGTCTAGAGTGCAGCCTGATCCCTCCAAAAATTCTAGCTGCTATTTCTTGACTCCTGTATACAAGTCTTTTCCTGTACATAGCCTTGTCTTCTGCTACTCCAAGCATTCAGACATCAGATATCAAGTATGTCACAAAAGCACATGAATGGAAGTAAAGTAACAGGTCTAGGAGGAGCTTACCCAGAAGGTCAGTCTGTGGAAGCCAATCCATGATTTTGACGTTTGGGGCCAATCTGACATCTTTGGGCCAAAGAGAACTCTTACATGTCCATAGCACCCCTCGAGGGAGGTGAGCAAAGGCACTGTTCATCTCCTTAATAACTTCCTTGCTCTGATACTTGCTCACTATGGAGCCGAGGGCCACAAGAACAAAACCTGAGTCTCCAAACTGAGTGATGAAATTCTCCAAGTCCTATAAGAATCAAAGAGTGAAGAAGGCAAAGGGAGTGTAAAAACCAAGACAGCAATAACTTGACAGCAGGCTGGGTACTGAACAAACTCATACTTGAGTTGCTCATGGTCATATGAACAATCCTTTCCCAGGCCCTGTGCAGTGTGTCGTGTGCTGTGTTCATGTTTACTGCCTCTGGTAGCAGCCATCTCTTCACCATGGGCTCTTATTAATTGTGTAGCCTGTGGCTTTACTGCGAGAGGTCTATTTCCAAAATTTCCCAGCTTATTTTGAGTCACAGTCTTAGGTACAAAACTCATACTCACCCACTGAGTGAGGGGTGACGGGTCTCCAAAAAGTCACCCAGAAACAAAGAATTTGAGGGAAGATAGCTTTAGGAAATTCTGTTACCCAGGAAATCAGTGTCTCCATATTGTACCATGAGGTTACTCAGGTTGGCTCTCAAAGAGCTCCCTATGTCCTCAAACTCCCTATATTAATGTTGTAAGTGTCTGAGTTTTCAACCTGTAGCTGACAACATACACAAATATGTATATATATATATATATATATATATATATATATATACACATATATATATTGTGTACATATATATGTATATATATACATAAGTACACAAATATATATAGTGTACATATATATACATACATACACAAATATATATATATATACATATATATATATATATATATATATATACTTACATTCATGGTTTTATTTGAGTGACTGATTTCTGTCACTTAAAGTATAGACATGGAAGTAACCTAATTGTTAAGAGTACGTCTATGTTTAACAACTTGAGACCTCTCCAAACTGTTTTTTCACGTCAATTGTATTATTTTATAATTATGCTAGAAATATACAATAAAATATATAAAATTTCTTCACCAGCATAGTTCTATAATTTCCTGTTCTGTTTTTTTTCTTTTTTTTTTTGTCTCTGGTTACAGAGTAATGATAGACTCATAGAATTGGCTGAGAAGTATTCTTCCCTGTACAACTGCCTCAAATATTTATAGAGGATCTGCCATCAATTCTTAAGTGTTTCACTTAATTTGCCACTTAATCTATGTTATGTTGGACTTTCTTGATGAAAGATTTTGTTTGGTGTTTCCCACATAATTTATTCTCACAAGTTTCTGATTTTCTGTCTGTTGTAGACTCAGTTTTGTCAACAGATATATATAAGAATTTGTCCATTCTTGTAGGTCACTTAATTTGATGATACCTCATGTTATTTCCCTTATAATCGTTATCATTTTAAATAATAATGGGTAATTTTTCACTTTTTTATTTAATTACTTGATTGTTCTGTCTTATTTATTTTCTCAGTGATGCCAGTGGTTTGCCAGCATACAGTTAGTTGTCCTTTGCTCTGTTGATTCCATTTTTTTTACTATTAATTGTTTCAACCATTGCTGTGATTGTCAAGCCTCTCCTTTCTCCGAGAATCCTGTTAGTTTTCTCTTCATTATCTATTTCCATATAGTGAAGGGTTACATTATCAATCTCAACTGCCTTGTCTGCACCTAAGGAGATAATAACAGCCGCAGAGGATGTGCTGAATTGTTTGTATTACACTTTATTATTCCATTGTGCTCTGTCTCTTTTTCCTTGATATATAGGATTTTCAAATGTTCCTCTTGATTTTTCCCCTTTGTCTCAAGTATTGTTTTAGAGTGTTTTTATATTTTTATATTTTGTTGATTTGTTTACCATCCCACTGTGATAGATTTTTGCATTAATTCAAGATTTTGAAATTTACTGGGATTGTTTTCATCTTGGTGTGTTTTAATGCCTGAACCAAGGGTGAGGTTTTGAGCTTTCAAAAAAAAATATGTGCTCTGTTCCTCTTGGAAAGAATATCTGAGCTGGGGAGATAGCTCAGCATCTTAGAGAACTTTCTGTTCTTTCAGAGGACCACAGCTCAGTTCCCAGAACCCACATAACAGGTCACATCTCTATGTAACTCTAGCTTCAGGGGATCTCATGCCCTCTTCTGGTGTCCTCTGGGCCCAGGCACACATATGTCTGGTACACGGACAGACATACAGGAAAAACACTCAGACACATAAAATGATTTTAAAAATAAATATAATGAATACTCTACATTTCTAAGAGTTTTGTTTAGTTTAGAGTGCTATTGAAGATGGTAATGGGTATATATGGTCTTCTTATTGTACAACTGTAGCATTAAACTCTGAAGTTATTATACATTTCTTCTTTAAATTCCTTATATTATTCTTCATATTTGTATTTCATATTTAGTGCATACATGATGTATTTTTATATCTTCTCTGTGAATTAACTGTTTCACATATTTTAAATAATGTAATTGTAAAGGTTGATAAACAAAAAATTTCAAATCGTTATATATAGTAAATAATCTTCTGTAAAACTTTCAATCCAAAGTCTGCCTCATATATTGACAACCACAACTGTCTATTTTGCTTCTAACATGATTCTTAAAGAAACATGCGGTCAAATACTCTAAAGAGTCAATTTCATACTGCTTTGTCAGGCATTCCTTCAAAGAATTTCTCTCCACTCTTCTAATTGACAACTATTTCATCTCCCTGTGTGCCAATATCTGACTCACTTGTCTAGAAGATGAGGAATCTGTCAATCACATCTGAATTACTAAATGTAAATGAATCTTCTACTACTTGGAGATTTAGTCAGGGAACCCAGATGATGACTGTCTCACTTTCACATCTATATATCACAACTCTACTCCCCCAATTTGTGTTTTCAGAATATTTTATCCAAAACCCATAGCTGACAACTCCTTCTAGCAATGAAAAAAATCATATCATTTAGATATTACTCCCAAAAGCCTTCTTCTCACTCAGTGAAATCAAAGGTAGGGACACTAGTACCCAGTAGAACCAGAAGAAATCTGTACTCTCTCTGCTTTTAGATGAAACTAGGGGAAGCATCACATTTATGACTTCAGCATCTCACTATCACTGTATAAAAACACAGGTGATCATTTCTCTCAGCAAGGAAAAGAGAATTATATTTGTAATGTCTACAAAATAACAGCCACACAGCAACAGGTAACAAGCAATCAAAATCTATTAGCGCTCTGTACTTTTACATTTTCAGTAGTGGTGATTTTGAGTCTGCATTGATCCTGCAAACCAGATGGCAGCTTTAATGATTTACAATAGCTGAATGAAGTATAAACAATTCAACAAACTGGGCACACAAAATAACAGACACAGTTCTAATTGGCACTTGTGCTAAATTCAGTCTAAGTTCATGTCTTCTGAAAGTGGTATATGTTTCATCATAAAAAGCCTGTCTTCTAAACAAATATAAAATGTATAGACATTTGCTACTTTGTACAAATAAATATATGTACATAAAATCAAAATTCAATTGGAAATAACAACACTAACTAAAGGATTTATTCTACCAAATCCAGGACCACAGAGGAAAAAAAGAAACTCAAACCTCTTATCATATAGCCAGGTCTTCTACCTCAGCATTGGGCATTTTTACACTGTACATTCACAACCCTAAAAATATAGGCTGCAAATACCTCCCTTACCTTAAGGTACTTTCTTTCAGGACATCTCTGCCAAGTGACAAACCCCACCTGTGTACTGAAGGTGTCTGAATGAAATATGAATTGAGAGCTAATATATCACACACTTGGGGTATGGGCTGCACAGGTTTGTCCAGTAAACATCCCATATACACAGTGTTGGGAAACATAGGATGAGCAAACTCCAAGGCAAAGTCAGAGTTGACAAACCACAGCTCAGCTATCAGTAGAAGGTCAGACAAAACTGGCAGAGAGCGTTCTGCAAAATGCTCCTGGATGGTACTGTCATATTGAGAAAGTATTTCCCTTTGCTTCATGGAGAAATCAAAGAACATGAGAAAGTTCTTCACTCGGCCCCAGAAGTCCATTTGGTCAGTTAGACAGGTCCATACACTGGAACATAGGACAAGGGGCTTGGTGACACAAAGTCCATAAAGCTAAATTGCACAGGAAGTAAGGCCACAAATCGTTTCCCAAGCTTTTCAGCAATCAGTAAAGAACAGAAGTCTAATGAATCAAGAAGTACTAGGTCAAAGTTCTCATTTTGTAAGAACTCCTTGATGTCCTTTCTGATTAACAAGTGACTACATAAGTTGCCAAGGTGTTGATAAATCTTTACAATAGTGTGATGTCTGAACCTGTAATAAACAAATAAACAAATAAATAAATAAACCAAAAAAAAACATTTTGAGGAGATTTTTCACACTCTTTGGAATGATGTTATGCTCAATGAATGTGTTCTGCTGCTAGAGCAACACACGACTATAATTCAAACATTCTCGAAAAGGAGACAGGAAGATCAAGGTTTAAGGTGAGTCTAAGATTGTGACTTTGAGGCAGGCAGTGCCTGGGTTAAATAAATTTGTGACTCACTTAGGAAGAAATTATTTCTAAAACATTACAGAAAGAGGTTCTGTAGCCTGAATTTTTTCTTTTCTTTTACTTAAAGATCAACAATCATTTGTACTACTTCCTATGTAAATAATATTGCTTTTTATAAAATAAAGTGTGCTTTTTAGTTAAAAGCAAAGCAGACACATAGAAAGTTGTTTTCCATTCCCTTCCCTCCTACAGGGAGAT
>JANHMN010000014.1:46149923-46192423 GCA_030674055.1 Rhabdomys pumilio | reverse complement strand
GGGGTCCCGTGGGAATCCCCAAACAACCCAGGCAGTTGACACAACTTTAGGATGCTCTCCACAAATTGGCATCAGGCTTTACTGCTGAAGAAAACACCTACACAACTCACTGATCATGGAAAAAATTGATCTGTCAACTATGTAGAGTCTGGGTTCAAGCATCTTTGCTACAGCAACATGCCCTGTACACTGCCAAAAGAGAAATGTAAATGTGAGCCAGTCACAAAACCATTGATCTACAATGTTGTCCTGCCTGCAAAATATGTTGGGAAAATTGTAGCACAATGCTTATATGAGTAACCAACCAATAGCTGATTTGACTTTAGACCCACTACACTAAATAGACCCATATGCAACATAGTTTGGGTGATAAAGAATCTGACACTAGATATTGCAGAGACCTACTGTAAGCCAAATACTATTGGTCAAAAGAAAACAAAACAAAAGCAGCAATATAATGATTCCTAATGACATTCTGCTATACTCACAGATTGGTGGCTTGCTCAGCCATCATCAAAAAGCTTCCCCTTGCAGCAGATGGAAACAAATATAATGACCCACAGTCAGGCATTATGCAGCACTTGGTCCTAAATGGGAAGTCTGCATCAAATCTCTCCCTCCCTTCAGGGCTCAGAGAACTCTAAAAAAAAAGAGTGTAAGTGGCAAAGTGGATGGAGAATACCAAGAAAACAAGGCCAGCTAAACATGAGCAAAGCTCATATGAACTCAGAAAGACTGAGGCACCATGTATAGGGCATGCATCAGGTCATATGTATACATTCATACATATGTACATATATACACACACATATATACATGCACATATACAGACATATATACATATTTACACACATATAGGTTTACACATACATATATTTACACACATATATAGGTGTGTGTGTATATGTGTGTGTGTGTATATATATACATACATATACATAATATATATATTAGTTTAACGTTTTGATGGGATTTCTGAGTGTGAAAGCTAGTGAGACGTGTTTTTTTCTAGGCTCCTTTTCTTTCAGTTGTTTTACTTATCTCACTCTGATGTGATAGTTTTAGTTTTATCTTATTATATTTAATTTTGTTATAATTTGTTATTTTCCCTTAGAAACCTATTTGTGTTCTAATGAGATACAGAAAGGGAGTGGATCTAGTATGGAGGTACAGGGAGGAGTAGAGAGAGGCAAATCTGTAATCAGAATATATTAGGTGAGAAAACAATTTTACCTTCAATAAAAGGGAGAGGAAAAAGAAAGCTGTGAGACAAGTTTAATAGGAAGAGACAAAAGAATAACACATTCATGTACAAGGGAGTTTCAAGTAGAAATCTGGTTTCTTTAACAACACAGTTGTGTCACATAATGTTTTTCTGAAGGATGTTTTGCTGAAGCAGACACATTGGAGAATGTTTTGCTGAAGCAGACATGTAAGAGGGTGTATGATGGTTTGCTAGAACAGACTCTTGAGAGGCCACGTGGCGTTTAGAAAGACTATCAATAAAACCCCACAGACATGCAGGGATGCTCTTGTGTCGGTTCGCCTTGCAGTGCTTTGCTGGTTCCCCTGACCTTCACTTGTCGTAACTTCATAGAGAGATACATGCCAAAGAACTTCTCTTGGTATTCTGGCTGCGTCCTGCCACGTCCTTAGTCTCATGCTGATTCCTCAGAGCCTGGAGGTTTCTTATGGGTCAAGCTGTTGCTCCTGATTTGCATTTGGTGTTGGCTCATGGGACTAGACTGCCTCGACTGATTTGTGTTTGGAATTGCCTAAAGAACTACTTCTAAACAAGTATACCTTGTCTTATTAACCATCTTTCTCCTGTATCTTTGATGAGTGGGCTAGAAGGGAGGTTCAAGCATTTAAGAATCCTGATTAAAGTGGGTTGTGAAAACTCTAAGCCTACAGGCATTACCTCTATTAGTGTACTTACATAAATAGGTGACAAAGTACATTGAAGAAGGTGGCTTTTCTTTCCCTGAGTAGAGAAGTTGAAGTGACAGGACTGGCACAGATGACAGGAAACTTATTGACAGGTAAAAGGCACACCTTCCACATTCTAGAGAATTACTCCAGCCCATCATTTATCTGGCTGTGAACCATCTATCATGCACAATTCAAGCACATCCATTCCTACAGCCATCAACTCACCCAGTCATCAGTTCTCTTAAGCTCACTCAAAGCATCATGCATCCATCATATACACACTTTTAAGTCTTGATTATCAATACTTTGGTTCAAAGAATTGGAACACATTACCTGCCATGAGATAATTCTTCTATAAGAAGATTCTGTCTATTATCGAGTTTCTTTTGCTGATCTTCAGGTGGATGCCAATTTATAACCTGGTATGATGGTTTTTCCTTTCTAAAATCTAAGAAAACAGCAATTGAGTAAAATTTAAATTTATCACAATATACCACACATTATTATGGTTATAAAACAATTATTTTAATTAATCTCACATCTTTGTGGAAATTTGATTTTTGTTTTCCAGTGGATTTGCTTTTCTTTTAATACACTCAATTCTGTATTATAATCATATTTATTGATACTTTATAATAACTCAAGAAATTTTATATAGTCTATATAATGAAAATTTCTAATAATAGCTTTCATTTAAAGACTAAGCTACTATTTTTATTGTACAGGTAAGAAATCCCAGATGGAAACATTCTAAAATGGTATAATTCATCAACTTTGTCACCATATTGAGTTAGAGTTTGTTGTTAATTACAAATCAGTTTGATTGCAGTTCTCTGTGTTTCAAAGACATATTAAAATGAAATATATGAAGTGTTATTTTGCTTGTTTCCCTTTTAGTTGCTATGCATTTCATGTTTGTGGTTTGTTTGTTTGTTTGTTTGTTGTTTTGTGGTAGAGTCATGTGCAGTAGCACAATTGGCTTCAACTCACAAACCTACTTCTTGAAGCTGCCAAGCATTTTTATTACAAGCACATCTTAACACAAACAGGTTTTTGCCTCGTTTGTTTGTTTGTTGCTTGGTTAGTTGGTTTCAGTAAATAAACAGGCTCTACCCTCAGTCAAAATGCTAAATCTAAAAAAAAGAAAAAGAAGGAAGGAAGGAAGAAATTAAGGAAGAAGAAAAAGTCTGCCATATCTCAACTGGCCAGTCTGGCTCTTCCCCATATTACTTGTGAACAATGAATAATGAACAATCTGAGTCCATTTTGGGGTTTCATACTGACCATTTCAAGCTATATCTCTCATTTTGGAAAAAAAAAACCTAAATCCATTCTCTCTTGCTATTGATGAGAATTTTATATCGAGGTAAGTAGGCCAAAAGCAGAGTCCTCAAGTGATCCATATTAGAGAGTTTAATAATTTGTATTTAAAGACAGACTATAGGGTTGGGAACCTCCTTTCATTGTTCCTGTCTCATGAGACACAGTCCCACCCTAACTTGGTGTCTCCACTCAGTCATGATTGTAGATTCCAGCACCAACTGTGGCTGATACTCTTCAATGGAAAGCCTCTTATCTGCGCATCTGCCAGGCAGTGATCATAATAAAGTGTTAGGATGGATCCCCTATACAATACAATATACAGGTAAATAAATCCAACTAGATGCTTATGCCCACACAACACAGACATTAATCACACAGAATTCTAGAAAATGTCCTTTCTATCCTTATTGATTACATGTCTACAGATTTTTGAAAATGCTACTAAAAGTTTGCATGGAAAAGACCTGTCAAAATTGCCATGAGTGTGACCATTATTTTTGATTATGTTAGTTGTGTCTTAGAATCTTATAAAAACACACACCGTTATGAAGGAAAAACAAAAAAGTAAGCAAAAAAAAAAAAGATTAGGACTGAGATGGGAAATAGTTAAACAAAACTAAAGGTTATAAAAGAGACATATGGAAATCTACTAGTTTAGAAGATAATTTTAAAGGAAGAAAAGAAAATCTCAAAGGGCCAGTGAGATGGCTAGGTGACTAAGGCACTCACTGCCAAGTCTGATGGCCTGAGTTTGATTACTTGGACTCAGATTCTAAAAACTCCTGCAGTTTGTCCTGTGATCTTCACACGTGAGCATCCATACACACATACATGGAGTCAGTAAACAAATTTACTGTCAAAACCATACATGACTTTATTTAGTTGTTTCCTAAACAACTTTTAAATTGTTTAAATAGAGGTGTATTGTGTACTTAGATAATGCTGACCTCAGAAGTTAAGAGTGATCAAACAAAAAACCCCAGTGCTAGTGTGGGAAACACTCCTATGGGTTGTTAATCCAGAGGACAGCATAGCCTGTACCCATAGCTCTTGAGTGCCTAGCAGAACTAGATGACAAAGATGAGGTCACCACAGACTTTGGTTGTAGGCAGAGCAAACTCAAGTTGAAATTGACTTGAAGCGTCCTCCCTTCTGGCCAGAAGATGCTATACAGGCCACTAGTGGGGAAAAGTCGTCAATGGTTTTACATAATGATGGACCATCCATGTTAAAATTTTGACCTGCAGGGAAAATGTGCCCAGTGTAATAAAGGTGATCATCTACCTTCTGACTGGACTTAAAGCCTGTTGAACAAGCAAAAAAAAAAAAATACTCACCACTATAAACCTCTTCAAAAATTCATGGCTAGTTAGGACATATTCTGTATAGAAGAAATTACTACTTTCATATTACTAAATAGACATGTTTTTCCAATCACCTTATAGATATTTATGTTTATACCCATGTATTATAACTGTTGCTCTCAGCCTTCATTAGAGAATTTCTTTGTGCAGCAAACTGCAATAAATGCAAAGAAGCATGGCTCCTCGATGTGCTGAGAATAAGTGTTTGTTGAGTGCTAAGCCCTAAAAAGAGCATCTATCTCCATCACTCTCTGGGGTCAGAGATCATATCACAGGAGGAGATGAAACTCAGCTAAGAACTGGATGGAGGGAAAAGGGTCACAAAACACTATCTCCTGAACATTCCATGGCTGCCTCAATCTTGACCTCACTACAACTGTGATTGCCTACACTGGACCTGATTTTAGCCAGAATTCGGAATGACTCATGGGACTGTCTTGCTTGGGGAACTACTGCTGACTTTCCATAGATCCTGGAGGGGTGTCATTGTCACCATTGGTTTGACCACTAGTGAGCCTCCTAAACTCCAGTGAATAACTTTTCCAAGTTCATGCAACTGGTTACTTTAGTTAAATGCAGTCCCCCTCCCTCTCTCTCTCTCTCTCTCTCTCTCTCTCTCTCTCTCTCTCTCTGTGTGTGTGTGTGTGTGTGTGTGTGTGTGTGTGTGTGTGTGTGTCTGTCTGTCTGTCTGTCTGTCTGTCTGTTTCTCTTTGTGTGTATGAGAAATGTGATATTTAAGGAAAAAAGCATATTTTAATTTCTGTAAAGCCAATAGTATTGAATCAACTTCACCTTACATATTGAATGAAACTGTTATACATTTAGTTCCAAGGGACTAAAGTAAACAATGTTGTTAGAGAAAGAAAATCCTATGTTCTATTCTGAAAAATAAACTCTAAATAGAGACTTCATCATATTTATATAACTTTTTTGTTGTTTTTGTTTTGTTGTTTGTTTGTTTCTGTTTCACCTAATCTCCACTACAAATAAAAACCAGCCTGCTAGAAGGGTTAAAGGTTTTCTGGTACATGCTGTAATTATAGTCAACCTATAAAAAGAAGTAAATAAAATACAGAAGTATATCATATGCGGCCAAGTCTACATAGTCTAATCAGATCTATAATACACACATACACAAATACACACACTCACACACCAAAATTTAACCCTCATAATGCAAAATACAGATGTTTTGTCAAGCAGTTGTATACAAAACCTATCATTTATTTTTAAGTAATTTATTGTAATAATTGATTTTAAAGATACCTGGGTGGTGAACCATTTAATAAAGAAGTTTGGTCATATCGTGGCCACTGCCATGAAGAATTTGTGACACACGGCTCATTACTATATAATGGCTTCCACCTAGAAACAATACATAAAGTTCATTTTTGTGGAGATCAAGGAAAATGGTTCTCATTACCATAGATAGGTAACATAAAGAAATCCAAACTAAGTGTAAAAACACAGAATGCCTCAGGATGCTTAAAAAGAAACCTGCTCTTCCATACCCTCAGTTACGTTGTAGGTAGTACTCAAGAAGGACATGAACCAACCAGAGCTTTGGCCAATAGCAATCTTTCACCAAAGATCTGAAGGTCAGGCCTAGACACAAGGCTCAGCAGTTAGAGTGCTTGCTATTCTCACAGAGGACTTGGGTTCAGTCCTCAGAAGTCATGTGATGGCTTACAATCATCTGAAACTCTAGTTCCAGGAGGTCCAACACCTTCTTCTGCCCTCCACAGACTTGACATGTGCATAATACACTAACATACATTCAGGCAAAACACTCATAAATGAAAAATTAAAACAAAATCTTTTTTTAAAATTTAGACACTCTTAATCCTATGATATATGTATATTTTCCACTGTATCTTTACATCACTGATGTCACTGGGCTCAAAAAGTTTACTGAAATCATGGAGAATACATCATGATATGATATTTCTCTGGAATTTTATGTTATTACTGAGGAGAGAGATGCAGTATCTAAAATATTAGGTAAAGAAATTTTCATAGGGGTAGAAGGATATGGAGGCCCAATTTAAAGAAGTTTATCTTCTTGGACCTGAGATTATACCTTCTTAAATAAAGTCATCAAGGATTAATATGAGGCCTGAACAACCCCGAAGTAGTTACAAAAACACAAGCTGCATGAGAAAGAGAGACAACATTAATTCTGCAGTACTCCTTGTTTGCTAAGTAAAGAGGATGGTTGAGAAAGAAACAAGGATTATTACACTAATGTCTTCTCCTTAACCATAATGATTTAGAATATTTGTTTTCAGTCACGAATTATGAGGAGAAAGATAAGAAAAGAAGAAATTGAAATCCTAAAACAAAAGCTGAGAGAATAGGGTGGTCAGGAGCAGTGAGACCCATGATGATTAAATCAGGGCAGAAAAGGTTCAAGAAGCCCATGTCTATAGTCTGTGTTTCTCTCCAGCACTGAGGTCCTCAGGCTCCATCCCTGAAAGTACTCTAAGGGTGGCAGACTGCCATCTAAGAACAGCTGAAAACAATCACCACTTTATACAGACAGACTTCAACCTTTTGCGCTCATTTACCCTAGACAAACAAAAAGTAGGTACCACATGAGCCATAAAATACAGAATTATAAGACCTATCCATCTTCAAAAATGTTGAGAAAGTGGGTAAAACACACAAGGAGCGTAGAATCCTTCTGAAGATGACCATTCATCTCCTCAATTTTACCTTGGTAGAAAATATTCCTAGAAATTTGAGATAAGTCTTTGAATGTTCTGCCCCTGCCATTGAGAATGTTCTCAAATTCTAGGGCTTAAGACTCACATAAATCTTTGACCCCAGTCCTATATGATTACTTCTTCAGCGGTTAAAAGAAAACTTCTGCTTTTCATAAAATTACCATGTAGCTGAGATAGTTACACATAGTGAAGATGGACTGGTACAGGTTAATTTACTATTCATTGTTAAATCCAGAATGTCAATATCTTTGCAATAAAATGCCAGATAATTTGACTTTTAGATACTATCTATTATATATGAATTATGATCACAGGTTAGAAGTAAAGTATTTATAGTCCTTTGCAGAAGTTTGAAGATTACTTTTGCTAAACATTTTTCCTGGCACAATGGGATAACACCTTCAGCACCTTTGTCATGCTGTTATGTTTATTTTTCTCACTCTAATTCTTGAGTCACATCCTAGTCAAAAATAAATTCAGAAAAATGACGATTTAAAGAAAAAATATTTTCACAAAATCTACATAAAGCTTTAATGTGACCTGTTACCTTTTGGCACTAATATGTATCTCTCCCACCCGATCCAGACATTTATTAGTGATTCATGTACATGGAGATCCTATTATCATGAGACCCAGACTGAACCATGTGACATTTGTGGTGTTAAAGATAAGGTATGAGTTCCGGGAACAAGATGATGTCGGGGACATGCAAACTTTGATGCCTGGGTGCTTTTAGAGAAGAACATCTTTCAAAACTAAAAATGTTTATGGATGTAATCCTACCCAGAAAAATCAAGAAATGTTCACTGTTCCCTTTGTTGGATGAATAGGCTAATCCCTTTAAGTAAGCTGCCTCCCATGTACTCACAAGTAACGCCCCAGTAGAGAAGCCTTTTTTACAAACCTTTACTCCACCTCCTGCTGCTGTTTCTATATCACATGATATCACCATCTACTATTGCTCTCACCCTAGGGTAGAGTCTTCTCTGAGCACCACATTTCACCCACTCCATATCTCCTCCCCAGGTTTGGTCTATGCCTTGCTAGAAAATTCTCATGCATGGTCAACTAAGTGCCACTTTTATGAAACATGGTAACCCAGGCATCACAGTATCTCAAGACTCTATATTCCCAGCAAGAACTTACACAGTGTAGATATAGTCAGGATTTTTGCAGCCTCCAAGAGAAGAAGATCAAGGAGGAAAAAGCTCACTAGAAGCCAACTACAGTGTGCCATCATCTGTAGAACACGTGGAGCTCAGGCACAGGCTGCACACCTAGAGAGCTGTGCCCCACTAAGGGACCCTGTAAACCTCTGTGACAAAGCACTGTGTGTGACATTTAAATAGGGTAAAGGGGGAAGATATTTTATGTTGATTTTCCAAATGTCCTTTTGACCTTGTCTCTGCCACTCTCTTTCCAGTGGACACTGTTTCACCCTCCTTAACTAGAACTTGAAGAAAAATGGGTGGAGAGTTGATATTTAACTTGTTCTATAGCCACAATATTTTTTTTGCTGCTTCAAAATAACTTCAATGTGGAAATGTAGGAACCTTGGAAAATTCTGTTAATGACAGCACCCTTAAGTAGCATGTATCATGAACATTTTAGATGCCTATTTTAACTTACAAGACACTACCTCCTCGGACACTCCTCTATCTGTATCCTATTGCCATTTCTGGGTGCCAGTTTTAAAGTTTCCAGTAGTGTCAATCATAAACTAATCATCTAAGAAAACACCCGAGTGTATTGCTGAATCCCTCTCCCTAGTCACAGATGCATGAAAATATTCTCGTGGCCTTTGTACCCAAGACAGAAGAAAAAAAAATTTAAACTTCAAGTTTTGAATGAACATCAGAAAACAGAATGGAAGTGTTACACAACCCTCCCAAGAGCAACCTCAGGACAGAGTCTAAATCTGTTTACTTGTAAATCAACACAAGAAGAAGAAGCACAATACCCCCATGCAGTCATCTTCATGCTCCAGTCTAACACCAAACTGCTTTAGCCAAGTTTCCCAGTGCAGCTCGAAAGCAGGAAAAGAATCTCCTTCAGTACTTCCCAAGCATGCAGGAGAATACAGCCTTGAATTTCTGCTTTGCTTGTCATCAGTGTATCTTGTGTCTAAATGGCTTTGTTTATGCCTGAGTTTAAGCATCATGCTCTGGTGTAATTCAGTGATACAACTGAAGAGAAAAAAAAGAAGAAATCTGAGAAAGAGGACTGCAGTCTTCTTCCCCCAAAAAATCAGTCAATCTTTTGTTCTCATACTTCTCAACTATATTAGTGTAATGGTTAACTTATTGTCAGCTACAATACATTAAGGGATACTCAGACAGCTGGTAAGGCATCATTTGTGGCCAGGTATGAGACTCCTTCAAATGGAAGTAACTTTGGAATCAGTGAAGAGAGAATGGAAATTTCATGTTCATCCAAAGTGTCTGGGCACCATCCAGTTCACTGAGTTTCTGGAAGCCACAGTGGATGCTCTTTCTCTCTCTCCCTCTTCTGGAGCCGAGACACCCAACTTATCCCAGTTTCAAACATCCGACCTCAGGACTGGTGAAATATGTCAGTGTATGAAGCATTTGTGGTCTTGAGTGCAGATATCTAGATATCAAGATATCACATTACAAACAAAACAAAACAAAATTAAACATCAGAAACCTATAATTCCAGATCTAGGAAGGTCAAATTAGGTGGATCTTTGGGCCTTACTCACCTGCCTGTCTAACATAATTGCCAAGTGACAGGTCTAGTAAAAGACCCTGTCTCAAAAAGCAGGCTATGTAATATAAAGAAAGACACTTAATGTCAATCTCTGACTTCAACATACATGTTCATAGATATATGTATGAAGTGTCCTTCTTATATATACACATGAAAACACATATAACACACACATAGACCTCTTTCTCTCTCTGTCTCTCTCTCTCTCACACACACATACACATATGCGAGCACATGTGTTTGTAGAAAACATAAACAACAGATTGTATTTTATCCACACAAATCTATACATAAAGTAGACTCTATCAATAGGAAACTAAATAATACAATGAATTTTTCACAAATATTATAAATGAATGTTTACATAATAACTATTGTTTAAACCAATACAATAAAAAATATCCAATTTATGATCCCACTTATGTAAAATCCAGAAGACACAACTGAGCATATTAACATTATTTACTGACCACAAATGATTCTTAGGAAGTAAGACTGCCAGCAGCAAACCTTGTAAGGAGCTAGGGAGAAGAAAGCTTCTCTGATGATAAATCTTCATTGTATTCACATATATAAAGATAGGTGAATATACATATTCATATATGTACAATTATTTATTCCAATTATGATGAGGTTGTCAATAGTAACCCAGTAAAATACTTTTCAAAGTGAAATGTGACAAAAAGGAAGTAATAGACAGATCTGCTTTGCATTTTAAATGACTAAAATAAACTAGAAACACTGTCTCAGTAAAATGTTCTTCACACATTATTCATTAGGAGGAACAGGACACTCAGTACTCACTGGACTTAGTTTTCAGGATTCAGATCAAGGAGGAAGTATTCAAATCCACTCAGGCATTCTCCCTGGATGAGAATATTGAATTCAGAATTAGGAAATACAAGACAGCTGGCAGGAATTTACAGGCTAAACCAGCAAGAACAGAGTAGTGCATGAGGGAATGAAGTGCTCT
The DNA here is from genome assembly GCA_030674055.1 of Rhabdomys pumilio. Classification (NCBI taxonomy): domain Eukaryota; kingdom Metazoa; phylum Chordata; class Mammalia; order Rodentia; family Muridae; genus Rhabdomys; species Rhabdomys pumilio. The sequence goes on along the minus strand of JANHMN010000014.1, from coordinate 46,181,375 downwards.
GTGAGACAAAGACAGGAGCTGAAATTTACAAGAAACAGGTCAATCCAAACTCACCAATCCCTCCTCATTTCAGCAGTGAGCTACAAAACAGTCAAGTGGAATGATACCCAGAGGGCACACATGGTCCTGTTCCATTTTCATTGATTCTATTATCAAAATATTTAAATCAGGAGTGTTGCAATTGGTTTGAAACATCTCTCTCTCTCTCTCTCTCTCTCTCTCTCTTTCTCTCTGTCTGTCTCTGTGTGTGTGTGTGTTTCTGTCTGTCTCTGCCTCTTTCTCTACCTCACTCTCTCTCTCTGAGTGTGTCTCTGTCTCTTTCTCCCTCTCTATGTCTCACTCTGTGTGTGTCTATGTCTCTCTCTCTCTCTCTCTCACTCTCTCTCTCACACTCTTTCTCTGTCATACTCACACACACGGAGAGACACACAGACACACACACACACACATAACAAGGAACAAGGTTAAGAATGCATGTGGTGAGAAGTAGAAAAAAGAATAGTGAAATAGGAACAGGTACATGAGCTGAGAGATGGAGGGGACACCTAGGAGAAAACATGGTAAAGGATAACTAACATTAAAGAGCCTTGAAAGTACCACAGGGAAACCTACTATAGTAGAAACTTCCTTTAAAAATTGCATACACATATATTAAATGGTCTTAAATGGGATTCTACACTGGGAGTAAATGCCTTCTGAAAGCAACAGAGGCTATCAAATAAAACACCAGTAGGTATCATAAATATAAATTACTTCTTTTCAAGGTTTTGGTCAATGAGATGCCATAGAAAGCCCCCTCCCTGAAACATTATGATCTGGTTCCATTGTTCTGTGTTATTCCCCAGATTGAAGACAAGACTCTTGTTGAAGACAACAAATACCTTTTTCATAGGACATGGAGCAGTCAAGCTGGTGCCAAACAAGAAGCTTTATTCCTTCCTACTAGCTAACTTTTTATAATGCTAGAAGTTTCTATACATGCTATTAGAAGAAAAGAATCATCATAAGTCTTACCTAGCTGAGAGTTTTGTGAATTGTCAATTAACAATTGGCCTGAGATGAAATATGCACAGTGGTAAATAGGATATTGTCAGAGTAGCCAACTATTATCTGATCAGATTAAAAGCCTGCTGGATAACATGAACCCTATAACTGGTACCATTTTCAGAAACGAAATTCTGGAGCTTTTTATGTCATAAGCCATAGGGGCGAACTCTAGTGCTCTTGTTCTATTAAATAGACAGTTAAAAATTGACCTCAAAGTTCTTCATTTTAAATCCATAGATTAATTAGTGCATTTTTAAGTCCTCATTATAGACATTTCTTTTTGCAGTAGATAATGATTAATACAGATACCAACTAATGGTCAATGTGCAAATAAAAAGGGACTGATGTCTTCTGCTCAAAATAAGATCTCTTTGGACATTGCTCTCCAAAAAGCTCAGGGATACTTGCATGACAAAATAGAAAAAAATATTGAAATGACCAGTAGTAGATATTTGGAAAATATAAAAAGATTATTTGGGGAGGTGAGAGAAGAAAAGAACCTGATCTGATATTTGGTGAGGGGAAAGGACTGAAGCCCTGAGGGCCAGCAGAAAGAGTGGATCAGGTAACCTAGGGAGGTGGGAGGTTGGGGGGAAAGTTCAGAATGCACCAGAGACCTGAGAGGTGAGAAACTCTCAGGACTCAAAGGGAGGGACCTTAAATGAAATGTCCAACAGCAGGGAGAGCAACTTATAGAGCATTCTTCCAGCAGAAAGAAGGGGCATCAAGTGAGGGAGGGGGTTGCTATTCCACAGACAAACTCTGACCTATAATTGTTCCTCGCTGAAAGAACTGCAGGGATAAAAATGGAGAAGAGCCTGAGTAAAAGAAGGTACACCAACAAGACCAAAGTGGGATCCAGTTCAAGAGAATGTGTCAAGACCTGACACTAACACTGATGTGTTGTGAGCACAGTGTGCTCGCAAAAAGAGACCTATCGTGACCACACTGCAAAAGACCCAACAATCAGCTGAAAGAGTCAGATGCAGACTTTTGCTCCCAACCAATGGACAGAAGCTGCTGACCCCTGTGGTTGAATTAGGGAAAAGGTGGAAGAAGCTGAGGAGGTGAGTGACCCTATAGGAAGACCAGTAGACTTAATTAATCTGGATCGCTGGATCTCTCAAACACTGGACCACCAACCAGGCAGCATACACCAGCTGATATGAGGCCCCCAACACTTATACAGCAGAGGATAGCTGGGTCTGAATTCAGTCAAAAAAGATGTATCTAACCCTCAGGAGACTGAAGGCCCCAAGGAGTTTAGAGGTCTGGTGAGGTGGGGCATGAGGGGTGGGGACATCCTCATGGAGAAAGGAGAGAGAAATTAGGTATGGGATGTGGAACAGTCAGAGGGTGAACAGGAAGGGGAATAAAATCTGGAGTGTAAAAATTACATACATACATACACACATACGTACATACATAGTTAAATTTTTAAAAAAGATTATTTTTCAGACATAACATCATAGTTTCACACATGAGGCAATAAGGTTAGGATAGCAAAAGGAAAACTTGTAAACAGGATCAGCCAAGCAAAAGCTAATCATAGATGGAGAGGTTTTCCTGCGGTTATACTATCTGAGGAGCTGTTAGCAAGTGACAGCTATCAGGAGAGAAAAAAATTACTTTCTCCAGGGATGTGAGAGACCTGAGATGTCAAAAATCTAGTAGACAGATGCATCTCTCCATCTCTCTTAAATTAACAAGTTAAGAAATAATATTAGTGCCATTTCATGACACACAGATTGAGATACTTGATTTTAGATTGGTAATAATTTTCATGATGTCATTTTCATCCTACATTAACTACTCTTCTTTTTCTTTTTTTATTGAATATTATATTTATATTTCAGATTTTATATCTTTACCCCTTTCCCCCCACGACACAGGAACCTCCTATCCCACCGCACTCCTCCTGCTTCTATGAGGATGTACCCCCACCAACCTACCAACTCCTACCTTCCCATCCTCAAATTCCCCCCACTCAGTGTTCAGCCTCCATGGGACCAAGGATCTCCTCTCCCACCTATGCCCAACAAGACCATGCTCCCCTACATATACAGATGGAGTCATGGGTTTCTCTCTATGTGCTCCCAGGCTGGAAGTTTAGCCCCTAGGAACTCTGGTTGGTTGGTATTGTTGCTCTCCTCGTGGGGCCACAAACTCCTTCAGCTCCTTCAGTCTTCTCTTTAACTTCTCCATTGGGAAACCCTTGATCAGATCAGTAGTTAGCTGTGAGCATCTGCCTCTGAATATGTCAGACTCTGGCAGACCTCTAAGGAGACAGCTATATCAGGCTCTTGTCAGCATGCACTTCCTGATATCCACATCAGCATCTACATTTGGTGACTGTACATGGGATGGATTCTCAGGTGGAATGATCTCCAGATGGCCCCTCCTTCAGTTTCTGTCCTGCACTATGTTTCCTTATTTGCTCCCTTGAGTGTTTTGTTACTCCTTCTAAGTAGGACCGAGGCATCCACACTTGGTCTTCCTTCTTCATGAGCCAATAACTCATAAAAAGAGGTAGATTAACAGACTGAATACATAAACTTTGATACATACAGGAAAGGCAACTCAGTGACAAAGACAGACACTACCTCAGAGTAAAAGGCTGGAAAACAATTTTCCAAGCAAATGGTCCCAAGAAACAAGCTGGAGAAGCCATTCTAATATCAAATAAAATCAACTTTCAACCAAAAGTAATCAAAAAAGATAAGAAAAGACACTTCACACTTATCAAAGGAAAAATCTGCTAAGAAGAACTCTCAAATCTGAACATCTATACCCCAAATGCAAGGGCACCCACATTCATAAAAGAAAATTTACTAAAGCTCAAAGTACACATTGCATCTCAGACAATAATATTGGATTTCAACAACACACTCTCAGCAATGGACAGATCATAGAAACAGAAACTACACAGAGAGACAGTGAAATTAAAAGAAGTTTTGAACCAAATGATTTAACAGATATCTATAGAACATTTCATCCTTAAAAAAATGAAAAGGAATATACCTTTGTCTCAGCACCTCATGATAACTTCTAAAAAATAGACCATATAATTGGTCACAAAACAGGACTCAACAGATATAAAAAGACTGAAATAATCCCATGCATCCTATCAGATCACCATGGACTAAGGCTGGTCTTCAATAATAACAAAAACCATGGAAACCCCACATATGCATGGAAACTGAACAACAATCTACTGAATGATGACTTGGCCAAGGAAGAAATAAATAAATAAATTAAAGACTTTTTTAGAATTTAATGAAAATGAGGACACATCATACCAAAACATGTGGGACTTTATAAAAGTGGTGCTAAGAGGAAAACACATAGCTCTAAGTGTCTACAAAAAAATTGGACAGATCATACACTAACAACTTGACAGCACACCTGAAATCTTTAGAACAAAAAGAAACAAGTACAGCAAAGAGAAGTAGATGGCAGGAAATTATCAACCTCAGTAATGAATCAATCAAGATGAAACAAAAAGAACTATAGAAAGTATCAATAAAACCAAGAGCTGGTTCTTTGAGAAAAATCAACAAGATAAATAAACCCTTAGCCAGACTAAACAGATGGCACGAAGACAGTATTCAAATTAATAATATCAGAACTGAAAAAGGAAATATAACAAAAAGAAATTAAGGAGATTAAAAAGAAATCATCAGATGCTACTACAAAAGCCTATACTCAACAAAACTGGAAAATCTGGATGAAATGGACAATTTTCTAGACAGATACCAGGCACCAAAGTTAAATAAGTAGCAATAAACCATCTAAGCAGTTCTATAACACCTAAAGAAATAGCAGCAGTCATTAAGAGTCTCCTCAGCAAGAAAAAGAAAGACAAAAGTATGTGTGCTTTGGTCCTTCTTAGAAGGAATATCAGAATATTCAACCTCCCAGTGTCTAAACCTCCAGCCTGGGAACAGCAAAGGAGGGACTCATGGCTCCACCTGTATAGGTAGTTGAGGATGGCCTTGTCAGACATCAGTGGAAGAGGGAGGCCTTGGTCCTTAAAAGTTTGGATTCCCTAGTTTTCAAGAATTTGAGAGCATAAAGGCAGGAATGGGTGGGTGGTGGGGGCACACCCTTATAGAAGTAGGAGAAGGTGAGATGGGATGAGGGGTTTGGGGGGAATGGAAGAGGGGGAAACATTGAAAGATAAGTAAATAAAATATCCAATAAAAAACAGATAATGGGACTGGCGATTGAAGTTGAACAGACGAGACTTTTTGTAAACAATTTATTATGAGGATTTCTTATAACCCTCAAGGACAAAGTATTGTGGAAGAGGCCCATGGAACTTTAAAAAGATTGGTGAGAAATACTGTTGCTGAGACAAAGAATGATGCTGACCTGTGAGCTTGCTGAGTGCCCTGACAAGGGTGACTGGGAAGCTTTATTGGACATATGTTTCTGACCCACTATTGCTTGACTATATCCCAGATGGGACAAGCTGCCTTGCCTCAAGTTTTTAGACCTTGTGGGATAGAGAATCAAAAAGAGAAATTATAATGTCTCTTGTATTCTTCTTAAAGGTGACCAGCTATTAGAACTCAATCATGTATTGGTCTAGAAATCAATTCAATATTGGAAATAACAAACTACTTTTGGAAGACTGGATCTGGACATTGTCAAAGACATATTTGGAATTTAGCTGTAGTTCACTAAGATATCACAATAGCAAGAGATAAAGTTGGGACAGGATATGGATTTCAAAGAAGGGTTAGTGCATGTTTTAAATCTCCTTAAATTATCAAGCTAAAATTGGTTTTGTTTCTTCTACAGTATTTATTGTGAATTGCATTGTCTGTATAATTTTCAATTATGTTAATGTGTTAAAGCTTGGCATGTTTGTTACAGGGGTCTATCAACCAGCTTTTGTCTTACTGCCCTGAGTATTAGAAAAACTTGATTCACTGAACAAAGCTTGAAAGTGCTGGAAGAAGTGAGTTAGACTTTAAACAGAAGCAAGAGGTTAGCAGGCTTGATTATTGCTGGTATAACAGCTTTAATTTCATTAATTGCTAGCACCACTGCTTCTGCAATAGCATTGACACAAAGAGTTAGGACAACTATTTTTGTTAACCATTTAGCAAAAAACTGTTACTAATATATTGAGTATACAAATGGATTTATATAGTTATCTGGAACAAAGGATGATGCTCTATAACCTATTCTAATTATCTTAAAGAGGTTCAAGGTTCAAGAGTTAGGAGCCATCACAAGTGTCATTAGAAATATCATTGGAGTAGTGCTACTTTTGAAATTTACAATGATGGTCATTATAATTAGAAAAAAGTTTAAAGACACATGTAGGAGGATATTTGGCATAATCCTAACACTTCTCTGGGTGGTGTGCTAACTTTGAATAGTGAGATTATGAATTTCAAGAATGTTGCTCTGTTGAGCTCTGATGCTGCAGATAATGTTGATAAAAATTATCTATGGCCTGATGTCAGTATTTCTATTTTGGTCAAACCTGAGGAATGGCATGTATAGCCTGAACAGGCTATCCCTTCTTGTCCTGGGAATACTTTTATTCCTGCCCACTGTTTGAAAGCTTGTCTCTACATCAGCAGGCTAGCAGCCCAAGTACATGAATTGAAACTAATAATGGACCCCTAGACAGAGTTATTAATTTAACAGAATGGCAAGCCAAGGACAGGTAAGATTGTGCACAGAGCCTTACCAACCAAAACCAGAAGTGCATTGCTATTGATAATGTATATTCCATGATGGGTAGGGAAGGCATTCTTTTCAGAACAACCTAAGACAGACTCAGTCTTGTTAATGAAATAAAAAAGACAGGAAAAGGCTGGGAGCCTTTGGGACTGCTTGGCAAAAATCTGACATGGGCCAAGGACAAGGAAATGGACTGCTTGGCAGGAATATGACATTAACCAAGGACAAGGAAGTAGACTTCAGGCAGGAATTGGACATTAGGCTAGAATGAAGAAGAAATTTCAGGTAGGAATCTAAATCTTAGGTTAGAAAAAAGAAGTAATCTCAGGCAGGAATCTAAATGTTAGGTTAGAACAAAGAAGTAATTTCAGACAGGCATCTAAATTTTAGGCTAGAACAAGGAAGTAGGCTTCAGACATGAAAATGACCTTGGGCTAGGACAGGGAATTTGGCTCAGATACTTTGGTCATCCTGATAAGCATTTAGAAACAGATCTCATGGGAGTGTTCATGTAATTGGGTTGAATGCCTTGTTTTTTCTTTGACTATTTGTTTATTGTCTTGCTTATTCCTTGACTATTTGCATCTATTTTGTTTTACATCTATTTTATTTATTTATACTCAACCTAGCACTGACCTTAATACATGCTTATAATCACAATGATATGAAAACATAAAAAAGAGGAGGTATAGGATAGGTGGTTCTAGGAAGGGGAAATAGAAACTGGGAATGACATCTGTATTGTGATTAAATAAAATATTCAATAAAAATTTATAGACACATATTCAGCATATATAGTTCTGTCTTTTATAAAGGCATTTTATGAAAGTATATAATATTATGTCAAAAATATTATTTAACACAATTATAACCAAAAAAAAAAAACCTGCTGGGCAGTGGTGGCGCAAGCCTTTAATCCCAGCACTTGGGAGGCAGAGGCAGGAGGATTTCTGAGTTCAAGGCCAGCCTGGTCTACAGAGTGAGTTCCAGGACAGCCAGGACTACAAAGAGAAACCCTGTCTCAAAAAAAAAAAAACAAAAACAAAAACAAAAACAAAAAACAAAAAACAAAAAAACAAAAAAAAAAAACACACCATTATATGAAAAAAGTGAATTGGCCTGAGCCAGGCTGACTCCATGACAGGCTGCAAACAAGCAGTTTAGGTGACCAGGCTTGACTTTCTACTTCCCAGAACTGGACAAATCAGTTACTAAAACAACAACAGGCTTACATAAAAGGGATCCCTCTCCAGCTTCCAAAAGGACAGTTAGCCAAGTTTTTGGCCCAGAGGTCAAGAGGTACCTCTGCTTGATACAAAGCAAGAATTGGTAGTCTAAATCATAGCATCACATAGACCCCCCAGAGATAAAAACCACCAATCAAGATATAGATCACCTCCCCTCCCTAACGTTCTTTTTTTTTGGCTTTAAAACTGATTCTGAAAATTCAGTCAGGGTCGTTCCAGCTGGATGAAATTGGGCCCTGCATGTAGGGATAAATGTTTTTTGCTTTTGTATACTATTTGAATGTAAGGTATTATTATTCAGTGATATGTGAACCCTAACATATACACACACCACTTCTTCTTATCTTGACTCTTTTTCTTCTCATCCTCCTTCTCTCATACTGTCTCACCTCCATCACTCCATATATATTAGTGATTTCATCTGTCTATATAAAAATCTACATCTCCCAAATTTTACAAAATATATCATTTATCCTTTGGGAGTATAAGACTCACCAGTGGCAGCCACTAAAATGGACCTGCAGTGATGTAATTCTATTCTTCTTCATGACTAAATTACATTTTGTACCACATTTTCTTTATCCATTAACCTATTGACAGATGCCTAGGCTGATAAGTATAACATCCTTAGTCATTACAGAAATTCAAATTAGAACAACACCCAGATTTCTTCTCACACCAGTCAGAACGAATATCACTAAGAAGCAGGAAAAAAATAAAATGTTCTAGAGAATGTGGGAAAAGAAATCTGTGCACTGATAGTGTAAAATAACAATCTCTAACTATATTTTCATACATTACAACAATATATTTTATTGCCAAAAGATTTGCCTTTGTGTTTGTTTATTTGTTTGTTTGTTTGTTGTGAGATGTTATCATATAGTTCGAGTGGGCCTTCAACTCAAATAATCTCCCTAATAATGCTGAGATTAGAATCAAGAACCACCATACCTATCATATATATCATCTATATGTTCATATGTTCTAGTTATTTTACATTTATGATTTATGTATGTTTGCATGATGTGTGTGCTTGAATGTGTGGATGCCACAAAGCATGTGTGCAGTTGAAATGACAGTTTTAAGGAGATGATTTTCACCTTGCATGGGCATAGATTACTATGCTTGAAATTAAGTTGTCTGGCTTGCAAAAAAATGTCTTACCCACTGAAGTATCTCGGTGGTTTTAAAACAAGTCATATTACTTTCAAAGTGATATAAAGCACTGTTGTGGACATATTCTGTGTTATTCCAGGAGATTCAGCCCTCTGGACCATTTTCCTTCAACCTGTGGCCTTATGATCATCTTACTAACCTAATATCAGTCTTCAAATCATACCTTTGCAAGGTGCCATGAATCTTTCCATGGCACATAATACTTGGAGACCAGCTCATGGTTACCAAACATGCTAGAAAATATACAGGTGTAAATAGGGTTACAAAATCCCATGTAACTATCTAGAAGAGCCTATCTTTATTATACCAATTGTGAGTTCTTAGTCATGCTTTAAAATGAAGTACACTCTCACTTGGATACTATTCTTCTCATATTGCCATTTCTGAGTCCCTCTTTGAAAACTAAAGAACACAACGCTTGGTGTTACCAAATTATTTAGAAAATTGTTTGCTCAGTGGTATGCAGTGGATTCTCAAGGGCTCATCTAAACAACTATGAAACCCAAGCAGTAAATCACAAGGTCATCCGCATGTGTGTTAGTCTTTAACTGAGAATTTAACACTCAAAATATTTTAAAATATTAGTTGTGTTAGTTTTTGATGCTTTTTGTGGTCATAAAAATCCTAGTGAGAAGATGAAGACCAGTCATTGAGGTGTGTATTTAATTTCATGGATCCATTTCATGAATCTATTTTGTTCATTTTAACATGTTTTGTGCATAAAACCTTGGCACACCTGTGGGTAGTGTGAACTGTGATGTGTGAAGCTTCTTCACACTGCATCATATGCACATAGTGTAGAAGAACCATCATGTGATTCTCTAACATAGTTCTTTTCCAGAATAACAGGACAGTGTATGAAGCACAGATGTTCACTGTTCATGGCACAGCAACACTTAGCATTTTAGAAAATGTGAAAAGATAAACTAGGTGCTTCCTTTGCGTTATTTTAGTTAACAATACTGAAACTCATTCTACTTATATTTATAAAGTTCTGGCTTATTCTACTTTAAATACACACATTACTCCAATAAATAAGTAGATAACAGGTTCTTTCCTTTTTAATTTCTTAACATTTAGAAATAAATCATTTATGTCAGGAGCATTTTGAAAGTATTTTCTTAGAGTTGAACATTATTTTTTCCAGGTTTTTATGAAACAATAATTATTATAGTTTCTACTTTGTATCTTCTTAGATCAATTCATTGTAGTACAGCCTGAGAATGCTTGCTGTCCCTGTCTAAGGAAAAAAGTGGAGAAAGCCAGAGCAGGTGTTCTGAGCTCAGAAGAGTGTTTAAAGAAAAAGAGAATTACAAGCCAACATAATTTGCCAAATATGTCTTTTAAATCCCAAATGATAGAAGGAATAAAGAGAGGAAGAACATGAGGGGCCACAGGGAGGACCAGCCTACTGAAGCTGGCAACTGTGTTCAGGATAAATGAGTGAGAGGAGAAATAGATGATGCAAGTGATTTATGTCTAAGTAGGGATGAAGATCATAGGATGAAAACAACAAACAAAGGGGTTAAAAGTAGTGAGGTACCAACTCAGGTACATCAGTAGAAGAACAAGCTAGAGAATTCTGAAGGTGCTCTGTGCTGAATTTTGGAAGGCCTCTGAAGAGCCACAGACCTCCTATCCCCACATCAGAGCCAAGTACAGGATTTCAGCATTATGTCTGTTTGACCTTCCTCACTCCACTCAGATACCTGGCCATAGCACTTAGAACCTTAACACAAAGCCACAAGGTGCCCAGCATGAGCCCTAGCAGAAAGAGGAAGACATCCAGCAGATATTGCTCATGCCATGGTTGCTGGAAAACATGCAGCTTGAGATGTGCTGCACCCCCTGTCTGCAAGATGTGATCTATCCAGCCCACAAGCCTCTGGGCAGGGGTCACTGGGTGGGACTGCCTGATAATCTTGGAAGCCATTGCTGCAGACTTGTACCTGTGAACATAGACAGAGAGAGGGTGTTACCAATTTGTTGTGCCAGTATTTAGATCTTACATCACAAACACACATATACAAATATACACAAGCCTCTCTCTTTCTCACTTTCTTTCTTTCTTTCTCTCTCTCTATCTCTTTCTCTTTCTCTCTCTCTTTCTCTTGCTCCCTTTCTGTCTCTATCTCTGTGTGTCTGTCTCTCTCTGTTTCTCTCTATGTCTCTCTCTGTTTCTCTCTGTCTCTCTCTCCCCCCCTCTCTCACACACAGACAATTTATAGTGCATATCCATAGGTCAACTCTAAACAAAATAAATATTGTTACTCAAGTCCATCTGAAAGTTTCCATAGCCAAGTAGATGACCCCCACCAAAATTATGAACATGTGGACAGTTGAGTGCAATTGGTTAAAGAGTAATTTAATAAATAAATAAATAAATAAATAAATAAATAAATAAATAAAATCAAAGATTGTAAAACAAGAAATGAAGTTGAGAAGGTGCTGTTTGAGAGATTACAGGGAAGAGTTGGAGGAGAGATTAAGGTTTGGATTTGGTCAAAATACACTACATATAAGCAAAAAATTTAGAGAATAGGTACAAGACCATTTTTTAAAGTTCAATGTAAAAGCAAAACTTACACAGAATAATTATAAGTAATTTGTGAAGGGAAAATATTTAGATGGAGAAATACAGTAATCATTGGAGAAAGGAAACTGGGTGTGAGAGGGCATGGGGAGGGGAATATAGTGGGAAGGTCAGATGTAGGGACATCCAGAAAGAGAGGGCAAGGAAAGTGAACCAAAATAACTGATGGAAACAAATGCAGAGACCCATGGCCAAATATTAGACCACATTTAGTGAGTCTTACAGCAGAGTTTGGGGAAGGATTGAAGGGCCATGAGGGGATAGGGACTCCACAAGAAGCTCAACAGAGTCAAAGAATCTGGACCCTTGAGTCCCAGAGAATGAACCACCAACGAAAGAGTACACTGACTTACCCTAGCTCCCCACACCACCAACAACACATATGTACCAGATGTGTGGCTTGGTCTTCATACAGATCCCCCAGTATTTGAGGAGGGAGCTGTCCATGACTCTGTTGTCTGCTTGTGGACTCTGTTTCACTAACCTGCCTGCCTTGTCTGGACTCATTGATGAGGATGTGCCTAGTCCTGCAGTGATTGCCAGTTGGTTTATAAGGGGGGCAGATGTGCCAGGGTTGGTTTATAAGGGGGGCAGATGTGCCAGGGTGAGTTGATAAAGGGGGAAAGGTTCCATTCTCAGATGAGAAGTGAGGTGGGAGGGGAAGGGACTATGTCAGAAGTAAACTGGAAGGAGGGAACTACAATCAGGATATAAAATAAATGAATAAATAAATCAATGGGAAAATTTCTTATCTGACAGAGCTGCTTGACCCTATGACCTTCAGTGTTAGTTGCCTCTGGGATTTTTTGGAAAGAGGATAGAATATAAAAAAAAAAGGCAGCAGAGGCTGAGAAAGTGAATTGGGTTATCAGAGTGAGGAGAAGGCAGTTGTTGCAGAAGATACTGTTAAGAGACTGTTGATTCAGTAAAGAGAAGCTGAGCTGAGTAGATAGGCTAGAACAGTTGTTATAGTTTAGAGCTATTAGTACAGGGGAAACTGGGAGAAGACACTTTTAAAGCAGAGGGAAAGTGAAGGAAGAACAGTTGGCTAAAAGAAGCCTTTGAAAGGGCTGGACTGGAAACTAGGAGGAGGGGTGGCAGGGAGTTAAGAGAAGTGGTCACTGTTTGTAGCAAAGAAAAAACATATTTTACACCATATAGCATGGAAAGAAGGAGATATTAATACTGCTAACAAAGGTAGCAGATGTATATCAGATTTAAGCCATTAGGACATTGAAACATGAATATTTTTGCTGTTGGATTAAGTCACTGTGCTGAATGGGTCTCCAAGCTCCTGGTCCTGACCAACTTGTGCTAAGTTTGTAAATTTTTCCTTTATAACAGACCTGTCCTGAGCCCTAGAAACAGAATAGAACTCATACACACTGCTTCTTTTTAGTGTGTGCTTTCTATGTGCTAGTATATGACAGACAATAACAATACATGTGAGAGAGAGATTTCGAAGTGTCAGAGAGAAAGTCCTCAGGGAGATCAGACACAATAACATACAAATGCCCTCTTCTGTTTCAACTGGAATTCTACTATAGGTAACCAATTTTTTTTTTTTTTTGGTTTTTCGAGACAGGGTTTCTCTGTGTAGTCCTGGCTGTCCTGGAACTCACCCTGTAGACCAGGCTGGCCTCTAACTCAGAAATCTGCCTGCCTCTGCCTCCCAAGTGCTGGGATTAAAGGCGTGCACCACCACCAACTGGCAGGTAACCAAAATTTAAGATGTCACAAAGATACTGTGTAGATAGGAAACCATCATACCACCATAGGCAGAAGCATCTTTTAGCACCTCACCTAAAATTAAGATTAACAGCAAAGGAAAACCTAGATTTTTATGTCCCATACACATACTATAACACAGAACAAAAATTTTGCATTCAATGGAAAACACACTACACAGTTCCCTTTGTCAGGCTTGCATTCAGCCTAAGGGACCACAACCGCAGAGAGCAGCATACCTCTTGTCTTCTATGACTTCTTTCATTGTGAGCGCAAACGTCTCTGCCTTGAGAGTCTGTATCTGAATAGAAACACCAAACTTCTTTGCTTCTACTCGGACCATGTTTTCAGGTTGATCACCAAAAACTGGAATGCCCACCATGGGTACTCCATGCTGGATGGCCTCGTTTACACTATTCATCCCCCCATGGGTGACAAACAGACGAATGCTAGGATGAGCTGGTGCAAAGAAGAAAGATAGTTCCAGATGTCACTGTGAAAGCTTCACATACCGGGTAAAGCAGCAGACTCAAGAAATAACTATGTGCTATGGAAAATAAACTTACTGATTTTGTTTTGAAATTTTTGATGTTCCAAGATATGATGTCTAACCTTCCCTCTGCAGAGAAATCAATGCCTTACTTCAATACAAAGACATCCAGCTACAAGGAGAGTGATGAGCCAGGCATGTTTCCTGTCCTCCTAGTCACCCTTGTCTCTACTGCTGATACTTTTCTCTTCCTATTTCCCACCTGTTCCTTCTCTTGGTTTCCATATCTGCTCTCTTATAAAGCTTATATTCTGTGTGCTATCTCCTCTATTTCAAGGAAAGATTACAAAGGGAGATGCTATATCAGACACTTCTAGATGTAAAGGTCTATATATTGCTTCATTTTGAAAGTAATCAAACATTTCTTATGATCCTACAGAAATCATTCCCAAACTATACCTCACACAACATCTACCTATATTCCCTGGAAAGTAAGCCATTTTTCCATTTCCACAACTCCCGAAAATTAACGTAAGTGTCTGACTTTTCAGCCTGTAGCTGACAACCAAGTTGTGTCTAAATGCTTACATTCTATTTGTGTTTTTAAATTGCTGATGTGTTCTCACATCTTTGTGAGAATAATGGCAACAAATACTGTCAGCTGCAACAGAAAATAGATATAGTTCACATATTGTCCAAGATGCTGCTAGATTAATACTATTTAATGTTAGATACTGTTACATCAAGGCACCATAACTGATCATATCTAATTAGGGACTGGGAAACTTTCCGATTTGGAAAGAATAAGGCAGTTGCTGCTATGGCCAGTCTAGAGTGCAGCCTGATTCCTCCAAGAATTCTAGCTGCTATTGCCTGACTCCTGTAGATAAGTCTTTTTCTATAAGTAGCCTTATCTTCTACTAGTCCAAGCATTCAGACATCAGATATCAAGTATGTCCCAAAAGCACATGAGTGGAAGTAAAGTAACAGGTCTAGGAGGAGCTTACCCAGAAGGTCACTCTGTGGAAGCCAATCCATGATTTTGACATTTGGGGCCAATCTGACATCTTTGGGCCAAAGAGAACTCTTACACGTCCATAGCACCCCTTGAGGGAGGTGAGCAAAGGCACTGTTCATCTCCTTAATAACTTCCTTGCTCTGATACCTGCTCACTACGGAGCCGAGGGCCACAAGGACAAAACCTGAGTCTCCAAACTGAGTGATGAAATTCTCCAAGTCCTACAAGAATCATAGAGGGAAGAAGGCAAAGGAAGTGTAAAAACCAAGGCAGCAATAACTTGACAGCAGGCTGGGTACTGAACAAACTCATACTTGAGTTGCTCATGGTCATATGAACAATCCTTTCCCAGGCCCTGTGCAGTGTGTCGTGTGCTGTGTTCATGTTTACTGCCTCTATTAGCAGCCATCTCTTCACCATGGGCTCTTATGAATTGTGTAACCTGTGGCTTTACTGACAGAGGTCTATTTCCAAAATGTCCCAGCTTATTTTGAGTCACACTCTTAGGTACAAAACTCAGACTCAGTCATTGAGTTTGGTGATTATGAGTCTCCAAAAAGTCACACAAAAACAAAGAATTTGAGGGGTGATGGCTTTAGGAAATTCTGTTACCCAGGAAATCAGTGTCTTCATAATGTACCATGAGGTTAGATATGTTGGCTTTCAAAGAGTTTCTTGTGTCCTCTATCTCACAATATTAATGTTGTAAGTGTCTGAGTTTTCAGCCTTTAGCTGACAATATACACACACATATACATATATACATACACTCACATACAAGATTTTATTTTAATGACTGATTTCTGTTGCTTAAAGTATAAGCTTGTTAATAACCTAATTAACTTAAGAGTAGTTCTATGTCTAACAATATGAGGCTTCCCCAAACTGCGTTTTGTATTAATTGTATGATTTTATAATTATGCTAGAAATATACAATGAAATATACAAAATTTCTTCACCAGCTTTGTTCTGTACTTTCTTGTCACCTGGTTTTGTTTTTGGACTCTGGTTACAGAGTAATGATAGACTCATAAAGTTGGCTGAGAAGTATTCTTCCCTGTAAAACTGCCTCAAATACGTACTGAGGAAGTGACATCAATTTTTAAGTGTTTCACATCACTTGCCACTTAATCTATGTTATATTAGACTTTATTGATGAAAGATTTTGTTTGGTGTTTCCCACATAATTCAATCTCACAAGTTTCAGATTTTCTATCTGTCCTAGAGTCAGTTTTGTCAACAGACATCCATAGAAATTTGTCTATTTTTGTAGGTCACTTAATTTGATGATACATCACATTATTTCCCTTGTAATCTTTATGGTTTTAAATAATAATGGATAATTTTTCACATTAGGATTTAATTCTTTGATCCTTCTTTCTTATTTATTTTCTCAATGTCTGCAGTCAGTTGCCAGCATATTCTTCTCTTTTGCTCTGTTGTTTACAATTTTTTATTATTCACTTTTTCAATCATCGTTGCTGTGATTTTTGAGCCTCTCCTTTCTCCTAGTATCCTATTTAGTTCTCTTTTCATTATCTATTTCCACATAGTGAAGGGTTACGTTATCAATCTCAACTGCCTTGTCTGCACCTAAGGAGATAATAACAGCCACAGAGGATGTCCTGATTTGTTTGTGTTACACTTTATTATTCCATTGTGCTCTGTCTCTTTTTCCTTGATATATAGTATTTTCCAATGTTCCTCTTGATTTTCCTCTTTTTCTCATGGATTATTTTAGAGTGTTTTTATGTTATTATAGATTGTTGATTCCTTTATCATCCCACTGTGAAGGAGATTTTTGCATTAATTCAAGATTTTTTAGCTGAAAATAAGAGAAACGTCACTTTTATCACTTAAGCATCTCACCATCACTGTATAAAAACAAAGGACAGGGAATTATAGAAGATAATGTCTATGAAATAACAACAACACAGTGGCAGGTAACAAGCAATCAAAATCTATTAGATCTCTCTACTTTTAAATTTTCTTTGGTGGTGATTTTGAGTCTGCATTGATCATGCAAACCAGATGGCAGCTTTAATGGTTTACAGTAGCTGAATGAAGTATAAAGGGCTCAACAGACTGGGGACACAGAATAATAGACACAGTTCTTGTTGCCACTCATGCTAAATTTTACTTAGATACATGTCTTCTGAAAGGTGTATATGTTTCAAAATGAAAAGCCTACATCCTAAACAAATATAAAATATGCAGACATTTTATATATATATATACATATATATATATGATATATATATGTGTGTGTGTGTGTGTGTGTGTGTGTGTGTATACACATATATATATTTGATATATATACATATATCAAAGTTTGGAAATATCAACACTAACTTAAGGAGTTATTCTACCAAATCCAGGACTACAGTTGGACAAAAGAAACTCATACCTCTTACCATATAACCAGGTCTTCATCATCAGCATGGGGCATTCTGACACTGTACATTCACAATCCTAAAATCGTAGGTTACAAATACCTCTCTAACCTTAAGTTACTTCCTTTTAGGACATCTCTGCCAAGTGACAGCCACCACTGAGTACTGAAGGTCTCTGAATGAAATATAAATTGAGAGCTAATGTATCACTCACTTGGGGTATTGACTGCACAGGTTTGTCCAGTAAGCCTCCCACATAGACCGTGTTGGGAAACAGAGGACGAGCAAACTCCAAGGCAAAGTCAGAGTTGACAAACCACAGCTCAGCTTTCAGTAGAAGGTCAAACAAAACTGGCCGAGAGCCTTCTGCAAAATGCTCCTGGATGGTACTGTCATATTGAGAAAGTATTTCCCTTTGTTTCATAGAGAAAGCAAAGAACATAAGAAAGTTCTTCACTCGGCCCCAGAAGTCCATTTGGTCAGTTAGACCAGAACCATGCACTGGAACATAAGAAAAGGGGCTTGGTAACAAAAAGTCCATAAAGCTAAGTTGAATGGGAAGAAAGGCCACAAATCGTTTCCCAAGCTTTTCAGCAATCAGTAAAGAACAGAAATCTAATGAATCAAAAAGTACTAGGTCAAAGTTCTCATTTTGTAAAAAGCCCATGATGTCCTTTCTGCTTAATAAGTGACTGCATAAGTTCCCAAAGTTTCGATAAATCTTTACAAGCGTTAGATGATTGGACCTGTAATGAACAAACAAATAAATAAATGAACACGAAAAGTATTTTGAGATTTTTCACACTCTTTGGAATGATGTTATGCTCAATGAAAATACTCTGCTGGTAGACAAACACAGGACTATAATTCCATCACTCTGGAAATGGAGACAGGAAGATCAAGAGTGTAAGGTCAGTCTAACATTGAGACCTTGAGGTGGGCAATGCATGGGCTAAATATGATTGTGACTCACTTAGGAAAAAATAATTTCTAATATGTTCATGGAAAGAGGTTCTGTAGCCTGAATTTTTTCTTTTATCCTACTTAAAGATAGTCAATAATTAGTATTACTTCTTATGTAAACCTTATTGCTTTCATAAAATAAGGTATATTTTTTTAATTTCTTTACTTCTTAGTAATCTTTGCTTATGAGAGAGAGACACAGAGAGAGAGAGACAGAAACAGAGAGACATACAGAGAGAGACACACACGTACACACAGAGAGAGAGAGAGAAGAGAAAGAGAGAATTCTAGAGCATCAGTCTTCCATCTGAATCACAGCTCTTCAGCAAAACCTTCAGCTTTAATCATTCTGGTGGAGGTATTGCTGCTTAAAAAAAAAAAAACCCACTTCCATCACATTTCCTCCAAGGATTTAATTCCCATATATCATCAATATGAGTTTGATTTCTTCTGTCTTGTAAGCTATCATTGATTATAGTAGATCTTGAAGGATCAGTCACCATATGCTGGTGTATAATGCTGTTTAACTCATGTTATATAATGAGTTTTTCAGTCAGTTCCCCTACCAGTTTGTATAAATAGGGTAATTTCAACTATTGTAATCCTCAATGATAAATTTATTTCTTTTAATCATCTGTATCTTAGCTTGGATATTTTGTTCCATAAAGTGAGCATCCCAATGATAACATTGGAACTAAGCTGAACATATTTTAACTTTCAGCCTAGAACTTAAACAATTAGAAAAACAATGTAGAAACCTAGTGCATTTTGTCTGTTGTATGTGAAATCTAAATTTAAATTTGTGTGTGTGTGTGTGTGTGTGTGTGTGTGTGTGTGTGTGTGTGGTATTTGCCTTCTTGTATCATGAAATTAGAAAAGAGGCAATGAGAGAGGGGGAAAGGCATCAAGAGAGATGCAGGTGTCATGAAAAAGACCCTGTGGAGGAAGAAGGCAAGGTATTACTAAGGATAATCACACACACACACACACACACACACACACACACACACACACATCAAAATATGTTACTTTGCATGCTATCTTAAAATCCTAATAAAAACCTATGTGTGAATGGAAGCTAACTATTAGAATTTTTAACTCTTATTGGTTCAAAGTTCCAATGAAGATTGTGCTAAATTTTAGTCACCCTACTGATAATACCTACTTGTAGCTCTTTTCCAGGAACTCTCTCAAGTCAATGTTTATCAGATAGATAAGAAACCTGGTAAGATGAGCTAATGCACCACGTCAACATGTATCAAAATTCCACAGATGTTAGTCCAGAAGCATTTTTGCTCACTTTCAGACTCAACTTCAATTCACAGTACATCTTCATTGTAATCAAGGGTTCATCTCTCAGAGATTTGCTGCTCAATACAACTGTGTAGAGGTAGCAGGACCTTTTAGAGGACACCTTAGAAGGAGGTCATTAGAAGCGCTCCTATATGGTTAAAGTAGTCCCCATTGGACTTTGAGTCGGTGCCTGTGGCAGGCAGTAGGGAAACATATGCCTGATCTTTCTGTTGTCTTTACACTTCCAGGCACACTCACTTTCAACATTGTTTATCCTGATGCCATCCCCAAAGCTGACTGCTGTGGATGCCATGGGCCAAAACTTCCACAACTGACCCAAATAAAATTTTTTTCAGTCTAAAGTCACCCAAATCAGTTTTTCCATTATAGAATGTAGGGCAAAGAAGGCATAATTCTCTAAAATCATTGCTGGTATTCTATTTAAATTTTTTTATGTAATGATTGCCAAATAAATGTAGTACGTGAAGGATAAATTTCTTTAAAATAGGTTAATCGCTTTAAAGGAAATCAATTGAAAAAATCCAAGAAGTTTCTGTACTCAGCAACTTAACTGTATCACACTTATAATTTGAACCACTCCTAGAAGTTCATACATGAGAAGAAGCCCATACATGTGTGTGTGTGTGTTTCTGTGTGTGTGTAAGTTTTAAATGTGTAAAATAATAACCCTATTTGAACCACCCCTCAAGAGTTCAGACTTGAAATGAAGGTAAGATATACAGTTTGAAATGTATATAAATAATAACCCAATTAGCCTAAGGTGCAATTTGACAATTCTTTTAAATATATGATGAAACCAATACAGTTTTTAAATGTCTGTGAATGAGAATCCTTTCCAGAAAAAAATTATGGATAAGCACCACTTGATTGTTAAGTTGAATTTTCAAAGATGGAGAAGAGAGTAAGAGCAGTAGAATTAACTAAAAGACACATCTGTACATGCAATCACTGTGGAAGACAAAGGAGGCCATGTACATCCCATTTAAGGACTAAGCCTCAGGCTCAGCTGGATCACCTTGTCACTGAAAGTTTTAAACTTACCTGTGGCTATTGGTGGTAAAGTCAATGACAGTGAAGCTACAATCCATAGAACCACAGAGGTTAGGTATAGTGTAAGGGACTAGTAGGCACAAATAGATCCCCTTAAGAGTAGAAAATAGAATAGCCAGTTTTGTGTGGAAGTAGGGTGCTGGAACAGTAGAATCCACTCAGAAGTGAAGAGTGATGATGGAGGGAATACAAGGAGACACAGCTAAGATCAAGGGTGCATTGAGGGGTATCATGGAAACCTAATACAGTAGACTCTTTCTAAAACATACATATATAAAGGCAATCTAATTAAAATTGCAAATAATATAGTAAATAGAGTCCTGACTGGCCATCTCTTGTCACAAAATGAGCTTCCAGTACCATAATTGAGTTGCATCTAAATGATTTGTTAGCCAAAGGGGGTTCCACGGTTATCCTCAAACAACATAGGCAGTTACCAAAACTGTAGGATGCCCTCACAAATTGGCAGCAGGCTCTACTGCAGAAGAAAACACCTACACAACTTACTGAACATGAAAAAATTGATCTGCCGACTATATAGAGTCTAGGTTCAAGCATCTTTGGTATGGGAACATACCCTGTACACTACCAAAATAGAAATGTAGACATGAATCAGCCAAAACCCCATTTATTTACTATGCTGTCCTGCCTGCAAAATATGTTAGAAAAATTGTAGCACAAATCTTGTGTGAGTAACCAACCAGTAAATTTAGATTTGACTTTAGACCTACTCCACTACATAAAACTCATATACAACATTGTTCGGGTGACAAAGGACCTGATGCTAGATATGCCAGAGACCTAAGGTAAGCCAAATACTATTGGTCTAAATAAAACAAAGCAAAACAAAAGCAGCATTATAATGACACCTAATGACATTCTGCTATAGTCATAGATTGGTGCCTTGCTCAGTCATTATCAGAAAGCTTCCCCTTGCAGCAGATGGGAACAAATATAGAGACACACAGCCAGGCATTATGCAACACTTAGCCCTAAATGGGAAGTCTGCATCAAATTTCTCCCTCCCTTCGGGCTTAAAGAACCCCAAAAAAGAAGAGGCAGAAAGAGTATATGAGCCAAAAGAGATGAAGAAAACCAAAAATCCAAGGCTTTCTAAACATGAGCAAAGCTCATATGAACTCAGGGAGACTAGTACAGAGCCTGCATCAGGTCATATTTATAGATACATACATGCATGCATACATACATACATACATACATATATAAATACATATAGATAAATTTACACACATACATATTAGTTGAATGTTTTTATGAGATTTCTGAGTGTAAAAGCTAGTGAGATTTGGGTCTTTTCTTAGGTACTTTTTTGGGGTTGTTTTTCTTATCTATGTGATAGTTTTGGTTTTATCTTATTATATTTAATTTTGTTATATTTTATTATTACCTTTTACAAACCTGATTGTGTTCTAATGAAATACAGAAAGGTAGTGGATCTGGTAGGGAAGTACTGGGAGGAGTAGATGGAGGGAAAACGGTAATCAGAATATATTATGTGAGAAAAAAATTACTTTCATGTATTCAGGGGAGTTTGAAGTGAAAATTTCTGGTTTCTCTAACAATTCAGTTCTGTCATATGATGTTTTTCTGGAAGCATATTTATGAGAGGATGTTTTGCTCAAGCAGACATGTAAGAGGACATATAATGCTCTGTTGTAGCAGATGGTTAAGATGGCACGTAATGCTTAGAAAGAATATAAATAAAACCACACAGACATGAGAGAATGCCCTTGCATTGATTAGCCTTGCAATGCTTTGCTGTTTTACTGATTTTGTTTGTCATAACCTGATAGAAAGAAACATGCCAAAGAACTTCTCATGGTTTTCTGGCTGCTTCCTGTCACCTCCATTGACTCATGCTGATTCCTCAGAGCCTTAATGTTTCTTATGAATCAAGCAACTGCTCTTGATTTGCCTTTTGTGTTGTCTGATTGGACTGGACTACCACTACTGATTCATGTTTGGAACTGACCCAAAGAACTACTTCTAAACACGTCTACATTCTCTTATTAACAAAATTTCCCCCCTATCTTTGATGTGTGGGCTACAATGGTAGCTGAAGCACTTAAGAATCCTTATTAAAGTAGGTTTTGAAAACTCTAAGTCTACAGACATTACCTCTATTAGTGAACTTACATAGGAAGGTGACAAAGTACATTGAAGAAGGTGGCTCTTCTTTCCCTGAGTAGAGAAGTTGGAGAGGACTGGCACAGATGACAGGAAATTGTTGACAGGCAACTTGTAGGTAATAATGCCTAAAGGCACACCTTCTACTTTCTACAGAATTATTCCAGCCCATAGTTTATCTAGCTACAGATCATCTACCATGCACAATTCAAGCACATCCATCCCAATAACCATCAACTCACCCAGTCGTCAATTCTCTTAAGCTCACTCAAAGCACCATGCATCCATCATATACTCACTTTTAAGTCTTGATTAGCAATACTTTGGTTCAAAGAATTGGAACACATTACCTGCCAGAAGATAATTCTTCTATAAGAAGATTCTGTATATTATCAAGTTTCTTGTGCTGATCTTCAGGTGGATGCCAATTTATAACCTGGTATGATGGTTTTTCCTCTCTAAAATCTAACAAAACACCAATTGAGTAAAATTTAAATTTATCACAATATACCACACATTATTAGGGTGATAAAAACAATTATTTAAAATAATGTCACATCTTTGTGAAAATATGATTTTTGTTTTCCAGTGGGTTGGCTTTTCTTTGAACCCATTCAATTCTGTATTCTAATCATATTTATTGATACTTTAAAATAATTCAAGAATTTTTATGTAGTCTACATAATGAAAAATTCTAACAATAGCTTTCATTTAAAGACTCAGCTATTATTTTACACTGTACAAATAAGAAAACTCAGAATGTAAACATTCTAAATTGATATAATTCATCAACTTTGTCACCATATTTTGTTAGAGTTTGTTGTAAATTGTAAAAGTCAGTTGATTGCAGTTCTCTGTGTTTCAAAGAAATATTAAAATGAAATACATAAAGTGTTAGTTTGCTTGGTTACTTTTAGTTGCTATGCATTTCATGTTTGTGGTTTCCTTGGTAGGTTGTTGTTTGTTTTGTGGTATAGTCATGTTCAGTGCCCTAATTGGCTTCAATTCATAAACCTATTTTTTGAAACTGCCAAGCACTTTTATTACAAGCATGTGTTAACAAAAGCAGGTTTTGCCTTGTTTGTTTGTTTGCTTGCTTGCTTGCTTATTTCAGTAAGTAAATGGCTCCACCTTCAGTCAAAATGCCAAATCAAAAAAAAAAAAAGAATAGATGGAGTGAAGGAAGGAAGGAAGAAAGGAAGGAAGGAAGGAAGGAAGGAAGGAAGGAAGGAAGGAAGGAAGAAAGGAGAAAATGTCTGCCATGTTCCAACTGGCCAGTCTGGCTCTTCCCCAATATTACTCATGATCAATGAAAAGTCTGAGTCCATTGTGGTTTCATTTCTGAAAATTTCAAGCTGTATCTCTCATTTTGTAAAAAAAAAAAAAAAAAAAAAAAAAAAAATCCTCAATCCATCCTCTCTTGCTATTGATGAGAATTTCAAACCAAGGTAAGTAGGCCAAAAACAGAATTCTCAAGTGATCTTCACTAGAGCATTTAAATGACTTATATTTAAAGACAGACTATAGGGTTGGGATCTTCCTTTCATTGTTCCTGGATCATGGGACATAGTCCCACCCTAACATGGCATCTCAACTCAGTCATGATTGTAAATGCCAGAACTAACTGTGGCTGACTCTCCTCAGTGAAAAGCCTCTTATCTGTGCATCTGCCAGGCAGTGAGCTTAATAAAGTGTTAGGATGGATCCCCAACACAACACAATATGCAGTTGACTAAATCCAACTGGTTGCTTATGCACACACAACACAGACATCAATCACACAGAATCCTGGAAAATGTCCTTTCTATTCCTATTGATTAAATGTCTACAGATTTTTGAAAATGCTATTAAAAGGTTGCATGGAAAAAAACTCTCAAAATTGCCATGAGTGTGACCATTCTTTTTGAGGATGTTAGTTGGGTCTTATAAGCTTAGAAAGACACACACCATTACCAAGGGAAATAAATAAATGACAAAAAAATATTAAGAGAGAGATAAGGAACAGCTAAACAAAACTAAATATTATGCAAGTGACATATAGACATATATTAGCTTAGAAGATAATTTTAAAGGAAGAAAAAAATCTCAAATGGTCAGTGAAATGGCTCAGCCAATTAAGGCACTCACTGCCAAATCTGATGGCCTGAGATTGATTCCTAGCACTCAGATACTAGAAATTTCTGCAGGTTGTTTCTTGATCTCCACCATGAACATCCATACACACATACATACAGTCAGTAAACAAATTTGCTGTCAAAACCATACATAAAACAACTTTTAAATTGTTTAAATAGAAGTGTCATATATACTTAGATAATGCTGACCTCAGAAGTCAAGAGTGATCAAACAAAAAGCCCCAGTGCTAGTGTGGGAAACATTTCTATGAGTTGTTGATCCAGAGACCAATGAAGCCTTTAAGACAGCATAGATTGTAGCCATTGCTCTTGAGTGCCTAGCAGAAGTATATAACAATGCTGAGGTCATCACAAACTGGTTTAAAGGTAGAGCAAACTCAAGTTGGAACTGGCTTGCAGCTATCTTTGTTGCTGTCAGAAGGTGCTACAAATACAGCTAAGGGCCAAAAGTCATCAATGGTTTTACATAGTGATGGACCTTCCATGTTAAAAGTTTGACCTGCAGGGAAAATGCGCCCAGTGTGATGGAAGGAATCATCTACCTTTTGACTGGATTTAAAACCCTGTTGTATGGGGGGGAAGTACCCATCATTGTCAACCTCATCAAAAGTCCATGGCTAAAGAGGTCATATTCTGTATGGAAGAAATTACTACTTTCGTTTCACTAAATGAGCATGTTTTTCAAATCACTTTATAGATATTTATGTTTGCACCCATGTACTATAAGTGTTGTTATCAGCCTTCATTAGAGAATTTTTTTGTTCAGCAACTGCAATAAATGCAAAGAGCCATGTCTCCTTGATGTGCTGAGGACAAGTGGCTGTCTTGTGCTAAGCCCTAAAAAGAGCGTCTATCTCCATCACTCTCTGGGGTCAGAGATCATATCACAGGAGGAGATGAAACTCAGCTAAGAACTGGATGGAGGGAAAAGGGTCACAAAACACTATCTCCTGAACATGCTATGGCTGCCTCTATCTCGACCTCACTACAACTGTGATTACCTATACTGGACCTGACTTTTAGCAAGAATGAGGAATGACTCGTGAGACTGCCTTGCTTGAAGAATTACTGCTGACTGTCCATAGATGCAGGTGGGGGGTTGTCATTTTCATCAGTGGTTTGACCACTCATGAGCTTCCTAAACTCCAGTGGTTAGCTCTATTTCCAGGTTCATGCAAGAGTTTTCCTTAGTTAAATGTAGTTCTGTCTCTGTCTCTGTCTCTGTCTCTGTCTCTATCTCTCTTTCTCTTTGTGCGTGTGCGGTGTGCGTGTGTGTGTGCGTGTGTGTGTGTGTGTCTGTTCCTCTGTCTGTGTGTGAGAATTCTGGTATTTAAGTATAAAAGCATATTTTAATTTCTATAAACCCAATAGGATTGAATCAACTTTACCTTATATACTGAATGAAACTGTTATACATTTAGTTCCAACAGTATAAAGTAAGCAATGACATTAGAAAAAGAAAGGCCTATGTTCTAATCTAAAAGATAAACTCTGAGTTAGAGACTTTATCATATGTATATATCTGGGTTTTTTGTTTTCTTGTTTGTTTGTTTTTGTTTCACCTAATCTCCACTACAAATAGGAACCAGCCTGCTAGAAGGGTTAAAGGTTTTCTGGCAATCCAGAGCACTTATACATACATGTCCTCGTCTGAATATTTGTATCAAATGACTGAAGATCAGTGATATTATTGGATTGGTCCCACCAAAACAAGAACAATTAACTTGAAACATATGCTTGATAAGAAGTGAGACATGCAGGTATTGATATGTTGCTCAGCTGTTAAAGTTCCTGCCTAGTGCATACAAAGTCCTACATTTAATCCTGAGAAATACTCAGAATCAGGTTCTTTGTTATGCAGTTATTATCCAGAAACTCAGGAGGAAGAAAGAAAAGAAAAAATAATGTTATTATTTACTACAAAGCGATATTGAAAACTTTCTGGAATACTGTGGTGCAGTGGACTCTGAGGAGCAACTGGGTGCTTGGTCAAGCGTTAAACCTGGAACCCAGACCCTTATTGAATGGCAGGAGTTTGGCTCTACCCCCAGGCCCTGGTTCTTTTCATTTAGCTTCAGCCCTCCACAGACCCTCCCACAGAGAGGTCTATGGCCATCAGTCACAAGGAACAGGACTCAGGCCCTATATAGTTTTACATACTAATGAGGTACCTGAAGGCCAGAGGGTGGAGCCAATTAAGCATTCTTCCCCAGCCCCTCCCTATTTAATTCAGATCTGCCCTGAGTTTCGGGGGGGGGGGTGCACATCCAGATCCAGATCCATCTACATCTGCCATGAAAATAAAGCCTGGAAAACTCATGGACTTTCTTGTGTCATTGGGGCCGTACCTTGAGGAACTTTGGAGAAGGCCTTTAATGAGCAGCTGTAGCAGCAGCCACTGTGCCTAACATCACCCTGGAGGAACCCTCAGCATTTCCAGCCAAATACCCACAGGATAAATGAGACTCTTTATCAAATCAAATAAATAGACAGATAAATAAGAAAGTTAGTTTATAATGAGTCTAAAGGTGCTTGATATAAGAAGGAAAAGAATTATAACTTCAACCCATCAAACATCTCTTCCTGGCACCAATCAAATACTTGCAATTATGGATAAACCCTAGAAATCTTTACTCCTTCAGAATACATCATATAGTTTTTCAGATTGAATAATTACAGAATGAAAATCTGTTATCCGAACAGATCCAAACAGCTACTTAATGTTTAAATGGTTTAATGCTTAGCTTCAATTGAAAGTTGGGAAAATAACCTAATAATATTATTTCTACATTTATAAATCCATTCAAATTGTAAAACTAAAAAAAAGAAGAAAGAATAACCCATTACTGCATCTGAAATGTCCAGATTTCGTGGATGTTGAAAGTACCTCTGAGTTGTGTGGTGACTCATGCCTCTAATCCCAAAAGTTGAGAAGCTATGACAAGACCATTCCCCTGAGTTTGAGAACAACCATGGCAACATAGATGAGTTCCATGAGAGCCTGGACCTGCCTCAGAAAAATTAAGAAAAATAAAATAAGAATGGAAGAAAAGAAAATAAGAATGAGAGAGAGAACAGGAGGTCATCATTGGGTGAGCAAGAAAAAAGAAAGAGAACAAAGAAATGAAAGACAAGATACTTTAGGACAGTAACACTCAAACCTACATATGAAGGACACCAGCTCCACAAATGTGGAGAATTTTGGTAGATTTTTTTGTTCGTAGCTTATTAAAGGAGCAGAGTCTATAGCCATGAACAATATGTCAAAAGTTGTGAAAACAAGCAAAACAGGCTGAGCATGAATTACAGCTCTGAAGTCAGTCTGGCAAGGCAAATTAAATGTATAGGAAGATTTCCAGTGAATAAGGAAGAGAAGTTTTCTGAGCTTTGGTGCCTTAATCAGCAGGGATTAATGATCTTCAGTTTGGTTATGAGTCTCTGTATTTACTAAATTAAATAGGAAGTTCTGACATCACTATACAGAATTTTAGGAGAGCGACTGATTTTTAAGAATTTGAGGTCAGCTCAATCATGTATCCTAAATGTTAGGCACAAATATGAAAGTCAATGGAAAATATTTCTTGAAATGTAGGTCTCATTGAAAAATAGAAACTCATATATGTGCCACTGAATATAGCTATCTCTACATAGAGTCCTAAATATGGTAGGATACATCTATTCAACACTACATTCAGAAACACTCGACATAAGAGCCTCTCAAAATGATCAATAAAAGTGGGTAGTGTTGACTATGAGAGACACTCAAGTAATGAGATATTTAATATACTTTTGTTGCCATAACAAAATATCTAATACTAATTCATTTATATTTTAAAAATCACATTGGGATGGCTCAACAGTTGAAAGTGTGTATTCCACTTGCACAGGACTTATGTTCAGTTCCCAACACCCACATCAGGCAGATCACAACAGCCTGTTAGCTCCAGCTCCAAGTGATCCAAGCATGTCTTATGGCCTCTTTGGGCACTTGCACTCACATGCAAAAACTAACATACAATCACATGCATATATACATAAACTGAAAATTTAAAAAAGAATCTAAAAACTTATTTTTCTCATAGTTCTAAAGATTGACCATCGAAGATTGGGCAAAGTCACCTGAATATCCTGTGATGGGCTTTCACTGCATCACAACACAAAAGTGCCAGATGTGGGTACAAAAGACACAAGACAAAAGAAATGAAAGAGGCTAGGGAAGGGCAGGTTCATTCTTTCATAAACACCTACCCAGCTGAGAACTACTCCACCCCTACTAAGACAATATAATTCCCTTCCAAGTGTTTACTGATAGAGCAATCAGATTTTACTAGGTCTATATCAAATAGATTAATTATTCAACACCACTACATCAAAAACCCTGATTACAGCACATTAAGGTTTGGGGTACATGCTGTGATTATAGTCAACCTATACCAGGAAGTAAGTAAAATACAGAAGTATATCACATGCAGCAAGGTTTACATAATCTAATCAGATCTATAAAACTTACACACACACACACACACACACACACACAATCACACACCACAATTTAACCCTGAGAAGTTCAAATACAGTTTTGTCAAGTGCTTGTATACAAAAGCTATTATTTATTACTTAAGTAATTTATTGTAATAATTGATTTTAAACATACCTGAGATGTTAACCGTTTTATAAAGAAGTTTGGTAACATTGTGACCACTGCCATGAAGAATTTGTGACACACGGCTCATCGCTATACAATGGCTTCCACCTAGAAACAATACATAAAGTTCATTTTTGTGGGGATTAAAGAAAGTGGTTCTGATTACCATAGATAAGTAACATAAAGAAATATAAAATTAACTGTAAAGACACAGAATGCCTCAGGATGCCTAGGTAGAAACTAGCTCTTCCATACCCTCAGTTACATTGTAGGTAATACCCAAAATATGAACCCACCAGAGCTTTGGCCAACAGCAATCTTTCACCAAAGATCTGAAGGCCAGGCCTGGAGACATGGCTCAGCAGTTAAAAGAGCTTGCTATTCTCACAGAGGACTTGGGATCAGTTCTCAGAAGTCATGTGATGTCTCACAACCATCTGAAACTCGAGTTACAGGAGATCCACACCTTCTTCTGGCCTCCACAGACTTGCCATGTGCATAATACATTACCATACATTCAGGCAAAACACTCATAAATGAAAAATTAAAACAAATAAAATCTTTTTTAAAATTTAGACACTCTTTATCCTATGATACAGGTATACTTTCCACTGTATTTTTCCATCACTGCCATCATTGGACTCAAAAAAATTACTGTAATCATGTAATCATGTCCTTCATTATGTGATGGACACTGTCTTTATCTGGAATTTTATGTTATTGCTGAGGAGAGAGATACAGCACCTAAAATATTAGGGAAAGAAATTTTCATAAGGATAAAGGATATGGAGCCCCCAATGAAGAAGTTTCTATTCTTGAACCTGAGATTATGCCCTTTTAATAAAGTCTTCAAGGATCACCGTGAAGACTGAACAACTCTGAAGTAATTACAAAAACACAAGTTGCGTGAGAAACTGAGACAACATGAATTCTGCAGTACTCCTGGGCTGCTAAGTAAAGAGGATCTCTGGAAAGAAACAAGGATCATTGCACAAATGACTTCTCCTTAACCACAATTTCTTTAGAACATTTGTTTTGAGACCAGAATTAAAGAGGAAAAAGATAAGAAAAGATGAAATGGAAATTTTAATCAAAAGCTGAAAGAAAAGAATGTTCAGGAACAAAAAGACCCATGATGATTAAATTGGGGCAAAAAAGTCAGGGAAACAGCATGTACCTTCCCAGTGAATCACTCCTTCCATTTCCATGTGTGTTGTCTGAATAGCACAGACAGAAGCCACCACGCCTGCAGTGTCTTGCTCCTGCTCTCATTAGACTGAGAAGAAGGAGTGCCCAGTGAAGCAGTCATTCTAATGGATGCTCGTGAGTAAGAGCTCTTCCAGAGAAACACTGAAAATTTCAAACTGCACAAACCAAGCCAGTGGGGACAGAAAAAAAAAGTGAAGTGTCGAGATCTGGGGTCCTTACCATCATTACCTCAGAGACTCAGTGCAAAAGCAGCTGGATGAGGCACCTTCTGCACCTGAGACTCATTGCAGAAGAGAGGCAGAGTGATTACGAGCCAGAGGAACATGGAGTTTGCTCAGGGGTTGTATCTCCTAGGAATGTCAGAAGCTAAACTCATAAAGTCTTACCAGGAAGACTGATTAAACATGATTCAAACAAGGACAGCAACAAAGATATGCTAAAGTAGATGTGGGAAATTCCAGGAGCTGTCAACCCTAGACAGACAGACAGACAGACAGACAGACAGACAGACAGACAGGCAGACAGACAGGCAGGCAGGCAAGCAGGCAGGAGCGTGCACACGCGTGCTCGCACGCGTGCACACACACACACAC
>JANHMN010000014.1:46129222-46149913 GCA_030674055.1 Rhabdomys pumilio | reverse complement strand
GTGAAAAGTGGAAATGGAAATGGAATATGGCATCAGAATTTTTAACACTAGTGTAAAAACTGCCACTACAAAACTACTCCATAAGAATTTTTTATGCAACATTAGAAAGGTGACTTGTATTCCTGCTAAAGACATCCCATTCCCTTGACCCTTGTTTTCCTCTAACAAGAACTGAGTAGAAGGCTCAAGCCCATGTTCTCTCCAGAACTGAAGTCCTCAGGCTCCATCCCTGAAGGTGCTCTAAGGGTGGCGCACTGTCACTTGAGAACAGCTGAAAACAATCACCCCTTTATACAGGCAGACTTTTCACTTTTTGCACTTTATTACCACAGACAATCAAAAAATAGGTAACATATGAGCCATAAAATACAGAATTATAAGACCCATTCATCTTCAAAAAATGTTAAGAAAGTAGGTAAAACACATAAGAAGCATAGAATCCTCCTGAAGATAACCATTCATCTTCTCAGGGTTATCTTGATAGAAAATATTCCTAATATTCACCCCTTAGAAATTTGAGATAAGACTTTGAATGTTCTACCCCTGCCATTGAGAATGTTCTCAAATCCTAGGGCTTAAGACTCAGGTAAATATTTGACCCCAGTTTGTATAATCTTTACTTCTTTAGCAGTTTAAAGAAAACTTCTGCTTTTCATAAGATTACCATGTAACTGAGATAGCTAGAAATAGTGAAGATGGACCAATGGCGGTTAACTTACTATTCACTGTTAAATCCAGAATGTCAGTAGCTTTAACATAAAATGCCAGACAATTTGACTTTGGGGTAATATCTATTATAAGCGAATTATGATCACAGGTTAGAAATTAAGTGTTTATGGTCCTTTGCAGAAGCTTGAAGGTTACTTTTGCTAATAATCTCTTCTGGCAAAATGGGATAAGACCTTCACCACCTATGTCATGCTATTACATTTGTGTTCTTTCTTGCCTGAATTCTTGGGTCACATCCTATTCAACAATAAAGCCAAAAAGCTGACCATTTAAAAATGTTTTCACAAAGACTATATACAGGTTTAATGCTACCTGTTTCCTGTTGGCACTAATATGTATTTCTCCTATTAAATCTGGGCTTTTATCAGTTATCCATGTATATGAAGCTCCTATTTTCACGAGACCCAGACCAAACCATGGGACCAGGATACTAGTGGTATAAAAATTAACATATCAGTTCCTGGAATAAGATGATGTCCTGGTGACATGCAAACTTTAGTGTCTGGGTGCTTTTAGAAAAGAAGAACATCTTTCAAAAACAAAAATGTTTATCAATGTCAGCCTACCCAAAAAAATCAAGAAATGTTCAGTGTTCCCTTAATTGGATGAATAGGCTAAACATTTTAAGTAAGTTGCCTCCCATCTACTCACAAGTAAAGCCCCAGTAGAGAAGCCTTTTTACAAACCCGCACTCCACTTCCTGTTGCTGTTTATATATCACATGATATCACCATCTACTATTTCTCTCACCCTTGGGTAGAGTCCCCTCTGAGCACCACATTTCACCCACTCCATATCTCCTCCCCAGGTTTAGTCTATGCCTAGATAGAAAAATCACATGCATGGTCAACTATGTGCCATTTTTATGAAACATGGTAACCCAGGCATCACAGTATCACAAGACTCTGTCTATATTCCCAGCAAGAACTTACCCAGTGTAGATATAGTCAGGATATTTGCAGCCTGCAAGAGAAGAAACTCAAGGAGAAAGAAGCTCACTAGAAGCCAACTCCGATGTGCTGCCATCTGTAGAACACGTGGAGCTCAGGCACAGGCTACACACCTAGAGAGCTGTGCCCCACTAAGGGACCCTGTCAGCCTCTGTCACAAAACACTGTCTGTAGCCTTGAAATAGGGTAAAGGGGGAAGATATTTTATGTTGTTTTTCCAAATGCCCTTTTGCCCTTGTCTCTGCTAATTCCTTTCCAGTGGACACTGTTTCACCCTCCTTAACTAGAATTCAAAAAAAACGGTTGGAGAGTTGATATTTAACTTGTTCTATAACCACAGTATTTTTTTTTCTTTCTGGCTCAAAATAACTCTAAAGTGGGAATGTATGGACCTTGGAAAATCAATGACAGCATCTTAAAGTGTCATGTTGTCATGTGCCATGAACATTTTACATCTCTATTCACAAGCTTAAAAGACATTACCTTTTCCATCACTCATTTATCTGTATCCTATTGTCATTTCTGAAATTCATTACTCTTGGTACCAGTTTTAAAATGTCCAGTAGTGTCAATCATTAACTAATCTTTAAGGAAAAATCCCAAGATTATTGCTGAACAGGTCACAGATGCATGAAAATGTGCTGATGTCTTCACACCCAAGACAGGAGAAAAAAAGGCTAAACCTCCAGTTCTGAATAAATATCATAAAACACATTGGAAGGAGATCACAACCCTCCCAAGATAAAGCTCAGGAGAGAGTCCAAATCTATTTACTTGTAAATCAACACAAGAGAACGTAGCACAATGCCCCCAGTCATCTTTATGCTCCAGTCTAAAACCAAAATGCTTTAGCCAAGTTTCCCAGTGTAGCTCCAAAACAGGAAGAGAATCAGCTTCACTACTTCCCAAGCATGCAGAAGAATGCAGCCTTGAATTTCTGCTTTGCTCTGCAGCAGTGTGTCTTTTGTCTAAAAGACTTTGCTTAGGCCTGAGTTTAAACATCATGCTCTGGTATAATTCACAGTCAAACAACGGAAAGAAACAAAAAAAAATTAATCTGAGAAAGAGGACTGCAGTGTTTTTTTTCCCCCAAACTCAGTCTATCTTTTGTTCTCATAGTTCTCAAATGTATTAGTGTTGTGGTACACTTATTGTAAGCTACAATAAGTTTACGGATACTCAGACAGCTGGCAAGGCATCATTTGTGGCCAGGTATGAGACTCTACTCCATCTTCCAGATGGCAGTAGCTTTGGATTCAGTGAAGAGAGAAAGAAAATTCCATGTTCACACAAAATGTCTGAGCACCATCCTATTCACTGAGGTTCTGGAAGTAACAGTGGATTCTCTCTTTCTTTCTCTCCCTTTTCTGGAGCTAAGACACCCATCTTCTTGGAGTTTCAAACATCAGACCTCAGGACTAGTGAAATGTTTCAGTGCATGAAGTATTTGTGGTCTTAAGTACAGGTACCTAGATCTCACAGAAAGAAAAAAAAAAAAAAAAAACCTAAACTGAATAAAACAAACAAAAACAAAAAAAAAAAACCCAAAACTAACAAAAAACAAAACAAACACACAAAATCAGGTACAAATAATCCAATCACTATGTAGGTCAAAATGGGTGTATCTGGATCTTGTGGCCTTACTCACTTGCCTGTCTAACTTAACTGCTCAATGAAAGGTCTAGTAGAAGACCTTGTCTCAAAAAGCAGGCTATGTAGTGTAAAGAAAGACACTTAATGTCAATCTCTGATTTCAACATACATGTTCATAAATATATGTATGAACTGTCCTGCTCATATATACACATGAAAACACATATACCATACACATAGACCTCTCTTCCCCCCTCTCTCTCTCTCTCTCACACACACACACACACACACACACACACACACACACATACACATACACACAGGCAAGCACATGTGTTTATACAAATCATACACAACAGGTTGTTTTTTATCCACACAAAACTATACATAACCTGAACTCTAACAATAGGAAACTAAGTAAATTAATAGTGATGATGCACACAATAGACTATGACTAATAAATACAATGAATTTTCTACAAATACTATAAATAAATGTTTTCATAATAACTTTTATTTAAACCAATACAATAAAAATTATCCAATTTATGTTCCCAATTATGAAAAAACTAGATGATACAAACTAGCATAGTAACATTATTTACTGACCACCCATGGCTTATAGGAATTAAGATAGCCAACAGCAAACACTGTAAAAAGCTAAGAAGAAAAAATCTGTGATGATAAATTTTTATTGTATTGAGATATATAAATATAGGTAAATATAGATATCCATATATATATATTAGTTATGATTAGGATGTCAATAGTAACCTTGTAAAGTACTTTTCCAATTGAAATGTGACCTAAAGGAAATTATAGACAGACTGCTTTGCATTTTAAATGACACAAAACAAAACTAAAATCACTATCTGAGTAAAATTATCTTCGAACACTTTAGGAGGCACAGGACATTAGGTACTCACTGGACTTAGTTTTCAAAATTCAGATCATGGAGAAAGTATTCAAATCCACTCAGGCATTCCTGCTGAGTGAGAAGATTGAATTCAGATTTTAGGAAGGAAAAGACAGCTGGCAGGAATTTACAGGCTAAACCAACAAGGGCAGAGTGGTGCAGGAGAAAATGGAGTGCTCTGTGAGACAAAGTCTGGAGCTAAGATTTCCTAGAAACAGGTCAATCCAAACTCACTAGTCCTTCCTCATTTCAACATTGAGCTACAGAAACAGTCAAGTGGAATATCCAGAGGGCACACATGGCCCTGTCCCCTTATCCTTGATTCAATTATCAATATTTTCAAGTCTGGAGAGTTGCAATTGGTTTGAAACAATTCTCTCTCTCTCTCTCTCTCTCTCTCTCTCTCTCTCTCTTTCTCTTTCTTTCATACACACACACACACCAAGGAACGGCATTAAGAGTGCATGTGTTGAGAAGTGGAAAGGAGAATAGTGGAGTAGGAACAGATAAATCAGGTGAGAAATGGGGGGGGACACCTAGAAGGAAACACAGTAAAGGATAACTAACATTAAAGAGATTTGAAAGTACCATAGGGAAACCTACTATAGTATAAGCTTCCTTTTAAAATTACATACACATATATTAAATGGTCTTAAATGAGATTCTACAGTGAGAATAAATACCTTCTGAAAGTAACATAGGCGGTCAAATAAAACACCAGTAGATTCATAAGTATGAATTACTTCTTTTCAGTTTTGATCAATGAGATGCCATAGAAAGTCCCCTCCCTGAAACATTATAATCTGGTTCCATTGTTCTTGGTTGCTCCCCAAAATTTGAAGGCAAGACTTTTTCTTGTTGAAGTCAACAAATATCTTATTCATAGGACAGGGATCAATCAAGCTGGTGCCAAACAAAAAGCTTCAACCCTACTATCTAACTTTCATAATGCTAGAAGTTTCTATACATACTAATATAATAAAAGAATCATCATGACTCTTACCTCGCTGAGAATTCTTTGAATTGCCAATTAATAATTGGCCTGAAAGGAAATATGCCCAGTGGTAAAATAGTGGCACAGATATTGCCAGAGTAGCCAACTATCATCTGAGCCTGCTGGATAACATGAACTCTATGTCTGGTATCATTTTCAGAGACAAAATTCTGGGGCTTTCTATGTCCTAAGCTATAGGGGAGAACCCTAGTGCTCTTGCTCTATCAAATAGACAGAGTTAAAAAATGATCCCAAAGTTCTTCATTTTACAATCATAGATTAATTAGTGCACCTTTAAGCCCTCATCATAGACGTTTCTTTTGCAGTAGATAATGATTAATACAGATCCCAACAAATGGTCAATGTGCAAATAAAAAAAGACTCATACCTTCTGCTCAAAAATAAGATCTCTTTTGGACATTGCTCTCCAAAAGGCTCATGGGTACTTGCAAAATAAAATAAAAAGGAAAGATTGTAATGGCAAGTGGTGGATATTTGGAAAATATAAAAAGATTATTTGGGGGTTGGGGAGGAGGAAGAGATGAACCTGATCTGCTATTTGGCAAGGGAAAATGAAGAAAGCCTTGAGGGACAGAAGAAAGAATGGAAACAGGCAACCTCAGTAGGTAGAAGGTTTGGGGGACACTTCAGAATGCACCAGAAGCCTGGGAGGTAAGAGACTCTCAGGAATCAAAAGGAGGCACCTTAGATAAAATGCCCAAAAGTAGGGAGAGGGAACTTATAGAGCATACCACCAGTAGAAAGACAGGGCATCAAGTGAGGGAGGGGTTGCCATCCCACAGTCAAAACTCTGACCCATAATTGTTCCTGTCTGAAAGAACTGCAGGCATAGAAATGGAGAAAAACCTGCGGCAAAGAAGGTGCAGCAACAGGCCCAAAGTGGGATCCAGTTCAAGTGGAGGTCCGAAGGCCTGACATTATCAATGATGCTATGGCACACTCACAAAAATGGACTTATAATAACCACACACCAAAAGACCCAACAACCAGCTTAAAGACTCACATGCAGACATTTGCACCCAACCAATGGACAGAAACTGCTGACCCCTGTGGTTAAATTAGGGAAAAGCTGGAAGAAGCTGAGGAGGAGGATGACCCTGTAGGAAGATCAGCATTTTCAACTAATCTGGAGCCCTGAGATCTCTCAAACACTGGACCACCAACCAGGCAGCATACACCAGCTTATATGAGGCCCCCAACACATATAGAGCAGAGGATAGCTGGGTCTTAGTTCAGTTAGTAAAGATGCACCTAACCCTCAAGTGACTGAAAGCCCCAGGGAGTTTAGAGGTCTGGTGATGTGGGGCATGAGGGTTGGGGACATCCTCATGGAGACAGGGGTTAGGGAGGAGGTATAGGATGTGGAACATTCAGAGAATGGACAGAAAGGGGAATAAAATCTGGAGTGTAAAAAATAAATACATAAATACATACACACAAACATCCACACACAAACATACATACATACATACATACATACATACATACATACATACATACATATTTAAAAAAAATTATTTTCCAGACATGACGTCATAGTTTCACACATGAGCCAATAAGGTTAGGATGGCAAAAGGATGACTTACAAAATCAGCCAAGCAAAATCTAATCATGGATGGAGAGGTTTTCCTGAAGCTGAACTATCTGAGGACCTGTTATCAGGTGACTGCTAACAGGAGAGGAAGACTTACTTTCCTCCAAAAATGTGAGATACCTGAGAGGGCAGATTTCCAGTAGACAGACACATTCTCCATCTCTCTTAAATTAACAAGTTAAGGAATAATATTAGTGCCATTTCCTGACACACAAATTGAGGTACGTGATTTCAGATTGGTAATAATCTTCATGATGTCATTTTCATCCTACATTAAGTATTCTTTATTAGCTAATTATCTTTTGTTAAGATTTCACAGGTTTAACCCCTGCAGGATCTTAGGTAAGGAGGCAGCAATACCTGCCCCAAACAAGGGGTAACTGGGACCCATAAGCACTCAGGAACTCACTCCAGGCCAGGGAAACTGGTTCCTTCCTGTTTGTGCCTGAGCACTGAACAGATCTTCAGCTCCATTCTGTACACAATCCCATAAAACCCAGAGGAGGAAGGACTCCCAGGAGATCTAACAAGCTCAAGAACATAGAGTCATAGGATCACTGGATCTCAGAAGATTGATCATACCAGGATTTCTAGATCCCAGAGGCAGCCTGACTACCAAGAGCTCTTACATTCAGTATCTCAGGATCACAGGATCACAGAGACAGCTGGACTCTGAGTTCTGACACAACCAAGATAACATGAAAAACAGGCACCAGTCAGAGACAGTGAGTGCAGGTAGCACTAAAGATAACCAGATGGCAAAAGACAAGCACAAGAACATAAGCATCAGCAACCAAGGGTACTTGGCATCATCAGAACCTAGTTCTCCCACCATAGCAAGTCCCAAATACCCCATAACACCAGAAAAGTAAGATTCAGATTAAATATCCCTTCTCATGATGATGATAGAGGACTTTAATAAGGACATAAGTAACACTCTCAAAAAAAATTGAGTAGAACACAGGTAAACAAATTGAAGCCCTTAAAGAGGAAACACAAAAATCCCCTAAAGAATTACAAGAAAACAAAACCAAACAAGTGAAGGAATTGAACAAAATCATCCTGGTCATAAAACTGGAAATAGAAACAATAAAGAAATCACAAAGGTTCTACCCTGAAGATAGAAAACCTAGGAAACTTCCAAAGCCGTGTTAGAATTATGCCAAATACACTGCAAGTGTCATTAAACTTCTTCCCTAATAATATGACTACCACTGTAAATTTTAAGACTAATATGAATCCAGTGGGATTTGGCATGGCACTCACGATGGCTCCTTACCCTTAATTTGAACCTCCTTCCAGTAATTTGAATAGGATAGAGAACATCAATCCTTTCTTCCAAATGCCTATAGAAATCCTCTTGTATATTCAACACATTAGTAACATTTTTTGCTCAATGATTAACAAAAGTAGCTGTCTTATCTTCTTGTGTCACAGCAATTGCAGAAGCAATGGTGCTAGCAATTAATGTAATTAAAGCTGTTATAGCAGCGATAATCAAACCCACTACCCTCTTGCTTTTGCTTAAACTCCGCCTCGTTTCTTTCAGTACTTAAAAGCTATTTTTAGAATAGCAAGGTTCTGCGATACTTAGGGAACTAAAACAAAAGCTGGTTGATAGACCTCTATAACTGACATGCTGGATTTCAAAACACAAACAAAATTAGAAGGTATACAATCAATGCAACTTACATTAAATACTGTAGAAGAAACAACAGTATTTTTAACTTGACAATGAAAAGAGCCTTAACACATGTGCTAACAACTGTTTAAAATCAGGATTCTGCCCCAACTTTATCTCTTGCTAAAATAACATCATAGAGAACTGCAGCTAATTTCCATGTATGTCTCTGAAAATATCCAGAACCAGACTTCCAAATGAAGACTGTTATTTCCAATATTGGATTGATTTCTAGAGCAATACATGTTTGAGTCTGAATAACTGTTCGCATTTAATAACAATACAAGGGGCATTAAATCCTCTCTTTTTTATTCTGTTTTCCACAAAGCCTAAGACCTTGAGGCAAGGCACCTTGTCCCTTCAGGGATATAAGGAAGCATTGGTGTGTCTAAAACTAATGTCCAATACAGCTTCCCAGTCACCATTGTCGGGGCACTCAGCAAGCTTACAGGACAGGATCATTCTTTGTTCTGACAACAGCATGTCTCACTCATCGCTCTAGCAGCCACAATACTCCTTCAGCATACTGGAGAAAAAATACAAACATGCCGTCTTCCCCATATTTAATATCTGATCAGGATCGTGCCTTATGCCAGTAAGTGAATCCTTCCCTTTCACCTATACATAAGTATGCCTAGTTCTAGAGAGCCATAGACACTCATCAGAAAGTTCCTTGGCATCCAAATTTTTTATAAAAAAATTAAAATAAAAAATATAAGATCATGATTAAAATAAATTTGTGGTGTTCAGGGATATATCTCCCCCTTTTTTATTTTATGAAGATAATGTTTTAAAGTTCCATAGGCCCATTTCACAGTCTCTTGTCCTTGAAAATTATAAGAAATTCTCATGTTACTGGAAATGTTAAATTGCTTCTAAAAAGTCTCAAATGTCGACTGCCATAGCCAGTTCCATTATCTGTTTGTTTGGGTTTTTTTTGTTTGTTTGTTTGTTTGATTGATTGATTTTTTTATTATTATTGGGTACTTTATTCATCTACATTTCAGATGTCATACACTTTCCCCATTCACAACCCCCAGAAGCCCCTTAACCCATCCTTCCTCCTCTTGTTTCTATGTGGGTGTGACTCCCACCCATCCACCCACTCCCACCTCCCCTCCTCCAATTCCCCTTCAGTGGAAGTTTCAATGATACATAGGGAGCTTATGAATTTCAAGAATGCTGCTCTGCTGCGCATTGATGCAGTAGATACTGCAGATAAAATTACCCGTGTCCTGAGGTCAGTATTTTTATTTTGGTCAAGCTCCAAAAATAACATATATAGCTTGATCATGCTAGCTTTTTTTGTCCTGGGAATACTTTTATTCCTGCCCATTGTCTTAAAGCTTATCATTAACAACATCAACATGTTGGCACCAAAGTATATGGTGTAAACCTGAAAATCGACAAAAATGGACCTCCTGATAGTTATTACATTAACAGTCTGTCAAGCCAATGACAGGTAAGTTTCTGCACAGAGCTTTACCAACCTAACGCAGAAGTGCATTGCTTTTGATAATACATATTCTATGATGGTTAATAAAGGCATTCTTTTCAGAATGACCTAAGACAGAATCAGTCTTGTTAAAGAAAAAAATACGGGGTGAGGCAGAGAGCCTTTGGGGCTCCTTGGCAAGAATCTGACATGGGCTAAGGACATGGAAATTGACTGCTTGGTAGGAATATGACATTGGCCAATGACAAGAAATAAGGTTTCAGGCAGGAATTGGACATTAGTCTACAACAAAAAAGTAATTGCAGGCAGGACTCTAAATACTAGTCTAGAATAAAGAAGTAGACTTCAGACATGAAAATGACCTTGCACTAGGTCAGGAAAATAGGCTCAGATACTTTGATCATGCTGATAAGCCCTTAGAAACAGCAATCATTGGAGTGTTCACGCAA
Source organism: Rhabdomys pumilio (assembly GCA_030674055.1). Lineage (NCBI taxonomy): Eukaryota > Metazoa > Chordata > Mammalia > Rodentia > Muridae > Rhabdomys > Rhabdomys pumilio. The sequence continues at coordinate 46,139,531 of JANHMN010000014.1, read as the reverse complement.
TTGTGTTTAATACCTGGCTTTTTCTTTGACTATTGGTGTTGCTTGTTCCTTGACCATTTGCATCTATTGCATTGTTCAATGGTTAACCTAGAACTGACCTTACTACATACATGAAATTAAAATGGTATTAAAACATATAGGAGTAGGGGGGGTGGGATGGGGGTTGTAGGGAAGGGAAAGTGGGAGAGGAAATGACATCTGTATTGTAAGTAAATAAAATATCCAATTAAAAAAACAATAAAAAAGAAAACCTAGGAATGAGATCAGGAGTCATAGATGCAAGCATCATCAACAGAATGAAAGAGATAGAATAGAAAATTTCAAGTACATAAGATACCATAGAAAATATTGACACAACTGTCAAAGAAAATACAAAGTGCAAAAAGCACCTAACACAAAACATCCAGGATTTCTAGGACACAATGAGAAGACCAAACCGAAGGATAATAGGTATAGAAGAGAGTGATGATTCCCAACTTAAAGGACCAGTAAATATCTTCAACAAAATTATAGAAGAAAACTTTCCTAACTTAAAGAAAGAGATGCCCATAAACATAGAAAAAGCCTACAGAACTTCAAACTAGACCAGTAAAGAAATACCAATTGTCACATAGTAATCAAAACATCAAATGCAAAAACAAAGAAAGAATATTAAAAGCAGTAAGGGGAAAAGATCAAGTAACATGTAAAGACAGATCTATCCAAATAACAACAATATTCTTACCAGAAATTATAAAAGTCAGAAGATTCTGGACTGATATCATACAAACCCTAAGAGAACACAAATGCCAGCCCAGGCTACTATACTCAGCAAAACTCTCAATTACTATAGATGGAGAAATCAAGTTATTCCATGACATAAACAAATTTACAAAATATCTTTCCACAAATCCATCACTAGAAAGAATAATAGAGAAGAAATTCTAATACAAAGAGGGAAATTATACCTTAGAAAGATCAAGAACATAATCATCTTTCAACAAATCCAAAAAAAAAGGTAGACACACAAACATAATTCCACCACTAAAAACAAAAATAAAATAGGAAGCAACTATCACCTTATCTTAATATCTCTTAATATAAATGGACTCAATTTCCCCATAAAAAGACATAAAACTAACAGACTGGAAACATAAACATGATGCAGCATTTGGTACATACAGGAAATGCACCTCAATGATAAAGACAAAAAGCACCTAAGAGTAAAAGGCTAGAAAACAATTTTTCAATTAAATGGTTCTAAAAAACAAGCTGGAGTAGCTATTCTAATATCTAATAAAATCAATTTTCAACTTAAAGCTATCAAAAAAGTTAAGGAAAGACACTTCATACTCAAAGGAAAAGTCACCCAGATGAACTCTCAATTCTGAACATCTATGCTCCAAATGCAAGAGTACCCACTTTCATAAAAGAAACATTACTAAAGCTCAAAGCACACATTGTACCTCACACAATAATAGTGGGAGACTGCAACACTCCACTCTCAGCAATATACAAATCATGAAAACAGAAACTGAACAGAGACACAGTGAAACTAACAAAAGTTATGAACCAAATGGGTTTAACAAATATATAGAAAGAGAACATTTCATCCCAAAACAAAAGAATATACATTCTTTTTAGCACCTCATGGTACCTTCTCCAAAATGGACCATATAATTGGTCACAAAACAGGCCTCAACACATACAAAAAACTGAAATAATCCTCTGGATCCTATCAGCTCACAATAGATTAAGACTTGTCTTCAATCACTACAAAAACCAATATAAATCCTACATACACCTGGAAACTGAACAAATGCTCTACTCAATGATAATTTGGTGAGGAAAGAAAGAAATTAAAGACTTTTAGAATTTAATGAAAATGAAGACACTTCATAGCAATACTTATGGGACACAATGAAAGCAGTTCTAAGAGAAAAACTCATAGCTCTAAGTGACTACAAAAAGAAACTGGAGAGAGAATACACTAGCAGTTGACAGCACCCCTAGAACAAAGCTCTAGAACAGAAAAAAAGCATACACACTAAAGAGTAGACTGCAGGAAATAATCAAACTCAGCACTAAAATCAACCAAATAGAAGCAAAAGGAACTATACAAATAATCAATAAAATCAGAAGCTGGTTGTTTGAGAAAATTTACAAGACAGATAAACCATTAGTCATACTATCAGATGGCAGAAAGACAGTATCCAAATTAAGAAAATCAGAACTGAAAAAAGGACACATAACAGAAATAGAAGACATTCAAAAAATCGACAGATCCCACTACAAAAGCCTATACTCAACAAAATTGGAAACTCTGGATGAAATGGACACTTTCTAAACAGATACTAGGTACCAAAGTTAAATCTGGACCAGATAAACCATCTAAACAGTCCCTTAACCCCTGCAGAAATAGAAACAGTAATTAAAAGTCTCTCCACCAAAAAATGCCCAGGACTGGATGGTTTTACTGCAGAGTTCTATCAGACCTTCAAGAAGACCTAATACCATTTCTATTTAAACTATTCTACAAAATTAAAACAGAAGGAACATTACCCAATTCATTTTATGAAGCCACAATCACACTCATACCTAAACCACACAAAGAGCCAACAAAGAAAGAGAACTTCAGATCAATCTCCCTCATGAAACAAAATTACTCAATAAAATTCTTGCGAACCAAATCCAAAAACACATCAAGACAATCATTCATCATGATCAAGTAGGCTTTATCCCAGAAATGCAGGAATACCTCAATACTCAGAAATCCATCAATGTATCCACTATATTAACAAACTCAAAGACAAAAAACACATGATCATATCACTAGATGCTGACAAAGCATTTGACAAAATTCAACACTCCTTCATGATAAAAGTCTTGGAAAGATCAGTAATCCAAGGTCCATACCTATACATAGTAAAAGCAATATACAGCAAACCAGTAGCCAACGTCAAACTAAATGGACAGAAACTTGAAGCAATCCCACTAAAGTCCAGGACTAGACAAGGCTGCTCACTCTCTCCCTACCTATTCAATAAATTACTTGAAGTCCTAGGCAGAGAAATTAGGCAACAAAAGGTATTCAAAGGGATATGAATTTGATAGTAAGAAGTCAAAATTTCACTAATTGCAGATGGTATGAGAGTATACTTAAGTAACCCCAAAACTTCCACCAGAGAACTCCTAAACCTTATAAGCAAAGTGGCTGGATATGAAATTACCCCAGAGAAATCAGTAACCTTCCTTTACTCAAAGAATAAACAGGCTGAGAAGAAAATTAGGAAAATGACACCATTCACAACAGTCATTAATATTATAAAATACCTTGGTGTGAATCTAATCAAGCAAGTAAAAGAGTGAGTGCCTGAGTGAGTGTGGCCAATAAGTTTAAAGGCTAAGCAAAGTGTCCAATTAGGTTTAAACAAGTTTTGCTGTTGCTAAAGTCTACCTATGCTAAAGTATAAATGGTGTGTGCTTCAGAAATTCAAAGTCCTTCCTCCTGGGAGAGTGAAGTGACCCTGACTCATCTGAATAAAACTTCCTCTTGCTGTTTGCATCAATCTAGGTCTCAGAGTCTCTATATACTGTGTGTTCTGGAGTTGAGACTTTCAGGTCCAACAGTTCAATTGGAGGTCAGCATGTAGAAGAATGCAAATTGATCCATTCTTATCTCTTTGTACAAAGCTCAAGTCCAAGTGGACCAAGGACATCCAAATAAAACCAGACACAGTGAAACTAATAGAAAAGAAACTGTGAAAAAGCATCAAACACATGGGCACAGGGGAAAAGTTCCTGAACAGAACACCAAGGGTTTGTGCTCTACTATCAAGAATAGATATATGGGACATCATAAAACTGCAAAGCTTCTGTAAAGCAAAGGACACTGTCAATAGAACAAAGCAACAACCAATAGATTGAAAAAAGATCTTTACCAATTCTACATCTGATAGAGGGCTAATATCCAATATATACAAAGAACTGAAAAAATTAGAGCCTAGACAATCAAATAATCTGATTAATAATTGGGGTACCAAAGCAAACAAAGAATTCTCAACTGAGGAAAATTGAATGGTCGAAAAGTACCTAAATAAATGTTTAACATCCTTAGTCATCAGGGATATGCAAATCAAAACAACACTGGCATTACACCTCACACCAACATAATGGCAAAATCACAAACAGAGGTGATAGCAAATGCTGGTGAGGATGTGGAAAAAGAGGAACACTCCTCCATTGTTGGTGGAATTGTAAGCTGGTGCAACCACTATGGAAAGTATTCTGGTGGTTTCTCAGAAAGTTCAATATAGTATTACCTGATGACCCAGCTAGTCTACTCCTGGGAGTATACCCAAAAGATGATCCAACATATAACAAGGACACACGCTCCACTATGTTTATAGCAGCCTTATTTATAATAGCCAGAAGCTGGAAAAAACCCATATATTCTTCAACGGAGGAATGGATACAGAAAATGTGGTACATTTATACAATGGAGTACTACTCAGCTATTAAAAATAATGAATTCATCAAACTCCTAGACAAATAGATGGAACTGGAAAATATCATCCTGAGTGAGATAACCAAATCACAAAAGAACACACATGGTATGCACTCACTGATAAGTGGTTATTAGCCCCAAAACTCACAATATCTAAGATACAACTCACAGACCACATGAAGCTCAAGAAGAAGGAAGACCAATGTGTGGGTGCTTTGGCCCTTCTTAGAAGGAGTAACAACCTAGCCAGGCGGTGGTGGCACACGCCTTTAATTCCAGCACTTGGGAGGCAGAGGCAGGCGGATTTCTGAGTTCCAGGCCAGCCTGGTCTACAGAGTGAGTTCCAGGACAGCCCAGGCCACACAGAGAAACCCTGTCTCAAAAAAAAAAAAAAAGAGTAACAACTACTCACAGGAGCAAGTACAGATACAAAGTGTAGAACAGAGACTGTAGGAGGGACTGTCTGAAAATGACCCCACCTGTCGATCCATCCAATATGCGGTCACCAAATGCAGACACTGTTGTGGATGTCAGCAAGTGCATGCTGACAGGAGCCTGAGATTCCTGTCTCCTGAGAGGCTCTCCCAGTGCATGATATAAACAGAGGCAGATGCTGGCAAGTAACCATTGAACTGATCTCATTGTCCTCAATTGAGGAGTTAGAAAGATTAAAGGAAGTGAAGGGGCTGGCAGCTCCATGGGGAAAGCAATAATACCAACCAGAAAAGAGCTCCCATGGTCTAAACCTCCATCCTATGAACACAAAGGAAGATACCCATAGCTTCACCTATATAGGTAGTTGAGGATAGCCTTGGCAGGCATCAGTGGAGGAGGAGAGTCTTGGTCCCTGAAAGTCTGGATGCCCTAGTGTTGGGAAATTTGAGAGCAGGGAGGTGGGAATGGGTGGTTGGGTGGAGCACACCCTAATAGAAATAGGAAGAGGGATATAATAAGGGTTTGGGGGATGGAAATTGGGTAAAGGGGATAACATTTGAAACTTAAATAAATAAAATATCCAATTAAAAAAACAGATAATGAAACTGACAATTGTAGTGGAGCAGTTCAGACTTTTTGTCAACAATTTATTATAGGGATTTCTTTTAAACCTCAAGGACAAGGTATTGTGAAAAGGGCCCATGCAATTTTAAAATGAAAACTTCATAAAATAAAACAAGGGGAAGGTATATCCCAGCACACCACAAATTTATTTAAATCATGCTCTTTTTATTTAAAAAAATTAAAAAATGTATACCAAGGAATATTCTACTGAGTGTCTATGGCACCTACAGGCATACTTAGACCTCGGTGAAAAGGAAGTATTCACTTACTGGCACATGGCATGATTCCAACCAGGTATCTAATATAGGGAAAAGGGCATATTTGTGTTTTTGTGCAGGATGCTGAAGGAGCATGATAGCTGTCAGAACAATTGGTGATACATGCTGCTACTGAGACAAAGAATGATGCTGATGTGTGAGCTTACTGAGTATCCTGACAAGGGTGACTGGGAAGCTGTATTGGACATATGTTTCTGACCCACCTTTGCTTGCCTATATCCCAGATGGGACAAACTGCCTTGCCTCAAGTTTTTAGATCTTAAGGAACAGAAAATCAAAAAGAGACATTATAATGACTCTTGTATTTTTCTTAAAAGTGAATAATTATTCATACTCAATCATGTACTGGTCTAGAAATCAATCCAATATAGGAAACAAGACTCTTCATTTGGAAAGCAGAATCTGGACATTTTCAAGACATATTTGGAAATTAGCTTCAGTTCTCTATGATGTTAGGATACCAAGAGATACAGTTGGGACAGGATCTGGATTTCAAAAAAGGGTTAGTGCATGTGTTAATGTTCTTATAATGGTCAAGCTACAAATTGGTTTTGTGTCTTCTACAGTATTTATTGTAAGTTGCATTGACTGTATACTTTCTAACCATGTTAGTATGTTGAAACCTGGCATGTCTGTTATGGGGGTCTAACAACCAGCTTTTGTCTTACTGCCCTGAGTATTAGAAAACCTAGATTCTCTGAAAACCTTGATGCTCCTTGCAGAAGCAAGAGGGTAGCGCACTTGACTATTGCTGGTATACCTTCTATAATTACACTAATTCCTATCACCACTGGTTGTACAAAAGTTTTGACACAAGAAGTTAAGACAGCTACTTTTGTTAATCATCTACCAAAAAAATGCAACTAGTGTATTGAGTATAAATGAGGTTTTATATAGGTGTTCAGAGCAACAGATTGATGCTCTTTATCCTATTCAAATTATTGGAAGGAGGTTCATTGTTTAAGAGTTAGGAGCCATCTCGAATGTCATGACAAATACCACTGGAGTGGTGTTACTTCTAAAATTTACAATGATATTCATTATAATTATAAAAAAATTTAAAGACACCTGTAGGTTATTTGACATAATTGTAACACCTCTCTGGATGTTTTAACTTTTCAGAGTGAAATTATGAATTTAAAGAATGCTGCTCTGCTGAGCTTAGACGCTGTAGATACTGCTGATAAAATTATCCATGGATTGAGATCAGTATTTCCATGTTGGTTAGACCTCAGTAATGGCATATATAGCTTGATCAGGCTAGCCCCTTTTGTCCTGAGAATACTTTTATTCCTGCACATCCTGTTAAACCTTGTCTCTAACTACATCAACATGTTGGCAGCCAAAGTACATGACTTGAAACTGAAAATAAACCCCCAGACAGAGGTATTAATTTAATAGACTGGTAAGTCAAGAAAAAGTAAAATTTTCACAGAGACTTACCAACCTAAGACAAAAGTGCATTGCTTTTGATAATGCATATTCCATGATGAGTAAGGAATAATTCTTGTCAGAACAACCTAAGACATTCTCAGCCTGGTTTATGCAATACAAAAACGGAGATGTGAACAGCTTTGGGGGCTGCCTGGCAAGAATCTGACATTGGTCAAGGACGAGGAAATGGGATGCTTAGAATTGTGCCTATATAACACATTTAGAAATACAAGGCTTAGACCCAGTCCCTCTTTAACTTTTCTACGTGACTTGAGAGTGACTTGTGAGTTAAGGGCCTATAGCAAATTCAAGGCTCCGAGTTTATTGTTAGGGTGTTTTCTATATTTTATTTAGAAATAGCTGAGAGAAGTTAACAGACAACAATCCAGATTGCCTCACATGGATAGTTGGTTTTCAAAACGTCAGAAGTCCACAGAATTGACATCACAAACATTTCTGTATTAATGTTCATTTTGATTAGAGACCTGTCTGCTCCTGACAGTTTCCTGTCTTGGATTCTAAGAAGAAATTGAGCATCTTTGGAGTTACTCCAGTTGTGGTAAGACAGCCACTAGGCAAGAATTGCCTCTTGTCATCTACAGACAAATCACTTTCCAGAAAAGGACACACTTGTGAAATAGTCAACTGATTATATCTGCCAAGACAGAGTAATTAGCCCTTAATAATTCTGCATCACTAGGTCTGTCAGATGATCCTGGGACAGAAGGCTGAAGATCAGATTCTCCAATATTTTGTAGTATAGGGACTGTCCAGGTGTTCAGTGGTCTCTATAAATTGGCTAAGTTTTAGAAGCTATGCTTTGTGCTTCCCATAATTTCAGTTAACTCAGTCATTCTGGATTTCTGACAAGGTTGAAGACTTATAGTCTCATAGCCAATCCTGGCTATTTACTTTGAGAGAAAAGATTTGAGAGCATCCTCTCTTTTCAGCTGACATTCATTCTAAAGACAAGAAAAAAGCCAGGTTCAGAACTAAGTTTCTTAGTTAAAAGAGATGACAGAGGTTCTTGTTAGTCAACAAAATAATGGATTGGCTATTAGATCTATCTTGTACCTTACTGATACAAATTGATATAGTTATGCTCTAATTGTATTTTGAGAGAAAAGTTTTATTTTAACAGAAAGGGTGATATGTAGGATGAGCTAGGGTGGGAGAAGTAAGGAGAGGAAGAGGAGGAATAAGGAGAGGAGGAGAGGAGGAGCTAGGTGATGAAAGGGGGGACATAAAGGCAGATGTTTGCATGTCTCCGCCAGTCAAATATAGTTGATGTATCTAAGTTAGGTATTGGGTTACACTTCTGATTGTATGGGCATCTTGTTATTGAGCATTACCAAACTTATAAAGTCTTTGACTAACATTTAAAAAATGTATAAAAGCAAAAAGAAGAAGGGGCAATGGGATAGTGGTTTTCTAGGAAGGGGAAAAGGGATGGCATCTGAAATGTAAATAAAATATTCAATAAAAAAAGAAAGAAAGAATCTGACATAGGCAAAGAACAAGAAAATGGACTGCAGACAGGAATCTCACATTAGGCTAGAACAAAGAAGTAACTTCAGGCAGAAATCTAAACCCTAGGCTAGAAAAAGAAGTAATTACATGCAGGAATCTAAATACTGAGCTAGAACAAACAAGTAGGCTTCAGGCATAAAATGATTTGGGCGAGGACAGGGAAGTAGGCTCAGATATATTGGTCATCTTGATAAGCCCTTAGAAATAGTGATCACAGGAATGACCACAGGACTCTGTTTATTGTCCTGCATGTTCTTTAACTCTCTGGGTTTATCATCTTGGTTGTTCATTGACTATTTGCATCTATTGAATTGCTAGTTTCTCAACCTAAAACTGACCTTAATACTTGCAAGTAATTTAAACAATATAAAAGCAAAAAAGGAGGAGGAGGGATGGGATAGGGGATTAATGGGAAGGGGGAACGGGGAAAGGGGATAACATATAAAATGTAAATAAATAAAATATTGAATAAAAAATTACACAGACAAAAAAGATTTCATAGGTATATTTTATAGAACCTTTATAATTTTAATGAAGTAATTCTAACTGCCATAGAAAGAATAAATATATTTTAAATTTATAGACACATATTCACCATATATAGTCATGCATTTTATAAAGGCATTTTCATTAAAGTATACAATATTATATCAAAAAATATTATTTAACACCGTGTATATGAAAAGAGTGAATTGGCCTGAGCCAGGCTGACTCCATGACAGGCTGCAAACAAGCAGTTTAGGTGACCAGGTTTGACTTTCTACTTTCCAGAACTGGACAAATCAGTTACCAAAAGAACCACAGGCTTATATAAAAGGGATTCCTTTCCTTCTGGTCTGAGCCTGAGCACTGAGCAGATCCTGTGTGATAGCTCTGCCCCCAATCTCATAGAACCCAGAGAAAGCAAGTCTCCCAGAAGCTTTAACCCAGGCAGTATCTTAGGTAAGGAGACAGCTTTACCGGCCCCAAACAGGGAGTAACTATGACCCACTAGAACCCAGAAAGTCACCCCTGGCCAAGAGCACTAGTTTCTTCCAGTCTGGGCCATGAATTATATGTGTTGCTCTCAGCCTTCATTAGAGAATTTCTTTGACAGCAAACTGCAATAAATGCAAAGAACCATGTCTGCTCGATGTGCTGAGGACAAGTGGCTGTTGAGTGCTCATCCCTGAAAAGGGCATCTACATCACTCTCTCTGGGGCTCAGAGAACATAACACAGGAGAAAATAAAAATCAGATAAGGCCTGGATTTAGGGAAGAAGGGTTAAAAAATATCTCCTGACCATGCCACAACTGCTTCAATCTCAACCTCACTACAACTGCTGACTGTCCATGGATGCTGTGGTGGTCATTTTCATCAGTGGTTTGACCACTAGTGAGCCTCCTAAACTCCAATGGTTAGCTCTATTTCCAAGTTCATGTAAGTTGTTACCTTAGTTAAATGGTTAAATGAAGCAACTTCTCTCTCTCTCTCTCTCTCTCTCTCTCTCTCTCTCTCTCTCTCTCACACACACACACACAC
>JANHMN010000014.1:46104610-46129212 GCA_030674055.1 Rhabdomys pumilio | reverse complement strand
AGAGAACAAAACATTCACAGCTGGTTATTTTTTTAACCACACAAAACTATACATACCCTGAACTCTGTGGATAGGAAACTAAATAAGTTAACCATGACCATGTGCACAATATAATATAACTAAGAAATTCTATGAATTATTCACAAACATGAATGAATGTTTTCATAATAACTTTTGTTTAAAACAATATAATAAAAATATCTTATTTATGATCTAATTTATGTAAAATCCAGAATATAAAAATTAACATGGTATCATTATATACCAACAACCAATACCTCTTAGGAAGTAAGGTAGCCAACAAAAACCATTTTGAAGAGCTAGGGAGAAGAAATCTTCTGTGATGACAAAACTTCTTAGTGTTCACATATTTAAATATAGCTATCCATATTTATTATTTATTTTAGTTATGATGAATTTGTCAATAGTAATTCAGCAAAATTTTTTGCAACATGAAATGTGATCAAAAGGAAATAATAAACAGATCTGCTTTGCATTTTAAATGACTAAAAACCAAAACTAGAAACATTGTCGTGGTAAAATGTTCTTCACACATTGTTCATTAGGAGGCAAAAAACACTTGGCATACACTAGACTTAGTTTTCAGCATACAGATCATGGAGGATGTATTGAAATCCACTCAGATATTCCCTCTGAGTGAGAAGATTGAATTCAGATTTTAGGAAAACCAAGACAGCTGGCAGAAATTTACATGTTAAACCAGCAAGAACAGAGTGGTGCATGAGAGAACAGAGTGCTCTGTGAGACAAAGTCTGAAGCTGAGATTTCCTAGAAACAGGGCAATCCAGACTAGCCAATCCCTGCTCATTACAGCAGTGAACTACAGAAACAGTCAAATTGAATATCCAGAGGGCACACATGGCCCTGTGCCCTTAATCTTGATTCAATTATCCATATTTTCAACACAGAAAAATTACAGTTGACTAGAGACACTTCGTATTGTAATTAGAACCCATCTCTGTCTCTGTCTGGCTCTCTCTCTCTCTCTCTCTCTCTCTCTCTCTCTCTCTCTGTATATGTGTGTGTGTGTGTGTGTGTGTATGTCTGTCTCTCTGTCTGTCCATCCTTCTGTATTTCTGTCTGTCTGTCTGTTTCTCTGTCTGTGTATAAGAATTCTGATATTTAAGGATAAAAGTTTATTTTAATTTCTATAGACCCAATAATATTGAATCAACTTCATTGTACACAGTGAATAAAATTGTTATACATTTAGTTCTGTTAGAGAATGAAAGGCCTCCATTCTAATCTGAAAAATAAACTTTGAATTGGAGACTTCAAAATATTTATATAACTGGATTTTTTGTTTTGTTGTTTGTTTGTTCTTATTTTACCTAATCTCTACTACAAATAAGAAGCAGCCTGCTAGAAGGGATAAAGATTGTCTGGTAATTATGATGAAGGACATTTTAACTCACTACAAACTTTGAAGTTTAAAATGAAATCAATAAAAATTATTTTACCCAGCATACTAACAAAAACCACAATAACATTTTATAATTCAAAGTATTTCTGAGAACAAGAAAATGGATTGTCAGAAGCTAAGTCAGCAGAGCCAAGGGGACACTGTGTGTTATTTCTTGTTTTTTTCTTTTGTATTTTTTAATTATTATCAAATCATAATTTTTACTTTTTAACACAGGGGTAATAAACACGAAAATGCAGGATATAGGGAAGGGACAGGAGCATAGGTGTTCAGGGAGAGTACAGATATCTTTCAGGACAGGGTATCAGTTGGGTGAAGGTTCAGGTGTCAGGTCACTATGACTCTGCCTATGATTCACTTGTCCTTATCTAATTTGGTACTATACACCAAGGTTGCCTATTTACAAGGTCTATGACTACTCAGGCTGGTAAATTTCCACAACAGCTGTCTGTCTACAATAATTTATAGACAACTGTTTCAGTGTTTTTCCATAGAGACCCAAGACTTTGTGTTAACAGGCATGTATGCCAGGCCTATTGCTGATTTTAGGCTTATGGTTGATTTTAGGCCTTCAGCGTATAAGCAGGGCTGCCCCTGACATCTCCTCCCTTCTCCAAGTATAGAAGGGCTGTGGCAATTCTAATCTTGCCAAGGCGGGGATAGAGGCCTGACCTCCAGTAATTAGAGGGGACTTTATAATATCTCCAGTCCTTTTGATATTGTCCAGTGAGGCATGAGGGCCATACCCATCCCAATGTCTTTTTCCTGGAGAGGAGATACTTTTGACATCAACCCCTATGCAGTCAGGCTTGTCCCTCAGGGAACCCAGAAACATATTTTTTAACTTTTATTTATATTCCCTTGCAGTGCTTAGCCTCACAGCCTAAGCAAGAATTCAGATCACCAGACCGGGGGTGGGGGAGTTTCTGGGTGGCCCCTCTCTGCTTGGTCTAGGGGCAGAAGTCCCCTCTTTTAGGTTGGGTGGAGATGGGACCTGAGAGCACCTTGGATAGAGAAACATCCTTATCTAGAGTCTTATGGTCCTCCATATTTAACTTATGATAATGTATCTGAATAGATTTTGCTATCAGATTATCTATCTGTTGTTTCACAAAGTTAGTCAGCCTATTTAAGGCCCAGGGACCAAAGGAAATAAGCAAAAATAACCCAATTAATGGTCTCAAGATGGAAGGAAGTAGAGTTAACAATCGTGGAGAGGTTGAAGACCAATTCTTGTACGAGCTCTCATTTTTCTCTTTCTCTCTCTGTCTTTTCTCAATACCTTCTCTGGCCTTTTTCATGCTCTCTTTAATCATCCTTGTTTTGTCTATGTAAAAGCAGCATTCTTCTTTAAGGGCTGTACACAGTCTAGAGCTGTACACAGTCTTTTCTATTGTAAAAGAGAAAATAAAGACCAATAAAGTCCTTTGTAATTTTTGGGGATTTCTTCAGATTAGTGATGTCAGTCTATAGCTGTTTAATGTCCTTGTCAAAGGCCCATTGGAGGTCTGAGTAGTATAAGGCCAGAGGCCAGAATCAGGATTAGAAACCCTAACAGCAGACATCAAGGGTGATTAATTTTTACCTGGAAAAGAAAAAAGAAGGGAATTCTCAGGGAAATTTCTCTTCCCTGGATGTCAATTGTTATTCATCTTATTCATAATTGGGCCTGGTTTTGTGGGGGTATCTATTTAATTCATTAATCTTTTTAGTGGACATTTATCTCTGCCTTCTGTGGTATTAAACAGGCATATCAATCCTTGGCCCCATATGGGAACTGGGTCCTGGCCATTCCATTTAAGGGTAAAAGGGTCCTTCCACATAGTTGTGGCATAGTTTTTATTGGTCTCAGTGATGCCAGAGGCAATCAGTGGCAGATTTGCTGTGAGCTTTCAGTTTTAGAAAATTAAGAGTAACCAAAGCATGCTCCTTCCACCCTCAGAGAATCATGAAGACACTATTTAAAGAAATATGATTCTTTATTAATAATTTCTTTTATCAAAGCACTATTATAAAACAGCCAACAATTTATCAATCTACATAATATATCAATTAATGAGAGCTTCTACTTTTTGTAAAATTACTCCTCTTTTGTCAATTAATTGTTGAGGGAAATTAGGATTTGCATCTCTCTTGAGAATACTAAACAGAGACTTAAATTCTTTTGTGAAGAGCTTAAAATATGATCTTAGCCAATAAATATCTCCTGGAAACCTTTGAAAATCATTTGAAATAAGTAAACTATCTTTTTTTTTGCCAGATCCATTATCTGTTTTTTTTATTGGATATTTTACATATTTAACTTTCACTGTTACCTCCTGTTCCTTTCTCCTCCAAAACCTCTTATCCCTTACCCCCTCTTCCAATTTTTATGAGGGTGTGCTCCCACCATTCTCCCAATCCTACCTCCCTGCTCTCGCATTCCCCAACAGTATGGATCCAATCTTTCGGGGACCATGGCCTTCCACTTCCACTGTTGCCTATAGAGGTCACCCTCAGTCACCTATACAAGTGGAGCCATGAGTCCCTCCCTTTCTGTTCTCAGGCTGGAGGTTTAGACCCTAGGAGCTCTGGTTGAGCATTTTACTACTCCTGAAAAAAAAAACCCCAAAGCACACACACTTTGGTCTTCCTTCCTCCTCTTGAGTTTCATGTGGTCTATGCATTGTGTCTTAGGTATTGTGAGCTTTTGGGCTAATATCCACTTATCAGTGAGTGCATGCCATGTATGTTCTTTTGTGATTGAGTTACCTCACTCAGGATGATATTCTCAAGCTCCATCCATTTGCCTAAGAATTTCATGAACTCATTGTTTTTAATAGCTGAGTAGTACTCCATTGTGTAAATATATCACATTTTCTGTATCCATTCCTCTGTTGAAGGACATTGGGTTCTTTCCAACTTCTGGCTATTATAAATAAGGCTGCTATGAACACAGTGGAGCATGTGTCCCTGTTGTATGTTGAAACATTGTTTGGGTATATGCCCAGGAGTGGTATAGCTGAGTCCTCAGGTAATACTATTTTCAATTTTCTGAGGTACCGCCAGACCGATTTCAATAGTGGTTGTACCAGCTTACAATCCCACCAACAATGGAGGAGTGTTCCTCTTTCTCCATACCCTCACCAGCATCTGCTGTCACCTGTGTTTTCAATCTTAGCCATTCTGACTGGTGTGAGGTGGAATCTCAGTGTTGTTTTCATTTGCATTTCCCTGATGAGTAGGGATGTTGAACACTTCTTTAGGTGCTTCTCAACCATTCGAGATTCCTCAGTGGAGAATTTGTTTATATAGTGAATTACATTGATGGACTTCCGTATATTGAACCAACCCTGCACTCCTGGGATAAAGCCTACTTGATCATGATGGATGATTGTTTTGATGTGTTCTTGGATTCTGTTTGCAAGGATTTTATTGAGTTTTTTTGCATCAATATTCATTAGGGAGATTGGTCTGAAGTTCTCTTTCTTTGTTGGGTCTTTGTGTGGTTTAGGTATGAGTGATTGTGACTTCATAGAATGAATTGGGTAGTGTTCCTTCTATTTCTACTTTGTGGAATAGTTTGAAAAGAATTGGTGTTAGGTCTTCCTTGAAGGTCTGATAAAATTCTGCACTGAAACCATCTGGTCCCAGACTTTTTTTTTTTTTTTTTTGGTGGGTAGACTTTTAATGACTGCTTCTATTTCTTTCAGGGTTATGGGACTGTGTAGATGGTTTAACATTGGTAACTGGTATTTGTCTAGAAAGTTGTCCATTTCATCCAGATTTTCCAATTTTGTTGAGTATAGGCCTTTGTAGTAGGATCTGATGATTTTTTTTTAATTTCCTCAGTTTCTGTTGTTATGTTTCCCTATTTATTTCTGATTTTGTTAATTTGGATACTGCCTCTGGGCCTTTTAGTTAGTTTGGCTAGGAATTTGTCTGTATTATTGATTCTCTTAAAAAAAAAAAACCCAGCTTTTGATTTTGTTGATTCTTGATATAGTTCTCTTTGTTTCTCTTTGCTTGATTTCAGCCCTGAGTTTGACTATTTTCTGCCATCTACTCCTCTTGGGTGTATTTGCTTCTGGTGTGTTGTCAAACTGCTAGTGTATGCCCTCTCCAGTTTTTTTTGGTTTTTTTTTTGTTTGTTTTTGTTTTTTTGTAAGCACTTAGAGTTATGAGTTTTCCTCTTAGCACTGCTTTCATTGTGTCCCATGGTTTTTGGTATGATGTGTCTTCATTTTCATTAAATTCTAAAAAGTCTTTCATTTCTTTCCTTATTTCTTCCCTGACCACATTATCATTGAGTAGAGTATTGTTCAATTTCCATGTGAGTGTGGGCTTTGCCTTGTCTTCCTGTTTGCGTATCCAGCCCGTTAGCCTATGTGTTTTTATTGGGGAATTGAGCCCATTGATGTTAAGAGATGTTAAGGAGAGGAGATTGTTGCTTCCTGTTATTTTTGTTAACAGTGGGGGCATTGTTTGTGTGATTATTTTCTTTTGGGTTTGTTGGAAGAGGCTTACTTTCTTGCTCTTTCTGGGGTATAATTGCCTTCCTTGTATTGGTGCTTTCTTGCTATTATTCTTTGTAGTGCTGAGTTTGTGGAAAGATATTGTATAAATTTGGTTTTGTCATGCAATATCTTGGTTTCTCCATCTATGGTAATTGAGAGATTTGCTGGGTATAGTATCCTGGGCTGGTATTTATGTTCCCTTAGGGTCTATATGACATCTGTCCAGGATCTTCTAGCTTTTATAGTATCTGGTGAGAAGTCAGGTGTAATTCTGATAGGTCTGCCATTATATGTTACTTGGCCTTTTTCCCTTACTGCTTTTAAATTTTTTTCTTAGTTTTATGCATTTTGTGTTTTGATTATTGTGTGATGGGAGTTATTTCTTTTCTGGTCTAGTCTATTTGGCGTTCTGTAGGCTTCTTGGATGATTATGGGCATCTCATTCTTTAGGTTAGGGAAGTTTTATTCTATAATTTTGTTGAAGATATTTATTGGCTCTTTAAGATGGGAATCCTCACTTTCTTCTGTACCTATTATCCTTAGGTTCAGTCTTCTCATTGTGTCCTGAATTTCCTGGATGTTTTGTGTTAAGAACTTTTTGCATTTTGTGTTTTCTTTGATAGTAGTGTTAATATTTTCTATGGTACCTTCTGCACCTGAGATTCTCTCTTCTATCTCTTGTATTCTGTTGATGATGCTTGCATCTATGACTCCTGATTTCTTTCCCAGGTTTTCTATATCCTTGGTAGTCTCCCTTTGTGATTTCTTGATTGCCTCTACTTCCATTTTTATGTCCTGGATGGTTTTGTTCAATTCCTTCACCTGTTTATCTGTGTTCTCAATTTCTTTGAGGATGCTATTTATGTAGTTCTTAAAGTTCTCTATTATCATCATTAGAAGTGATTTTAGATCTAACTCTTGCTTTCCTGGTGATATAGGTAATCCAGGACTTTCTAATGTGGGAGAACTAGGTTCTGATAAAGCTGAGTACTCTGGGTTGCTGGTGCTTGTGTTCTTGTGCTTGTCTTTCGCCATCTGGATCTCCTTAGTGCTACCTGAGCTGTCTCTGACTGAAGCCTTGTCTTTCCTATTATCTTGGTTGTGTCAGAACTGTTTGGGATGAGTGTTGCTGCTAGGATTAGAGCTGAGGTCCAAGATCTGCTCAGTGTTCAGGTGAAAACAGGAAAGAACCAGTGCTCTGGGACACGAGTGAATTCCTGGGTCCCTGTGGGTCCCAGTTACTCCCTCTTTGGGTAGAGTATTGCTGTCTCCTGACCTGAGATACTGCCCAGGTTAGAACTCCTGGGAACCCTGCCACTTCTGGGTTTTGTAAGGTTCAGTACAGAGCTGCCTCCTGAGATCTGCTCTGTGTTCGGGGCCTAGACAGGAAGGAACCAGTACACCCGCCCAGGAGTGAATTCCTGGGTCCCTGTGTGCCCCAGTTACTCCCTGTTTGGGGTGAGTGTTGCTGATTTCTTACCTGAGATATTGCCCAGGTTAGAGCTCCTGGTAGCCCCGTTTCATCTGGGTTTTGTGAGGTTGGGTGCAGAGCTGCCTCCAGTGATCTGCTGGGTGCTCAGGCCCCGTGTATAGTTTCTTAAGGGAGCAGAGAATCTACAGCCTTAAACAATATGTCAAATGTTGTAAAAACAAGAAAAACGGGCTGAGCATGAATTGCAGCTCTGAAGTCAAGCTGTTAAGGTAAATTAAATGCATAGGAAGATATCCAGTGAACAAGGAAGTGAAGTTTTCTGAGCTTCTGTGCCTTAATCTATCAGCAGGAATTAATAATCTTCAGTTTGGTTATGAGTCTCTGTATTTACTAAATTTAATAGGAACTTCTGACATCACTGAACAGAGTTTTGGGGGAGCTACTGATTTTTAAGAAACTAGATAATCTCAATCATGTATCCTAAATGTTGGGCACAAATATGAAAGTCACTAGAAAATATTTTTTAAATGTAGGTATCATTGAAACATAGAAACTGACTTATGTGCCACTGAATATAGCTATCTTTACATAATTAGATCCTAGATATGATAGGATAAATCTATTCAACACAACTTTCAGACACACTTGACATAAGAGCCTGTCAAAATGATCATAAAAGTGGGTAGTGTTGACTATGAGAGACACTCAAGTAATGAGATATTTAATGTATTTTTGAGTCATAACAAAATATCTAATATCAGTTAATTTATGTTATGTTTTAAAAATTGTTATTAAGATGGCTTAACACTTCAAAGTATGTATTACACTTGCAGAGAAGTCCTGTTCAGTTCCCAACACCCACATCAGGCAAGTCACAACTGCCTGTTAGCTCCAAGTCTAAGTGATCCAACCATGTCATATAGCCTCCTTAGCCACTTGCACTGACATGCAGAATCACATGCACACACACAGCCACATGCAAATATACATAAATTGAAAATTTAAAAATCTAAGCAGTTATTTTGCTCATAGTTCTTTTTTACTAGATATTTTATTTTTTACAATACAGATGTCATCCCCTTTCTCCATTTCCCCACCCTAGAACACCCTATTCCATCATCCTTTATGCTTTTATACCATTTTGATTACATGCATGTATTAAGGTCAATTTTAGGTTGAGGGTCTAGCAATACAATAGATGCAAATAGTCAGAGAAAAAGGAAGGCATTAAACACAATTAAGTGATCACTTCCATGATCATTGTTTCTAAGGGCTTATTAGGATGACCAAAGTATCTGAGCCTACTTCACTGTCCTAGTCCAAGGTCATTTTCATTTCTGAAGCCTACTTCCTTGTTCTAGCCTGAAATTAAGATTCCTGTCTGAAAATACTTCTTAGCTCTAGCCTAAATGTTTTCTGCCTGAGATTACTTCTTTGTTCTAGTCTAAGATTTAGATTCCTACCTGAAATCTTTGCTGTAGTCTAATGTCAGATTCCTGCCTGAAGCCTACTTCCTTGTACTTGGCCAATGTAATATTCCTGCCAAGCAGCCCATTTCCTGGTTCTTGGCCCATGTGAGATTCTTGCCAAGAAGCTCCAAAGGCTCTCTACCTCTTCCCCCTTTTTACTTCATTAACAAGACTGAGTTTGTCTTAGATCATTATGACAAGAATGCATTCTTTACACATCATGGAACATGCATTATCAAATGCAATGCTCTCTGTCTTAGGTCAGTAAGGCTCTGTGCAGAATCTTACCTGTCATTGACTTGCCAGCCTACGACCATCCAAGATTGGGAATAGTCACATGAATAGCCTTTGATGGCCTTTCACAGCATCACAACACAAAAGTGCCAGGTGTGGGTACAAAAGTAGAAGGCAAAGAGAAGGAAGAAGCCAGGGAAGGGTGGGTTCATTCTTTCACAAACACATAACCAGCTGAGAACTAATCCACCCCTAGGAAGACAATGTAATTCCCTTCAAGTGTTAACTGTCATAGGCCAATCAGGTTTTACCAGGCCTTCCTCAAACAGATCAATAGTTATTCAATAACATTACATCAAAAACCCTAATTCTAGCACATTAAGGTTTGCAGTACATATTGTAATTATAGTCAACCTATATCAGGGAGTAAGTAAAATACAGAAGTATATCATACGCAGCCAAGGCTACATAGTCTAATCAAATCTATGAAACACATAATCACACACACACACACACATATACACACACACACACACACACACAAACACACACACACACACACACACACACACACACACACACCACACATTCACACACCAAAATTTAACACTCATAAGGACAAATACAGATGTTTTGTCCAGCAGTTGTATACAAAAGCTATCATTTATTATTTAAGTAAATTATTGTAATAATTGATTTAAAGATACCCGAGATGTTATCCATTTCATAAAGAACTTTGGTCACATTGTGGCTACTGCCATGAAGAATGCGACACGCAGCTCTTCACTATATAATAAGTTGCACCTAGAAACAATATATAAAGTTCATTTTTGTGGAGATTAAGGAAAAATGATTCTGATTGCCATAGATAGGTAACATAAAGAAATCCAAACTAGGTGGAAAAAAAAACAGAATGCCTCAGGATGCCTAGAAAGAATCCAGCTACTCCACACCCTCAGTTACATTGTAGGTAATACCCAAAATATGAACTCAGAGCTTTAGTCAGTAGCAATTCTTTACCAAAGTTCATGCCTGGAGACATGGCTCAGCAGTTAAAAGAGCTTGCTATTCTCACAGAAGACTTGGGTTCAGTTCTCAGAAGACACATGATAGCTCACAACCATCTGAAACTCTATTTCAAGGAGATCCAACATTTTCTTCTGGTCTCCATAGACTTGCCATTTGTATAATACACTAACATACATTCAGGCAAAACACTCATAAATGTAAAATAAAAAATAAATAAAATCTTTTCTAAAATTTAGACATACTTCATCCTATGATACACATATATTTTCATCCTTGCCATCATTGCACTCAAAAAATTTGCTGTAATCACGGAAAATACATCATGATGTGACGGACATTATATTTCTCTGGAATTTTATGTTATTGATGAGGACAGAGATGCAGTATGTAAAATACTAGAGAAAGAAATTTTCATAGGAATTTAGGATATGGATCGCCAACTTAAGTAGTTTCTCTTCATGGATCTGAGTATATATCCTTTTAAATAAAGTCATCAAGGATCACTATGAAGCATGAACAACCCTGAAGTAGTTACTAAAAACACCAGATGCATGAGAAACTAAGGCAACATGAATTCTGCAGTACTCCTGGGCTTCTAAATAAAAAAGATCCTTGAGAAAAAACAAGAATCATTACACCAATGACTTCTTCTTAACCAGAATTTCATTAGAGCATTTGTTTTGAATCAAGAACTAAACAGGAGAAAGATTAATTAAGAAAAAGAGAAAAATAAATTGTAGAACAAAAGCTGAAAGAATAAGGTGTTCAGGAGCAGGAGACCCATAATGATTAAATCAGGGCAGAAAAGTCAGGAAAACTGAATTTTTTCTGAGTGAACCAATGTTTCCATTCCCATTTGTGTTGCTCATGAGCAAGAGGTCTTCCAGAAAAACACTGAAAATATCAAACTCCACAAACCAAGCCAGTGAAGACTAAAAGAGAAAATAATGTGAAGTATCAAGTTCTGAGGTCATTATCATCATTACCTCAGAGACTCAGTGCAAAAGCAGCTGGATGAGGCAACTAGTGTGCCTGAGGATCAGGGCTCATTGCAGAAGAGAGGCAGAGTGATTAAGAGCCAAAGGAACATAGAGTTTGCTCAGGGGTTGTGTCTTCTAGGAATGTCAGATGCTAAACTCATGAAATCTTACCAGGAAGACTGCCTAAACATGAGGCAAACAAGGACAGCAATGAAGACATGCTAAAGAAGATGTGGGAAATCCCAGGAGCCCTTAACCTAAACAGACATTCAGATAGACAGACAATCAGTCAGACAGACAAACACACACACACACACACACACACACACACACACACACAAAGTCCAACTAAGAAATGCTGAGAGTAGGAGAAATAGTCTGCCTTAGGGTTGAGCATATCAACTGGTTAACCAATATAAAATAATCATTCCTAAAAACACACATTCAAGTAACATTATACAGCCTGAGCAGGTTATATCTAGTAATAAATGTTTATATACATGTTTATATACATGCAATTGTGTACATGTGCCAACAATTAGTGAGAAACAAGGCCCTGGTGTTGAAAGAGAACAAGAGATCTGGGGCCTGGCTCAGATCCCCACCTGATCTGCTCCTGTATGGACACCAGATCCTGAAACATCCTAGAGGGTCCACTGAACCCAGAGAGGTAGGTAAGAACATCCACACACTGCCCTGTGCCCATAGCTGGGTGCAGGAAGTGCCCAGATTCCAGCAGACACCCAAATCCCGCCCCTGAGGAATACCACTCTCCTTCCACCCCTCTCCCAGATCTGAGGCCTGGCGCAGATCCCCCACCTGGTCTGTTCCTATGCTGACACTGGATCCTGAGACATCCTAGAGGGTTCACTGAACCCAGAGCTGCAGAATACCACTCCCCTTATGCCCCTCTCTCAGATCTGAGGCCTGGCGCAGATCCCTGCCTAGTCTGCTCCTGTGTGGACACCAGAACCCGAGACATCCTAGAGGGTCCACTGAACCCAGAGAGGCAGAGGAACAACTGAACTCAGAGCGACAGACAACATATTCTCAGACATCCTAGAGGAGCCACTGCAGTCAGAGCAGTAGACACCTTATCCTGAGACATCCTAGAGGAGACACTGCACCCAGAAGAGCAAACACCTAGCTGGTCTACTACCTTGGAGACACCATATCCTGAGACATCCTAGAGGAACCACTGTACTCAGAGCAGCTGGAGCTCAGGATTAAAAGATCACAGAGATATCTGGACCCCGAAGAGATCAGACACACTCAAGATAACTGGAAAGGCAGGCTCCAGTCAGAGACAGTGAGTACAGGTGGCACTAGAGCTAACCAGATGGAGAAAGGCAAGTGCAAGAATGTAAGCAACAGAATCCAAAGTTACATGGTATCATCAGGACCCAGTTCCCTCATCATAGCAAGCCCTGAACACCCCATCACACCCAAAAAGCAGGATTCAGAATTAAAATCACTTCTCATGATGATGATAAAGGACTTTAAGAAGGACAAAAATAACACAGTCAAAGAATTTAAGGAGAACACAGGTAGACAGATAGAAGCCCTTAAATAGGAAACACAAAAATCCTTTAAAGAACTGCAAGAAAACACAACCAAACAGGTGATGGAATTAAACAAAATCATTCAAGATCTAAAAATGGAAGTAAAAACAATAAAGACATCACAAAGGGAGACTACCCTGGAGAATGGAAACCTAGGAAAAAGATCAGGAGTGGTCGACACAAGTATCACCAATAGAACACAAGAGATAGGAGAGAGAATCTCATGTACAGAAGATACCATGGAAAACATTGACACAACTGTCAAAGAAAATGCAAAATACAAAAAGCTACTAACCCAAAACATCCAGAAAATCCAAGACACAATGAGAAGGCCAAACCTAAGGATAATAGGTATAGATGAGAATGAAGACTCCCAACAGAAAGGACTAGTAAATATCTTCAACAAAATTATAGAGGAAAACTTTCCTAACCTACAGAAAGAGATGTCCATAAATATATAAGAAGCCTATAGAACTTCAAATAGTATACACCACAAAAGAAATACCTCCCACAAAATAATAATCAAAACATCAAATGTAAAAAACAGAAAAAATACTAAAAGCAGTAACGGAAAAAGGTAAAGTAACTTATAAAGGACGACCTATAAAAATTATACCAGACTTCTCACCAGAGACTATAAAAGCCAGAAGATCCTGGACTGATATCATACAGACCCTAAGAGAACACAAATGCAAGCCCAGACTACTATACCAAGCAAAACTCTCAATAAATATTGATGGAGAAACCAAAATATTCCATGACAAAACCAAATTTACACAATATCTTACCACAAATCCAGCACTTCAAAGGATAATTGGTGAAAATCTTCAACACAAGGAGGGAAACTACAACCTAGAAAAAGCAAGAAAGTAATCTTCCAACAATCTTAAAAGAAGATAGCTACATAAACGTAACTCCACTGCCAATAACAAAAATAGCAGGAAGCAACATTCATTTTTCCTTAATATCTCTTAATATCAATAAACTCAATTCTCCAATAAAAAGACATAGACTATCAGACTGGATACATAAACATGACCCAGCATTTTGCTGCATACAGGAAACACACCTCTATGAAAAAGATAGACACTACCTCAGAGTAAAAGGATGCATGAAAATATTCTAATGGCCTTCATACCTGAGACAGGAGGGGAAAAAAGGTTAAACTGCAAGTTCTGAATGAACATTATAAAACAGAATGGAAGTATTACACAACCCTCCCAACAGCAACCTCAGGACAGAGTCCAAATCTGTTTACTTGTAAATCAGTATAAGAGGAAAAAGCTCAATGCCACATACAGTCATCTTCATGCTCCAGTATAAAACCAAACTGCTTTAGCCAAGTGCAGCTCCAAAGCAGGAAGAGAATCTGCTTCAGTACTTCCCGAGCATGCAGAAGAATATAGCCTTGAATTTTGCTTTGCTCTGCAGCAATGTATCTTGTGTCTAAAAAGCTTTGCTTATGTCTGTATTTAAGCATGATGCTCTGGTACAATTCACAGTCATACAACTGAAGAGATAAAAAAAAAAGAAATAATTTGAGAACAAGGACTGCAGTATTCTTCAACCCCCCAAATTTGTCAATCTTTTGTTCTCATACTTCTCAAATGTATTAGTGTATTAGTTAACTTATTGTCACCTACAATAGATTATGGGATACTCAGACAGCTGGTAAGGCATCATTTGTGGCCAGGTATGAGGCTCCTTCAAATGGAAATAGCTTTGGAATCAGTGAAGAAAGAATGGAAATTCCATGTTCACACAGTGTCTGAGCACCATTCTGTTTACTGAGGTTCTGGAGGCAACAGTGGATTCTCTTTCTCTCTCACCCTCTTCTGGAGCTGAGACACCTATCTTCTCCTAGCTTCAACAATCAGACCTCAGAACTGGTGAACTCTTTCAGTGTATGAAGTGTACTCTGTCTTGAGTACAGATACCTAGATATCACGTTAAAAAACAACAAAAAATAATTAAACAGCAGGAACCTATAATTCCAGATCTAGGAAGGTCAAATTAGGTGGATCTTTGGACCTTACTCACCTGCCTGTCTAACATAATTGCCAAGTGACAAGTCTAATAAAAGACCCTGTCTCAAAAATTAGGCTATTTAGTATAAAGAAAGACACTTAATGTCAATCTCTGACTTCAACATATATGTTCAAGAATATATGTATGAAGTATTCAGCTCGTATATACACATGAAAACACATATAACCCACACATAGACCTCTCTCTCTCTCTCTCTCTCTCTCTCTCTCTCTCTCTCTCTCTCACACACACACACACACACACAGAGAGAGAGAGAGAGAGAGAGAGAGAGAGAGAGAGACATATGTGAGCAAATGTGTTTGTAGAAAACATACACAAGAGATTATGTGTTATCAACACAAATCTATACATAACATGGACTCTATCAATAGGAAACTAACTAATACAATGAATTTTCCACAAATATTATAAATGAATCTTTACATAATAACTTTTATTTAAACCAATACAATAAAAAACATCCAATTTATGATCCCATTTATGTAAATTTCAGAAGATACAAACTAGCATAGTAACATTATTTATTGACCACCAATGGCTCTTAGGAAGTAAGACTGTCAACAGCAAACCTTGTAAGGAGCTAGGGAGATGAAAGCTTCTGTGATGATAAATCTTCATTTTGTTCAGATATATAAATATAGGTGAATACACATATTCATACATCTACAATTATTTATTTTAATTATGATGATGTTGTCAATAGTAACCCATTAAAATACTTTTGATAGTGAAATGTGACAAAAATAAAATAATAAAAAAAATCCTTTTCATTTTAAATGACTTAAAA
Organism: Rhabdomys pumilio; assembly: GCA_030674055.1. Classification (NCBI taxonomy): domain Eukaryota; kingdom Metazoa; phylum Chordata; class Mammalia; order Rodentia; family Muridae; genus Rhabdomys; species Rhabdomys pumilio. The sequence goes on along the minus strand of JANHMN010000014.1, from coordinate 46,113,730 downwards.
AAATACTAGAAACACTATCTCAGTAAAATGTTCTTCACACACTTTTCATTAGGAGGCACAGGACACTCTGTACTCACTGGACTTAGTTTTCAGAACTCAGTCATGGAGGAAGTATTCAAATCCACTCAGGCATTCACCCTGAGTGATAAGACTGAATTCAGAATTTAGGAAGTACATGACAGCTGACAGGAATTAAACAAGCAAGGACAGAGTGGTGCATGAAAGAATGAAGTGCTCCGTGAGACAAAGACCAAAGCTGAGATTTCTAAGAAACAGGTCAATTCAAACTCACCAAACCCTCCTCATTTCAGCAGTGAGTTACAAAACAGTCAAGTGGAATGATATCCAGAGGTCACACATGTCCCTGTTCCGTTATTTTTGGTTGTCTAAATATTTAAATCAAGAGTGGTAAAATTGGTTTGAAACCTCTCTCTCTCTCTCTCTCTCTCTCTGTCACACACACACACACACACACACACACACACACACACAAAACAAGGAATGGGGTTAAGAGTGCATGTGGTAAGAAATGGAAAGGAGAATAGTGAATAGTGAAATAGGAATGGATAAATGAGCTGAGAGATGGAGGGGACACCTAGGAGAAAACATGGTAAAGGATAACTAACATTAAAGAGCCTTGAAAGTACCACAGGGAAACCTACTATAGTAGAAACTTCCTTTAAAAATTACATACATATATATGTAATGGGATTACATGGATTAAATGGGATTGTATAGTGAGAATAAATGCCTTCCAAAAGCAACATAAGCTATCAAGTAAAACACCAATAGGTATTATAAGTATGTATTAGTTCTTTTCAAGGTTATGATCAATGAGATGCCATAGAAAACCCCCTCCCTGAAACCTGACAATCTGGTTTCATTGCTCTTGTTTACTTCCCAAAACTTGAAGGAGAGACTCTTGTTGAAGACAACAAATACCTTATCCATAGGACACAGTCAAGCTTGTGCCAAACAAGAAGCTTTATTATTTCCTACTAGCTAACTTTCATAATGCTAGGAGTTTCTATACATGCTATTAGAAGAAAAGAATTATGAGTCTTACGTAGCTGAGATTTCTGTGGACTGACAATTAAAAATGGGCCTCAGAGGAAATATACCCAGTGGTAAAATAGTGACACAGAGATCGTCAGAGTAATCAACTATTGTCTAATCAGATTAAAAAGCCTGCTGGATAACATGAACTCAATGACTGATACCATTTTCAGAGACATAATTCTGGGGCTTTTTGTGTCATAAGCCATAGGGGAGAACCCTAGTGCTCTTGTTCTATTAAATAGACAGTTAAAAATTGACCCCAAAGTTCTACTTTTTACATCCATAGAAAAATTAGTGAGTTTTTAAACCCTCATCATAAAAGTGTCTTTTTGCAGTAGATGTTGATTAATACAGATACCAACTAATGGTCAATGTGCAAATAAAAACGGATTGATATCTTCTGCTCAAAATAAGATCTCTTTTTGACATTGCTCTCCAAAAAGCTCAGGGATACTTGAGAGACAAAAATAGAAAAAGAATATTGTAATGGCTAGCAGTAGATATATGAAAAGTATAATGATCTGGTATTCTGCGATGGGAAAGGACTGAAGCCCTGAGGGCCAGCAGAAAGAATGGAAACAGACAACCTTTGGAGGTAGAAGATTGGGAGACACTTCAGAATGCAACAGAGACCTGAGAGGTGAAAAACTCTCAGGACTCAAAAGGAAGGACCTTAGATAAAATGCCGAACAGTATGTAGAGGGAAGTTATACAGCCTACTTCCAGCAGAAAGACGGGGCATCAAGTGAGAAAGGGGGTTGCCATTCCACAGCCAAAATTCTGACCCATAATTGTTTCTGTCTGAAGTAGCCTAAAGAACTCCAAATAGACTAGACCAGAAAAGAAATACCTCCTATCACATAATAATCAAAACACCAAATGCACAAAACTAAGAAAGAATATTAAATGCAGTAAGGGAAAAAGGCCAAGTAACATATAATGGCAGATCTATCAGAATTACACCAGACTTCTCACCAGATACTATAAAAGCTAGAAGATGCTGGACAGATGTCATATACACCCTAAGAGAACACAAATGCCAACCCAGGATACTATACCCAGCAAAACTCTCAATTACCATAGATGGAGAAACCAAGATATTTCATGGCAAAACCAAATTTACACAATATCTTAACACAAACCAAGCATTACAAAGGATATAGCAGGAAAGCTCCAATACAAGGAGGGAAATTATACCCTAGAAAGAGCAAAAAAGTAATCCTCTTCCAAAAAATCCAAAAGAAGATAGCCACACGAAGATAATTCCATCTCTAATAGCAAAAATAACAGGAAGCAACAACCACTGTTCCTTAATATCTCTTAACATTAACGGACTCAATTCCCCAATTAAAAGACATAGGCTAGTTGACTGGATATATAAACAGGACTCAACATTTTGCTTCATACAGGAAACCCACCTCAGTGACAAAGACAGACTCTATCTCAGAGTAAAAGGCTAGAAAACAATTTTTCAAGCAAATAGTTCTAAGAAACAAGATGGAGTAACCATTCTAAAATCTTCGGCCTGAGAACACAAAGGGAGAGACTCATGGCTCCACCTGCATAGGTTGTTGAGAGTGTCCTTGACAGGCATCAGTGGAAGTGGATGGTCTTGGTGCCTGAAAGTTTGGATTCCCTAGTTTGGGGGAATTTCAAGAGCAGAGAGGCAGGAATGGGAGGATGGTGGGAGTACACACTCATAGAAACTCCCAGAATTATATGGTTTAGACATGACAGAAGCAGGGCGCCAGAAGACTAGATTCCAGAATTCAAACAAAAAGTTATCTTGATACTAAAATTTGTTTTGAGAATTGTATATTACAGAATACGCACCCTTGGTATATCTACTCAAGCAAGCTGAGCAGACCTGCTCGAACCTCTGATGTCCTGGAATTTCAGCTGGATGCAGTGAAGACACAGTGTCAGAGGCTTATCAATTTACTCTTTCCCCTGCACTCTTCTAATATCTCAATGCCCATAATCAGCTTGAAGAAGTTAATGAAGAGTCAGCGCCCCTATTTCCTGGGCTTGGGGACTGAGGTGATTAATATTGGGCTGTTTTTCTAGGGAAAAGTAGTGGTTTTGTTGGAACAGGGAGAATTAGCTAGGATTCATTGCATAGTCATAACCTATTAGTAGACATATGTATAATTGTTATTAAGATGAAGTTATAATTTTTTAAATGGTACAAAATTTACTTTGATTTCAAATTTAAGGTTTTCATTGGTATGAGCTTCTTATTGATATAAAATTGAGATTAATATTGTTACTCTCATAGGCATTGTGCCTATATAAAACATTTTGGAATACAAGGCTTAGACCCAGTCCTTCTTTAACTTTTTTAACTGATTTGAGATGGTTAGCCTGTGAGTTAAGGGCCTATAGCAAATGCATGTCTTTGAGTTTATTGTTAGGGTGTTTCCTATATTTTATTTAGAAATAGCTGAGAGGAGATAACAGACAGCAGTCCATCCAGATTGCCTTACATGGAGAGTTGGATTTCAAAACATTAGAAGTCCACAGAATTGACATCACAAACCTTTCTGTATTAATGTTCATTTTGATTAGAGACCTGTCTGATCCTGACAGCTTCCTGTCTTGGATTCTAAAAAGAAATTGAGCATCTTTAGAGTTATTCCAAATGTGGTGAGATAGCCACTAGGCAAGAATTGCCTCTTTTCATCTACAGAAAAATTACTGTCCAGAAAAAGACAGACTTGTGGAATAGTCAACTGATTATATCTGCCAAGACGGAGTAAAAATCATAGAGAACTGCAGCTAACTTCCATATATGTCTCTGAAAATATCCAGAACAAGACTTCCAAATGAAGACTGTTATTTCCAATATTAGATTGATTTCTAGAGCAATACATGTTTGAGTCTGAATAACTGTTCACATTTAATAACAATACAAGAGGCATTAAACCATCTCTTTTTTATTCTGTTTTCCACAAGGCCTAAGAATTTGAGGCAAGGCAGCTTGTCCCTTCAGGGTATAAGTAAGCAATGGTGGGTCTGGAACTTATGTCCAATACAGCTTTCCAGTCACCATTGTCAGTGCACTCAGCAAGCTTACAGGTCAGCAACATTCTTTGTCCTATCATCAGCATGTCCCCTCCATCACTCAGTGGCCACCATACTCCTTCAGCATCCTGCAGAAAAAAAAGACAAACATGCCCTCTTCCCCATATTTCATACCTGAACGGGATCATGCCTTATGCCACTCAGTGGGTCCTTCTTTTTCACCTATGTATAAGTATGCCAAGTTGTAAAGCACCATGGAAAATCAGCAAAACTTCCTTGGCATCCAAATTTTTAATAAAAAAATTTTAAAATAAAAAATAAAACAAACACGATTAAAATTAATTTGTGGTATACTGGAATATATCACTCATTTTACTTTCTGAAGATATTATTTTAAAGTTTCATGGGTCCATTCTACAGTCTCTTGTCCTTGACAATTATAAAAAGTCTTCATAATATGGATAATGTTAAATTGCTGCTAAAAAGTCTCAAATGCTTGACTGCATTTGAGATAGCCAGTTCCGTTATCTTATTTTGTTTGGTTGGTTGGTTTTCTTTTCTTTTTTATTAATTATTGGATATTTTATTTATCTACATTTCAGATGTTATACTCTTTCCACATTCCCCACCCCCAGAAACCTATTAACCCATCCTCCCTTCTCCTATTTCTATTCTGGTGTGCTCCCACCCATCTACCCACTTCCACCTCCCCTCCTCCAATTCCCCCTCTCTGGAAGTTTTAAAGATACATAGGGAGCTTATGAATTTCAAGAATGCTGCTCTGCTGAACTTTGATGCAGTAGATACTGCAGATAAAATTACCTGTGGCATGAGGTCAGTATTTCTATTTTGATAAAGCTTCAGAAATAGCATATATAGCTTGATCATGCTAGCCCTTTTTGTCCTGGGAATAAATACATTTATTCCTGCTCATTTTGTTAAAGCTTTTCTTTAACAACATCAACATGTTGGCACCCAAAGTACATGACCTGAACCTGAAAATGGACCTCCAGAAAGAGTTATTAAATTAACAGCTTGTCAAGGAAGGACAGGTAAGGGTCTACACAGAGCTTTACCAACCTAAGACACAAGTGCATTACTTTTGATAATCCCTATTTTATGATGGTTAAGAAAGGCATTATTTTCAGAATGACCTGAGACAGTCTCAGTATTGTTTAATGAAATAAAAAATGGGGAGAGGCAGGGAGTCTTTGGGGCTGCTTGGCAAGAATCTGACATGGGCCAAGGATAAGGAATGGGCTATTTGACAGGAATATGACATTAACCAAGGACAAGGAAGTGGGCTTCAGGCAGTAATCAGACATTAGGCTAGAACAGAAAAGTAATTTCAGGTAGGAATCTAAATATTAGGCTAGAACAAAGAAGTAGGATTCAGGAATAAAAATGACCTTTGACTAGGATAGGGAAGTAGTCTCAGATACTTGGTCATCCTGATTAGCCTTTAGAAACAGTGATCACGAAAGTGTTCATGTAACTGGGTTTAATGCCATTGGTTTGTTTTGTTTTTTTTTGACTATTTGTGTTTATTGTCTTGCTTGTTCCTCAACTGTTTGCATCTATTGTATTACTAGACTCTCAACCTAGATCTGAATTTAATAATGCATGTAATCAAAATGGTATAAAAGCATATAAGATAGGGGGTTCAAGGGAAAGGAATTGGGGAAAGGGGATGACATCTGTATTGTAAATAAATAAAATATCCAATAAAAAAAGAAAATTCAGTCAGGGTCCTCTCATCTGGATGAAGTTGGGGCCTGCATGTAGGGATAAATGTTCTTTGCTTTTGCATATTATTTGAGTGTGGGGTATTATTATTCAGTGATTTGTGGACCCTAGCATATATAAATATTATTTCTTTTTATCCCATCTCCTTTCCTCTTATCCTTTCTCTCATGCTGTCTCAGTGCCATCACTCCATACATATTAGTGATTTCATCTGTTTATGTAAAAATCTATGACCACAAATTTTACAAAATATGGCATTTATTCTTTCTGAGTATAAGACTCACCAGTGCCAGCCACTAAAATGGAACTTCAGTGATGTAATTCCATTCTACTTCATGGCTGAATTACATTCTATACCACATTTTCTTTATCCAATAACCTATTGACAGATGCCTAGAATGATTGTATAAAATTCTTAGTCATGAAAGAACTTCAAATTAGAACCACAACCACATCACGATTTCTTCTCACACCAGTCAGAACGAATATCACTAGGAAGCAGAAACCAATAAAATGTTTTAGAGAATGTGGGGAAAGAAATCTGTGCACTGATAGTCCAAAATAACAATCTCTAACTATATTTTCATACATTTACAATAATATATTTTATTGCCAAGAGATTTGCCTTTGTGTTTGTTTGTTGGTTGTGAGATGTTATCATATAGCTCAAGTGGGCAATCAACTCAGATAATCTCCCTAATAATGGTGAGATTAAAGGCAAAGAATACTTACTGTACCTCTCATATATATGATCTACATGTTATATGTTTTAGTTATTTTTCATTTATGATTTCTAATGTGTTAGCATAATGTGTGTGCTTAGATGTGTGGAAGCCACACAGCATGTGTGTGGATGAAATGACAGTGTTATGGAATTGATTTTCACCTTGCACAGGCATAGTTTTCGATGCTTGAAATTAAGTTGTCTGGCTTGCAAAGAAAATGTATTACCCACTGAAGTATCTTGGTGGTTTCAAAACAAATAGTTTTACTTTCAAAGTGATGTCATGCACTACCACATATATTTTCTGTGTTATTCCAGCAGATTCACCCTCTGGAGCATTTTCCTTCAACCTGTGGCCTCATGATCATCTTACTTACCTAATATCAGTCTTCAAATCATACATTTGCAAGGTGCCATGAATCTTTTCCATGGCACATAGGACTTAGAGACCAGCTCATGGTCACCAAATGTGCTAGAAAATGTACATGTGTAAATAGGGTTACAAAATCCCATGTAACTATCTAGAAGAGTCTATCTTTATTATACCAATTGTGAGTTCTTAGTTATAGTTTAAATTGAAGGACACTCTCACTTGGATACTATTCTTCCCATATTGCCACTTCTGATTCTCTCTTTGAGTACTGAAGAATACAACCTTTGGTCTTAACAAATTATTAACAAATATGTTTGCTCAATTCTAAGCAGGAGATTCTCAAAGACTCATGCACACAAATATGAAACACATGCAGTGAATCACAAGATCTTCTGAATGTGTGTTAGACTTTAACTGAAAATAAAATACTCAAAATATTTTTAGCCACTCATTGTATTAGTTTTTCATGCTTTTCATGGTCATAATAATCCTGGTGAGAAGATGAAGACCACTCGTTTTTTGTATTTGATTTCATGGATGGGCCTATTTTGTTCATTTTCACATGTTTTGTGAATAAAACATTGGCACACCTGTGGGTAGCGTGAACTGTGATGTGTGAAGCTTCTTCACAATGCATGATACCCACACAGTGCAGAGGAGCCATCATATGATTCTCTAACTTCTAGTTCTTTTCCAGAATAATAGTAAGGTGTATGAAGCATAGATGTAGACTAGTCATGGCACATCAACTCATAGCATCTTAGAAAATGTGAAAGGACATACTTATTGCTTCATTGATGTTATTTTAGTTAACAGTACTGAAACTCATTCTACTTATATTTATAAAGCTCTGGCTTCTTCTACTTTAAAGACACACATTACTCCAATGAACAAATAGACAAGAGGTTTGTTTCTTTTTTTAATTTCTTAACATTTGGAAATAAATCTTATATGCCAGGAATATTTTGAAAGTATTTTCTTTCAATATTTCAGTTTCATATCATTTTTTCTGATTTTTAAAAAACAATAACTATTATATTTTTCTACTTCATATCTTCTTAGATCAACTCATTTATAGTGTAGTCTGAGAATGATTGTTGTCTCTCCCTATGGAAACAGTGGAGAATGGCAAAGCAGTTGTTCTGAACTCTGAAGAGTGTTTATAGGAAAAGAGAAGAACAAGCAAAAACAATTTGCTAAATATGTCTTTTAAATCCCAAATGATAGAGGGAGTAAATTGAGGAAGAACATGTCTAGCTACATGTAGGACCAATCAATTGAATCAATGTGTTCAGGATAAATGGAAGGAAGAACAGATGATGCAAATGGTTTATATCTAAGTAGGGATGAGGGTCATAGGAAGAAAACAACAAGCAAAGAGGTCTAAAGTAGTGAGGTATCAACTCAAGTGTATCAGTAGAAGATGGAGGCAGAGAATGCTGGAGTTGTTCTGTGCTGAGTTATGGAAGGCCTCTGAAGAGCCACAGACCTCCTATCCCCACACCAGAGCCAAGCCCAGCATTTCACCATTATGTCTGCTTGACCTTCCTCTTTCCACTCAGATACCTGGCCACAGCACCAAGAACCTTCAAACAAAGCCATAAGATGCCCAGCATGAGCCCTAGCAGAAACAGTAAGACATCCAGCAGATACTGCTCATGCCATGGTTGCTGGAAAACATATGGCTTGAGATGAGCTGCACCCTCTGTCTTCAAGATGTGATCTATCCAGCCCACAAACCTCTGGGCAGGGGTCAGTGGCTGGGACTGCCTGATAATCTTGGAAGCCATTGCTGCAGACTTGTACCTGTGAACATAGACAGAGAGAAGGTGTTACCAATTTCTGTACCAGTATTTAGATATTAAATCATAAACACACATATACAAACATATATAAGCTTCTCTATTTCTCTATTTCTCTCTTTCTTACTATTATCTCTCTGTTTCTCTGTCTGTATCTCTCTTTCCCACACACACATAAACACATACGCACACACAATTCTAGTGTGTATCCATAGGTCAACTCTAAACAAAATAAATATTGTTAATCAAATCCATCAAATCCTTCCTATGCCTCAGTAGATGACTTCCACAAAACCCATGCACATGTAGATAGTTGACTGCAATTGGTTAAAGAGTAATTTAATAAAGGAAGGAAGGAAGGAAGGAAGGAAGGAAGGAAGGAAGGAAGGAAG
>JANHMN010000014.1:46057731-46103101 GCA_030674055.1 Rhabdomys pumilio | reverse complement strand
TTTTTTTTTTTTTTTTTTTTTTTTTTTTTTTTTTTTTTTTTTTTTTTGCTGTTGGGTTAAGTCACTGTGCTGAATGGGCAAGAACTGTGTGGATGTCCAAGCTCCTGGTCCTGCCCAACTTGTGCATATTTGTGAAATTTTCCTTTATAACAGACCTGAACTGAAACCTAGAAATAAAATAGAACTCACAGACACTGCTTCTTCGTGGTGTGTGCTTTCTATGTACAAGTTTATGACAAACAATAACAATAAAGGTAAAGGAGAGATTTCAAAGTGTCAATGAGAAAGTTCTCAGGGAGAACAGCCACGATAACATGCACATGTCCTCTTCTGTTTCAACTGGAATTCTACTATAGGTAACCAAAATATAAGAGGTCATAAAGATACTGTGTAGATAGGAAACCATCATAAAACTGTAGGCAGAAACATCTTTTAGCACCTCAACTAAAATTAAGATTAATAACAAAGGAAAAACTAGAACTTCAAGTCTCACACACTTATTATAACACAGATCACAAAATTCTGGTTTCACTAGAAAATAGACTACACAAGTCCATGTATCAGGCTTGCATTCAGCCTAAGGGGCCACAACCCCAGAGAGCTGCATACCTCTTGTCTTCTATGACTTCTTTCATTGTGAGTGCAAACGTCTCTGCCTTGAGTGTCTGTATCTGAATAGAAACACCAATTTTCTTTGCTTCTACTCGGACCATGTTTTCAGGTTGGTCAACAATAAATGGAATGCCCACCATGGGTACTCCATGCTGGATGGCCTCGTTTACACTGTTCATCCCCCCATGGGTGACAAACAGACGAATGTTAGGGTGAGCTGGCACAAAGAAGAAAGATAGTTCCAGATGTCACTGTGAAAGCTTCAGATATCAGGTAAAGCAGCAGACTCAAGAAATAACTATGTGCTATGGAAAATGAACTTACTGATTTTGTTTTGAAATTTTTGATGTTCCAAGATATGATGTCTAACCTTCCCTCTGCAGAGAAATCAGTGCCTTACTTCAATACAAAGACATCCAGCTACAAGGAGAGTGATAAGCCAGGCATTTTTCCTGTCCTCCTAGTCACCCTCGTCCCTTCTGCTGATACTTTTCTCTGTACTTTTCTAACCTGTTCCTTCTCTTGGTTTCCACATCTGCTGTCTTATAAAGCTTATATTATGTGAGCTATTTCCTCTACTTCAAGAAAAGTTTACAAAGGGAGATGGTAGATAAGGCGCTTCTAAATGTGTAGATCTTGTATGTTGCTTCATCTTGAAAGCAATCAAACATTTCTTATGATCATATAGAAATTACTACAAAATCTACCTATATTCCCTGGAAGGTGAGCCTTTTTCCCATTTCCTCATGCCCCCAACATTAATATAAGTGTCTGATTTCTCAGCCTGTAGGTGAAAAACCAATCTGTGTCTACATGCTTACATTCATATTTGTGTTTTTAAATTGTTGAATTGTTCTCACATCATTGTAAGAACAGAGGCAACAAAAACTGCCAGCTGTCCCGGACCATAGTTTTAGTTCACATATTTTCCAAGATGCTGTTATATTAATCTTATTCAATGTTAGGTACTGTTACATCAAGGCAGAGTTACTGATCACATCTGATCAGGAAGTAGAGACCTGTCTGATTTGGAAAGAATAAGGCAGTTGCTGCTATGGCCAGTCTAGAGTGCACCTTGATTCCTCCAAGAATTCTAGCTGCTATTGCCTGACTCCTGTATATTAGTCGTTTCCTGTAAGTAGCCTTGTCTTCTGCTACTCCAAGCATTCAGACATCAGATATCAAGTATGTCACAAAAGCACATGAATGGAAGTAAAGTAACAGGTCTAGGAGGAGCTTACCCAGAAGGTCAGTCTGTGGAAGCCAATCCATGATTTTGACGTTTGGGGCCAATCTGACATCTTTGGGCCAAAGAGAACTCTTACACGTCCATAGCACCCCTTGAGGGAGGTGAGCAAAGGCACTGTTCATCTCCTTAATAACTTCCTTGGTCTGATACTTGCTTACTATGGAGCCGAGGGCCACAAGGACAAAACCTGAGTCTCCAAACTGAGTGATGAAATTCTCCAAGTCCTACAAGAATCATAGAGGGAAGAAGGCAAAGGAAGTGTAAAAACCAAGGCAGCAATAACTTGACAGCAGGCTGGGTACTGAACAAACTCATACTTGAGTTGCTCGTGGTCATATGAACAATCCTTTCCCAGGCCCTGTGCAGTGTGTCGTGTGCTGTGTTCATGTTCACTGCCTCTATTAGCAGCCATCTCTTCACCATGGGCTCTTATGAATTGTGTAGCCTGTGGCTTTACTGACAGAGGTCTATTTCCAAAATGTCCCAGCTTATTTTGAGTCACAGTCTTAGGTACAAAACTCAGACTGTGCCATTGAATTTGGTGGTTATGGGTCTCCAAAAAGTCACACAGAATCTAAGAATTTGAGGGGAGATGGCTTTAGGAAATTCTGTTACCCAGGAAATCAGTGTCTCCATATTGTATCATGAGGTTACTCAGGTTGGCTCTCAAAGAGCTTTCTATGTCCTCAAATTCCCATATTAATATTGTAAGTGTTTGAATTTTCAGCCTTTATCTAACAATGTACACACACATATATACATACATATATGTATGTATGTATATATGTATATGTGTATGTGTATGTGTATGTGTATGTGTATGTGTATGTGTATGTGTATGTGTATGTGTATGTGTATATACATACACTCATATATAAGATTTTATTTGAGTAACTGATTCCTGTTTTTTAACGTATAGACTTGGTAGTAACCTAGTTGTTAAGAGGAGTTCTATGTTTAACAATGTGAGGCTTCTCCAAATTGGATTTTTTGGACATCAATTTTTTTATTTTATAATTACGCTAAAAATATACAACGGAATATACAAAATTTCTTCACCAGCTTTGTTCTATACTTGTCATCTGGTTTTAGTCTCTGACTCTGGCTGCAGAGTAATGATAGATTCATAGAATTTGCTGAGAAGGATTCTTCCCTGTACAACTGCCTCAAATATTTATAGAGGAAGTGCCATCAATTCTTAAGTGTTTCACATCATTTGCCACTTAATGTATGTTATATTAGAGCTTTTCGTGAACTATTTTGTTTGGCTTTTCCTACATAATATAATCTCACAATTTCAGATTTTCTATCTGTCCTAGAGTCAGTTTTGTCAAGAGATATTCATAAGAATTGTCCATTTCTGTAGGTTACCTAATTTGATGATACACCATATGAGTTCCCTAGTAATCTTTATCGTTTTAAATGATAATCGGTAATTTTTCACTTTAGGATTTAATTATTTGATTGTGTTTCTTATTTATTTTCACAATGACTCTAGTGGGTTGCCAGCATATTCTTCTCTTTTGCTCTATTTATTCCAAATTTTTTTACTATTCATTTTTTCAATCATCCTTGCTGTGATTTTTAAGACTCCTTTCTCCTAAAATCCTGTTTAGTTCTCTCTTCATTATCTACTTCCATATAGGAAAGGGTTAAATTATCAATCTTGTGGATTGTTTCAGAGTGTTTTTATATTTTTAAATTTTGTTGATTTCTTTATCATCCCACTATGATAGGAGATTTTTGCATTAATTCAACATTTTGAAATTTACGGAATATTTTTTATCTTGCTATGTTCTAATGCCCAAACCAAGGATGTGGTTTTGTGCAATAAAAAAGATAATATGCCCTGTTCTTGTTGGAAAAAATACTTGAGCTGGAGATACAGCTTAGCAACTAACAGAACTTGCTGTTCTTTCAGAGGACCACAGCTCAGTACACAGCATGTACATAGCAGGTCACAGCCCTATGTAACTCTAGCATCAGGGGATCTCATGCCCTCTTCTGGGCTCTTCTGTTCCCAGGCACACATATGTCTGGAACACAGCTATACATGCAGGAAAAATACTCAGACACATAAAATAATTTTTAAATAAATTTAAAGAATACTCTATATTTCTAATAGTTCTAAATAGTTTATAGTGTTATTGAGGATAATAATGGGTTATACATGGTCTTCTCATTGTACAACTGTAGAATTAAAGTCTTAAGTTATCATCTGTTTCTTCTTTAAGTTCCTTACATTTTCCTTCACATTTTTATTTCATATTTGGGGTATAAATGATGTATTTCTTACATCTTCTCTGTGAATTAACTGTTTCACATATTTTAAATAATGTAACTGTAAAGTTTGATAAACACAAAATTTCAAATCATTATATACAGTATTTAATCTTCCGTGAAAGTTTTGATACAAAGTCTGCTTCTTATATTGCCAACCACAACTGTCTATTTTGCTTCTAACATGATTCTTAAAGAAACATGCGGTCAAATACTCTAAAGAGTCAATTTCATACTGCTTTGTCAGGCATTCCTTCAAAGCATTTCTCTCCACTCTTCTCTTTGACAACTATTTCATCTCCCTGTGTGCCAATATCTGATTCACTTGTCTAGAAGATGAGGAATCTGTCAATCACATCTGGATCTCTAAATGTACGTGAATCTTCTACTACTTGGAGATTTAGTCAGGTAACCCAGATGATGACTCTCTCACTTCCACATTTGTATACTGCACCCCTACTCCACCAATTTGGGTTTTCAGAAGATTTTATCCAAAATTCGTAGCTGACAACTCCTTCCAGCAATGAAAAAAAACATATTCAGAGATCAATCCCCAAACACTTCTCACACAGTGTTAGCAAAGATGGGGACTGTGGTATCCAGTAGAACCAAAAGAAATCTGCACCCTCTCTGCTTTTAGATGAAAATAGGAGAAACTTCACCTTTATTCACCTTTATCACTTCAGCATCTCCCCATCACTGTATAAAAACACAGGTGATCATTCTGCCCAGCAAGGAACAGGAGATTATAGAAGATAATGTCTACAAAATAACAACCACACAGTGGCAGGTAACAAGCAATCAAAATCTAGTAGCTCTCTGTACTTTTAAATTTTCTGTGGTGGTGATTTTGAGTCTGCATTGATCATGCAGCTTTAATGGTTTACAGTAGATGAATGAAGGATAAAGGTCTCAACAGACTGGAGATACAAAATAACAGGCATAGTTCTTGTTGCCACTCGTGCTAAGTTCTGTCTAGGTACATGTTTTCTGAAAGGGGTATATGTTTCACCATGAAAAGCCTGCCTCCTAAACAAATATAAAATGTGCATACATTTGATATGTGTGTGTGTGTGTGTGTGTGTGTGTGTGTGTGAGTGTGTACAATCAAAGTTCAATTGGAAATATAAACACATACTAAGGGATTTAATCTACCAAATCCAGGACTAGGGATGGACAAAAGAAACTGATACCTCTTACCATATATTCAGGTCTTCAACCTCAGCATAGGGCATTCTGACACTGTACTTTCACAACGCTAAAAATATAGGCTGCACATAACTCCCTTATATTAAGGTACTTCCTTTCAGGACATCTCTGCCAAGTTGAAAACCCCACCTGACCACTGAAGGTCTCTGAATGAAATATAAATTGAGAGCTAATGTATCACTCACTTGGGGTATTGGCTGCACGGGTTTGTCCAGTAAGCCTCCCACGTAGACAGTGTTGGGAAACAGGGGACGAGCAAAATCCAAGGCAAAGTCAGAATTGACAAACAATAGTTCAGTTTTCAGTAGCAGGTCAGACAAAACTGGCCTAGGGCCTTCTGCAAAATGCTCCTGGATGGTACTGTCATATTGAGAAAGTATTTCCCTTTGCTTCATGGAAAAATCAAGGAACATAAGAAAGTTCTTCACTCGGCCCCAGAAGTCCATTTGGTCAGTTAGACCAGAACCATACACTGGAACATAGGACAAGGGGCTTGGTAACCCAACGTCCATAAAGCTAAATTGCCCAGGATAAAAAGACACAAATCGTTTCCCAAGCTTTTCAACAACCAGTAAAGAACAGAAATCTAATGAATTAAGAAGTACTAGGTCAAAGTTCTCATTTTGTAAGAACTCCATGATGTCCTTTCTGCTTAATAAGTGACTGCATAAGTTGCCAAGGTTTCGACAAATCTTTACAATTGTTTGATGTCCAAACCTGTAATAAACAAAGAAATAAATGGGAAAATATTTTCAGACTTTTTTATATTCTCTAGAATGATGTTATCCTCAATGAAAATATTCTGCAGCTAGACAAACACAGGACTATAATTCCAACGCTCTGGAAATGGAGACAGGAGGATCAGGAGTGTAAGGTCAGTCTAACATTAAGACCTTGAGGAGGGCAGTGCCTGGGCTAAATACGATTGTGACTCACTTAGAGAAAATGATTTCTAATATGTTTTATGAAAAGAGGTTCAGTAGCCTGAATTTTTTCTTTTATTCTATTTAAAGATAGACAATCATTTGTATAACTTCCTATATAAGCATTATTGTTTTTATAAAATAAGGTATATTTTTTAATTAAAAGCAAAGCAGATGCACAGAAAGTTGTTCTACAGGTTCTTCCCTCTTACAGGGAGATATTTCTTTACTTCTTAGTAATCTTTGCTCATGAGAGACAGACAGAGAGAGAGAGAGAGAGAGAGAGAGAGAGAGAGAGAGAGAGAGAGAATTCTAGATGACAATGTAGCATCAGTCTTCCATCTCAATCACAGATCTTTAAGAAACTTTTCAGCTTTAATAATTCTGGTGGAGGTGTTGCTGCTTCCCAAAATGAACCCACTTCCATCACATTTCCACCAAGGATATAATAGCCATTGGTCACCAATATAAGTTTGATCTCTTCTGTCTTGAAAACCATCATTGGTTATCATAGATCTCAGAAGATCGGTCACCATATGGAGGTGTATAATGCTGTTTAACTCAGGTTATATAATGAGTTTTTGAGTCACTGTTTTTTTTTCCTGCCAACCTGTATAAGTAGAATAATTACAGCTCTTGTAATTCTCAATAATAAAGTTATTTCTTTTAATCATCTGTATATAAGCTTGGATATTTTATCCCATAAAGAGAGCATCCCAATGATAATATTCGTACTAGGTTGAATATGATTCAACTTTCAGCCTAGAACTTAAATGATTAGAAAAACAATATATATACCTACTGATTTTATCTGTTGTATGGGAAATCTAAATTTAAACTTTTGTGTATGTGTGTGTGAGTGTTTGTGTGTATGTGAGTGTGTGTGTATAAGTATGTGTGTGTGTATAAGTGTGTGTGTGTATGTGTGTGTGTGTGTGTGTGTGTGTGTGTGGTGTTTGCCTTCTTATGTCACTAAATTAGAAAGGAGGCAATGAGACGGGGGAAAGACATCAAGAGAGATGCAGGTGTCATGAAAAAAAAACTGTGGAGTAAGAAGGCAAGGTACCACTAAGGATAATCACACACACACACACACACACACACACACACACACACACACACACACATTGAAACATGTTACTTTGCATGCCAGCTTAAAATCCTAATGGAAAACATATGTGTGATTGGAAGCTAACTATTAGAATTTCTAACTCTTATTGGCTCAAAGTTTCACTGAATATTGTGCTAAACTTTAGTCATCCTGATGATAACTCCTACCTGTAATCCTTTTCAGGAACTCTTTCAAGTCAATACTTACCAGATATATAAGAAACCTGGCAAGATGAGCTAATGTACCATGTCAGCATGCATCAAAAGATCCACAAAATGTTAGTCCAAAGGCATTTTTGCTCACTTTAAGACTCAACTTCAATTCACAGCACATCTGCTTTGTAATCAAGGGTTCATCTCTCAGAGATTTGGTGCTCAATACAACTGTGCAGAGGTAACAGGACCCCTAAGAGGACACCTTAGTAGGAGGTCATTATCAGCCCTCCTCCTGTATAGTTAAAGTTTTCACTGGACTATGAGTTGGTGTCTATGGCAGGCACTAGGGAAACATCACCTATTCTTTCTAATCTCTTTACACTTCCAGGCAAACTTGCTTTCAGCATTCTTTATCATGATGCCACCAGCCAAGCTGACTATTGTTGATGTCATGTGTCAAAACTTCCACAACTGTGACCCAAATCAAATTCTTTTCAGTCTAAAGCTACCCAAATTCAGATATTCTATTACAGTAATAGCATGTAGGGCAATACAAGGCATAATTCTCTAAAATTATTGCCAGTATTCCAGTTAAATTTTTATGTAATAATTGCCAAATAAATGTAGTATGTGCTGAATAAATTTCTTTAAAATAGAAGGTTTAAAGGAAATCAATTAAAAAATTCCAAGAAGATTCTGTTCTCAGCAACTTGACTGTATTGCACTTGCAACTTGAATCACTCCTCCTCAGGAGTTCGTGCTTGAAAAGAAGACTATATGCATACATATATGTATACATACATGTATATATATATATATGTATATATATGTATATATGTGTGTGTGTGTGTATGTGTATGTGCTGTGTGTTTTAAATGTGTAATATAATAACTACCCCCCAAGAGTCCAATCTTGAAATAAAGTTATAATATATATGTTTAAATATGTATAAATAAAAACCCAATTAGACTAAGGTGGAATTTGACAATTTTTTTAAATATATAATGAAAGAAGTGTGGTCTTTAAGTGTCTATAAATGAAAACATTTTCCAGAAGAATTATCTATAATCATGACCTTGATTTTTAAGTTGAATTTTCAAAACTGGATAAGAGAGAGAGAGAGATCAATGGAATTAACTAAAAGACACATCTGTACATGTCATACCTGTGAAAGGCAATGGAGGTTCTGCACATCCCATATAAGATTTAAGCCTCAGGCACAGCTGTATCACCTGATCAACGAAAGTTTTTAAACTTACCTGTGGTTATTGGTTGTAAAGTCAATGATGACCAAGCTACAATCCATAGAACCACAGAGGTTGGGAATAGAGTAAGGGACTAGTAGACACAAATAGATCCACTTAAGAATAGAAAAATAGAACAGATAAGTTCTGTGTGGAAGTAGGGTGCTGGAACAGTAGGATCAAGTCAGAAGCAAAGAGTGATGATGGAGGGAATACAAGAAGACACAGCTAAGATTAAGGGGACATTGAGGGGGATCATGAAAATCTAATACAATAAACTCTTTCTAAAATATATACATATATGAAGGCAATCTAATTAAAATTGCCAAAAATGTAGTAGACAGAGTCCAAACTGGCCATCCCTTGTCACAATATGAGCTTCCAGTACCATAATTGGGTTACATCTGAATGATTTGTTAGCCAAAGAGGATCCATAGGAATCCTCAAACAACCTAGGTAATGGTCAAAATTTTAGGATGCTCTTGACAAGTTGGTAGCAGTCTCTACTGCAGAAGAAAACACTTACACAACTCATTGAATATGGAGAAATTGATCTGCTGACTATATATAGTCTAAGTTCAAGCATCATTGGTACGGGAACATACCCCGTACACTACCAAAATAGAAATGTAAACACGAGCCAGCCACAAAACCATTGATCTTCTATGCTGTCCTGCTTGCAAAATATGCTACGAAAATTATAGCACAAATCTTGTGTGAGTAACCAACTGGTAACTTTCGATTTGACTTTAGACCTTCTTCACTAGATAAAACCCATATACATTATTTAGGTGACAACAGACCTGACTCTAGATATTTCAGAGACTTAAGGTAAGCCAAAAATTATTGGTCAAAAAAACCCAGTAAAACATTAGGCAGCAGTATAATGATGCCTAATGACATTTTGCTATACTCATAGATTGGTGCCTTGCTCAACCATCATCAGAAAGCTTCCCCTTGCAGCAGATGGGATCAAATACAGAGACCCATAGGCAAGTATGCAGCACTTAGCCCTAAATGGGAAGTCTGGATTAAATATCTCTCACTTCAGGGCTCAGAGAACCCTGAGGAAGATGAGGCAGAAAGAGTGTAAGAGCCAAAGGAGATGGAGAACACCAAGAAAACAAGGCCATCTAAACATGAGCAAAGCTCATAAGAACTCAGAGAAACTGAGGCAGCATGTACAGATCCTGCATCAGGTCATATGTATACATACATACATGCATGCATACATGCATACATACATACATACATACATACATGCATACATACATACATATATACATACATACACATATACATACATACATACATACACATTTATACATTTACACACACACACACACACACACACACACACATTAGTTGAATGTTCCTATGAGATTTCTGAGTGTGAAAGCTAGTGAGACTTGTGTTTTTACTTAGGCTCTTTTCCTTTGGTTGTTTTTCTTATCTAACTCTGATGTGATAGTTTTGGTTTTATTTTATCACTTTTAATTTTGTTATATTTTATTATTACCCCTTAAAAACCTGTTTGTGTTCTGATGAAATACAGAAAGTTAGTGGATCTAGTAGGGAGGTACTGGAAGGAGTAGATGGAGGGAAAACTGTAATCAGAATATATTACATGAGAAAAAAAATACTTTCATAAATTCAAGGGAGTTTGAAGTACAAATTTCTGGTTTCTCTAACAACTCAGTTGTGTCACATGATGTTTTTCTGGAAACATATTTATGACAGGATGTTTTGCTAAAGCAGAAATGTAAGAGGGTATATAATGCTCTACTGTAGCAGATGGTTAAGAGGGGACATAATGTTTAGAAAGAATGTAAATAAAACTCTACAAACATGAGAGAATGCCCTTGCACTGGTTCACCATGCAGTGCTTTGCTGGTTTTTACTGATTTCCCTTATCTTACCTTCATAGAGAGAAACATGCCAAAGAAGTTCTCATGTTTGAGAACATTCTGGCTGCTTCCTGCCACCTCCTTGGACTCATGATGATTCCTTGGAGCCTTAAGCTTTCTTATGGGTCAAGCAACTGCTCTTGATTTGCCTTTGGTGTTGTCTGATTGGACAACAAACATTTTTTCCTATTTTGATGAGTGGGCTAGAAGGGAGGTTGAAGCATTTAAGAATCCTTATTAAAGTAGGTTTTGAGAACTCTAAGTCTACAGGCGTCATCTCTATTAGTGAACTTACATAGGAAAGTGACAAAGTACATTGAAGAAGGTTGCTCTTCTTTTCCTGAGTAGAGAAGTTGAAGTGACAGGACTGGCACAGATGACAGGAAATTGTTGACAGGCAACTTGTAGTTAATAATGCCTAAAGACACACCTTCCACTTTCTAGAGAATTATTCCAGTCCATAGTTTATCTAGCTGTGAATCATCTACCATGCACAATTCAAGCACATCCATCCCAATAACCATCAACTCATCCAGTCATCAATTCTCTTAAGCTCACTCAAAGCATAATGCATCCATCATATACTCACATTTAAATCTTGATTAATACTTTGGTTCAAAGAATTGGAACACATTACCTGCCATGCATTATTTCTTCTCTGAGGACACGCTGTCTATTATCAAATTTCTTTTGCTGATCTTCAGGTAGATGCCAATTTATAACCTGGTATGATGGTTTTTCCTTTCTAAAATCTAAGAAAACACCAATTGAGTTAAATTTAAATTTATCACAATATACAACACATTATCAGGGTGATAAAAACAATTATTTAAAATAATGTCACATCTTTGTGAAAATAGGATTTTTGTTTTCCAGTGGGTTTGCTTTTCTTTGAATCCATTTATTTATATTCTAATCATATTTATTGATACTTTAAAATAATTCAAGAATTTTTATAGAGTCTAGATAATGAAAATTTCTAAAAATAGCTTTCATTTAAAGAAAAAGCTATTATTTTACACTGTACAATAAGAAAACTCAGAATGTAAACATTCTAAATTGATATAATTCATCAACTTTGTCACCATATTTTGTTAGTTTGTTGTTAATTACAAGTGAGTTTGATTGCAGTTGTCTGTTTTTCAAAAAATATTAAAATTAAATACTTAAAAAGTTATTTTGCTTGGTTACTTTTAGTCGCTATGCATTTCATGTTTGTGGGGGGTTGTTTGTTTGTTTGTTTGTTGTTTGTTTTGTGGTAGAGTCATGTGCAGTAGCCCAATTGGCTTCAACTCACAAACCTACTTCTTGAAGCTGCCAAGCACTTTTATTACAAGCATGTGTTAACAAAAGCAGGTTCTGCCTTGCTTGTTGTTTGTTTCAGTAAGTAAAAAGGCTCCACCTTCAGTCAAAATGCCAAATCACAAAAAAGGAAGGATGGAAGAAAGAAAGGAAAGAAAGGAAGGAAGGAAGGAAGGAAGGAAGGAAGGAAGGAAGGAAGGAGAAAGTCTGCCAATGCCAATCCCAACTGGCCAGTCTGGCTCTTCCCCCATATTACTCATGCACAATGAAAAGTCTGAGTACCTTTTGAAGTTTCATTTCTTATATAGGTTTATATCTCTCATTTTGCAGAAAAAGAAGTCCTCAATGCCACCTCTCTTGCTACTGATGAGAATTTCAAACCGAGGTAAGTAGGCCAAAAGCAGAACTCCCAAGTGATCTTCACTAGAAAATCTCAATGGTTTATATTTAAAGACAGACTATAGGGTTGGAAACTTCCTTTCATTTTTCTTGGCTCATGGAACATAGTCCCACCCTAACAAAGCATCTCAACTCAGTCATGATTGTAGATTCCTGGAAATGCCCTTTCTATTCCTATTGATTACATGTCGACAGAATTTTGAAAATGCTATTAAAAGGTTGCATGGAAAAAAACTCTCAAAATTGCCCTGATCGTGACCATTCTTTTTGATGATGTTAGTTGGCTCTTATAAACTTAGAAAGTCACAGACCATTACCAAGGTAATTAAAGGGAAGAGACAAAAAAGGAGATTAGGAGAGAGATGGGGAACAGTTAAACAAAACTAAAGATGATACAGGAGACATATGAAATCTACTACTTTAGAAAATAACTTTAAAGGAAGAAAAGAACATCTCAAAGTGCCACTGAAATGGCTCAGCTGATGAAGGCACTCACTGCCAAGTCTGATGACCTGAGTTTGAGTCTTAGGACTCAGATACTGGAAACTCCTGCAAGTTGACCCTTGATCCCCACACATGACCATGTGCACACACATACTTACAGTTCATAAAGAAATTTACTGTCAAAACCATGCATAAAACAACTTTTAAATTGTTTAAATAAAAGTATCATGTATACTTAGATAATGCTGTCCTTAGAAGTCAAAGAGTGATCAAACAAAAAGTCCCAGTGCTAGTGTTGGAAACATTCCTATGAGTTGTTGATCCAGAATCTTATGAACCATTCAAGACAGCATAGACTGTAGCCATTGCTCTTGAGTGCCTAGCAGAACTAGATAACACTGCTGAGGTCACCACAGACTTTGATTGTAAGACAGAGAAAACTCAAGTTGGAATTGACTTGAAGCTGCCTCCCTTCTGGCCAGAAGATGTTACACAGACCACTAGGGGGCAAAAGTCATCAATGGCTTTACATAATGATGGACCATCCATGTTAAAATTTTGACCTTCAGGGAAAATGTGCCCAGTGTTATTGAGGTGATCATCTACCTTCTGACTGGACTTAAAGCCTTGTACAGAGAAAAAATAAGTCCCCGGCACTGTAAACCTCTTTAAAAGTCCATGACTAGGGAGGCCATTCATATTCTATATGGAAGTAATTACTACTTTCATTTCACTAAATGGACATGTTTTTTTAAATCACCTTATAGATATTTATGTTTATACCCATGTATTATAAGTGTTGCTCTCAGCCTTCATTAAAGAATTTCTTTGTACAGCAAACTGCAATAAATGCAAAGAACCATGATTGCTCAATGTGCTGAGGACAACTGTTTTTTGAGCGCTCAGCCCTGAAAAGGGCACCTGTCTCCATCACTCTCTAAGGGACTCAGAGAACATGACACAGGAGGAGATGAAAATCATAAGAGAGCTAGACAGAGGGAAGAAGGGTCACAAAAGTCTATCTCCTGAACACGCCACAACTGCCTTATACCCAACCTCACTGCAACTGTGCTATACAAGTGTTGCCTATACTGGGCCTGACTTTTAGCCAGAATGAGGAATGATTCATATGACTCTGACTTTGTTGGTGCACTACTGCTGACTGTCCATGGATGCTGGGGGATGGCCATTGTCATCAGTGGTTTGACCACTAGTGAGCTTCCTACTTTTGATCCTGAGAAATACTCAGAATCAGGTTTTTTGGTATACACTGACTATCCTGAAACTCAGGAGGTGGAGAAGAAAGACAAGAAAAATCAATGATATTATTTACTACAAAAGAAACCATCCTGGGATGGGTCTGGCAATACAATAGATGCAAATAATCAAGGAACAAGCAAGACAATAAACACAAATAGTCAAGGAAAAAAAGCAAAGCATTAAACCCAATTACATGAACACTCCCTGGACCACTATTTCTAAGGGCTTATTGGGATGACCAAAGTATCTGAGGCTAATTCCCTGTCATAGTCCAAGGTCATATTCATGTCTGAAGCCTACTTTCTTGTTCTAGCTAAAATGTAGATTCCTGTCTAAAATTAACCCTTTGTTATAGCCTAATATTCAGGTTCCGGCCTGATATTTCTTCTTTGTTATAGCCTAAGACTTAGATTCCTACCTAAAATTAATTCTTTGTTCTAGCCTAATGTCAGATTCCTGTCTGAAGCTTATTTCCTTGTCCTTGGCCAATGTCATATTACTGACAAGGAGCCCATTTCTTTGTCCTTGGCCTGTGTCAGATTCTTGCCAAGCAGCTCCAAAGGCTCTTAGCTTCTTTTTGTTTTTAATTTCATTAACAAGCCTGAACCTGTCTTAGGTCGTTCTGACAAGTATGCCTTCCTTAACCATCATGGAATATGCATAATCAAAAGCAATGCACTTCTATCTTAGGTTACTAAGGCTCTGTACAGAATCTTACCCGTCCTTGGCTTGCCAGCCTGTGACCATCCAAGATTGGGCAGAATCACCTGAATAGCCATTGATGGTCTTTCACTGCAGTACAACATGAAAGTGCCATGTGCAGGTACAAAAGTCACAAGGCAAAAAAGAAGAAAGATGCCAGGGAATGGCAGGTTCATTCTTTCATAAACATCTACCCAGCTGAGAACTAATCCACCCCTAGGAAGACAATGTAATTCTCTTCAAGTGTTTACCCTCATAGGCCAGTCAGAATTTAGTAGACCTGACTCAAATAGATAAATAATTATTCAACACCATTACATCAAAAACCCTGATTCTAGCACATTAAGGTTTGGGGTACATACTATAATCATAGTCAACCTAAACCAGGAAGTAAATAAAATACAGAAGTATATCATATGCAGCCAAGTCTACATAGTCTAATCAAATCTATAGAACATACATACACACACATACACACACACATACACACACACATACACACACACATACACACACATGTACACATTAACATACCATAATTTACCATTCATAAAGCCAAATACAAATGTTTTGTACTTATCAGTTGTATGTGAAAGTTATCATTTATTATTTAAGTAATTTATTGTAATAATTGATTTCAAAGATACCTGGGTTGTAAATCGATTCATAAAGAAGTTTGGTCACATTGTGGCCACTGTCATGAAGAATTTGTGACACGCTGCTCATCACTATATAATGGCTTGCACCTAGAAATAATACATAAAGTTCATTTTTGTGGAGATTAAGAAAAATGGTTCTGATTACCATAAACAGCTGAAATAAAGAAATCCAAACTAAGTGTAAAAACAGAGAATGCTACAGGATGCCTAGAAAGAAACTCCATACCCTCAGGTACATTGTAGGTAATACTCAAAACATGAACCAAGAGCTTTAGTCAATAGCAATCTTTCACCAAATATCTGAAGGTCATGCCTGGAGACATGGCACAACAGTTAAAAGAATTCCTGTTCTCATAGGGGACTTGGGTTCAGTTCTCAGAATTCACAAATGGCTCACAACAATCTGAAAATCTTGTTACAGGAGATCCAAAATCTTCTTCTGGCCTCCACAGACTTATCATGTACATAATACACTACCATACATTCAGGCAAAACATTCATAAATGTAAAAGGAAAACTAATAAAATCTTTTTTAAAATTTAGACACTCTTCATTCTATGATACATTCATATTTTCCAATGTATCATTTCATCACTGATATCATTGGGCTCAAAAAAAAATTACTGTAACCATGGAAAATGCATCATGATGTGATGGGCATTAACTTTCTCTAGAATTTTATCTTATTCCTGAGGACAGAGATGCAGTATGTAAAATTTTAGGGAAAGAAATATTTATAGGAATAAAGGATATGGAGCCCCCAATTAAGAAATTTCTCTTCTTGGACCTGAGATTATAGCCTTTTGAATAAAGTCATCAAGGATTAATGTGAGGCCTGAACAACCCTGAAGTTATTACAAAAACCATCAGCTGCATGAGAAACTTAGGCAACATGAATTCTGCAGTACTCCTGGGCTGCTAAGTAAAGAAGATCATTGGGAAAGAATCAAGGATCATTAAGTCAATATCTTCTCTTTAGCCACAATTTCCTTAAAATATTTGTCCAGAACTAAAGAAAAAAAGATAAATTAAGAAAAAGAAAGAAATGAAAATTGTAAAACAAAAGCTGAGAGAATAGGGTGTTTAGAAGCAGAAAGGCCTATAATGATTAAATTGGAGCAAAAAAGTCAGGGAAACAGCATGTATCTTCTCAGTGAATCACTCCTTCCATTCCCATGTGTGTTGTCTGAACAGCACAGATAGAAGCCACCACACCTGTGGTGTCTTGCTCCTTCTCTCATTAGACTGAGAAGAAGGAGTGCCCAGTGAGGCAGCCATTCTAATGGATGCTTGTGAGTAAGAGCTCTTCCAGAGAAACTCTGAAAATTTCAAACTGCACAAACCAAGCCAGTGGGGACAGAAAAAAAGTGAAGTTTCACGATCTGGGGTCTTTACCAGCATTACCTCAAAGACCCTGATCAAAAGCAGCTGGATGAGGCAACTTCTACACCTGAGACTCATTGCAGAAGAGAGGCAGAGTGATTACGAGCCAGAGGAACATGGAATTTGCTCAGGGGGCTGTGTCTTCTAGGAATTTCAGAAGCTAAACTCATAAAGTCTTACCAGCAAGACTGCCTAAACATGAGGCAAACAAAGACAGCAACAAAGACATGCTAAAGTAGATGTGGGAAATCCCAGGAGCCTTCAACACTAGACAGAAAAACAGATAGAGAGGCAGGCAGATAGACCAATAGACAGACAGACAGACTGACAGACTGATGGACTGACTGACAGACAGACAGACACACACACACACACACACACACACACACACACACACACTCAAAATCCAACTAAGAAATGCTGAGAGTAGGATAAATAGTCTTCCCTACGGATGAGCATACCAACTGGTTAAACAATAAAAAAAAAAGGTTACTGCTAAAAACATACATACAGACTGAGCAGGTTATATCTAGTAATCTATGTTTATATACATGCACTTGTGTACATGTGCTGACAATTACTAAGAAACCAAGCCCTGGTATTGAAAGAGAACAAGAAGCTGTGTTTGCATAGGTTTGGAGAGAGGAAGAGAAAGAGGATTTGGAAAATGAATGTTGCGTCAGAATCTTAAACACTAATGTAAAAACTGCCACTATAAAACTACTCCATAAGAAATTTTAATGCAACATTAGGAAGGTGAGTTGTATTCCTGCAAAAGACATCCCATGTCCTTGACCTTTGTTTTCCTCTAACAAGAACAGAGTAGAAGGCTCACGCCCATGTCTATAGTCTGTTTCTCTCCAGCACTGAGATCCTCAGGCTCCATCACTGAAAGTGCTCTAAGGATGGCAGACTATCATTTGAGAACAGCTGAAATCAACCCTTTATGCAGGCAGACTTTAACATTTGCATTCTATTACCATAGACAAACAAAAAGCAAGTAGCACGTGAGCCATAAAATACAGAATTATAAGACCCATCCATCTTCAAATATGTTGAGAAAGTGAGTAAAACACACCAGGGAATGTAGAACATTATTGAAGATGTTCACTCATCTTCTCAGTTTTATCTTGATAGAAAATACTCCTAATATTCACCCCTTAAAATTTTAAGATAACTCTTGGAATGTTCTGCCCCTGACATTGAGAATGTTCAAGAATCCTAGGGCTTAAGACTTTTACCCCAGTCCTGTATAATGATTACTTCTTCAGCAGTTAAAAGAAAACTTCTGCTTTCCATAAAATCATCATGTGGCTGAGCTATTAGAAATACGGAAGACAGACCAGTGGAGTTTAACTTACTAGTCACTGTTAAATCCAGAATGTCAGTAGCTTTGCAATAAAATGTCAGATAATTTGACTTTTAGGTAATTTCTATTATATGTGAATAATGATGACAGGATAGAAGTTAAGCATTTATGGTCCTTTGCAGAAGCTTGAAGGTTACTTTTGCTAAAAAATGTTTCCTGGCACAAAGGGATTATACTTTCATCACTTCTGTCATGCTATTATGGTTACGACCTTTCTCACTCTAATTCTTGAGTCACATCCCAGTCAACAATAAATCCAAAAAAAATGACCATTTTAAAAAAAAAAAAAAAACGTTTTCACAAAGTCTATATACAGGTTTAATGTGACCTGTTACCTGTTGGCACTAATATATATTTCTCCTACCGGATCCAGACATTTATCAGTGACTTATGTACATAAAGCTCCTATTATCATGAGACTCAGACCACACCATGTAAACAGGACATTTGTACTGTTAAAGATAACATATCAGTTCCTGGATAAGATGATGTCCTGGTGACATCCAAACTTTAGGGCCTGGGTGCTTTTAGAGAAAAAGAACACCTTTCAAAACCAAAAATGTTTATGGATGTTAACTTACCAGAAAAATCAAGAAATTTTCACTGTTACCTTTGTTGGAAGTTTACGTTAATCCCTGTGATTAAAATGCCTACCAATAACTCACAAATAAAGCCCCAGTAGAGAAGCCTTTTTTGCAAATGCCTACTACCTCCTGCTGCTGTTTCTATATCACATGATATCACCATCTACTACTGCTTTTACCTTTGGGTAGAGTCCCCTCTGAGCACCACATTGCACACACTCCAAATTCCCTCCCCAGTTTTGACAATGCCTAGATAGAAAAATCTCATGCATGGTCAACTATGTGCCGTTTTTATGAAACATGGTAACCCAGGTATCACAGTATCACAAGACTCTATCTATATTCCCAGCAAGAACTTACTCAGTGTAGATATAGTCAGGATTTTTGCAGCCTCCAAGAGAAGAAGCTCAAGGAGGAATAAGCTCACTAGAAGCCAACTCCGATGTGCTGCCATCTGTATAACACGTGGAGCTCAGGCACAGGCTGCACACCTAGAGAGCTGTGCCCCACTAAGGGACCCTATAAGCCTCTGTCACAAAGCACTGTCTGTGGCCTTGAAATAAGGTAAAGGGGGAAAATATTTTATGCTGTTTTTCCAAATGCCCTTTTGCCCTTTTCTCTGCCAACCTCTTCCCAGTGGACAGTTTCACCCTCCTTAACTAGCATTCAAAAAAATGGGCAGAGAGTTGATATTTAACTTGTTCTATAGCCACAGTATTTTCTTTGCTGGCTCAAAATAACTCTAAAGTGGGAATGTAGGGACCTTGGAAAATATGGTCAATGACAGCATCTTAAAGTAGTGCATGCCATGAACATTTTACATGCCGATTCACAAGCTTAGAAGACACTACCTCTCCTGTCACTTCTCTATCTGTATTCTATTGCCATTTCTGGAACTCATTACCCTGGACACCAGTTTTAAAATTTCCAGTAGTGTCAATCATAAACTAATCTTCCAAGAAAACACCCAAGAGTATTGCTGAATCCCTCTCCCTAGTCACAGATGCATGGAAATATTCTAGTGGCCTTTGTACCTGAGACAGAAGAGAAAAAAAAAAAGGTTAGACTTCAAATCCTGAATGAACATCATAAAACAGGATGGAAGTGTTACACAACCCCCCAAAGAGCAAACTCAGGACAGAGTCCAAATTTGTTTACTTGTAAATCAACACAAGAGAACGTAGCACAATGCCCCCACGCAGTCATCTTCATGCTCCAGTCTAAAACCAAACTACTTTAGCTAAGTTTCTCAGTGCAGCTCCAAAGCAGAAAGAGAATCTGCTTCACTACTTCCCAAGCATGCAGGAGAACACAGCCTTGAATTTCTGCTTTGCTCTGCAGCAGTGTGTCTTGTGTCTAAAAAGCTTTGCCTGTTTCTGAGTTTAAGCATGATACTCTGGAGTAATTCACAGCCTTACAACTGAAGAGACAAAAAGAAGAAATAATCTGAGAAAGAGGACTGCAGTGTTCTTCCACCCTAAAAAAATCGGTCAGTCTTTTGTTCTCATACTTCTCAAATGTATTAGTGTAATGGAACACTTATTGTCAGCTACAGTAGACTATGGGATACTCAGACAGCTGGTAAGGCATCCTTTGTGGCCAGGTATGAGACTCCTTCCAGATCAAAGTAGCTATGTAATTAGTGCAGAGAGAATGTAAATTTCACGCTCACTCAAAGTGTCTGACCACCATCATGGTCACTGAGGTTGTGGAAGCAACAGTGGATTCTCTCTTTCTCTCCCTCTTCTGGAGCTGAGACACTCATCTTCTCCTAAAAAATTAGACCTCAGGACTGGTGAAATGTTTCAGTACATGAAGTATTTGTGGTCTTGAGAACAGATACCTAGATATCACATTAACAACAAAACAAAAAAATTAAACAGCAGGCACCTATAATCCCAGCACTAGGAAGACCAAAATTAGGTGAACCTTTGGGCCTTACTCACCTGCCTGTCTAACTTAATTACCAAGTGACAGGTCTAGTAAAAGACCCTGTCTCAAAAAGCAGGCTATATAGTATAAAGAAAGAAACTTAATGTCAATCTCAGATTTCAACATACATGTTCATAAATATATGTATAAAGTGTCCTTCTTATATATACACATGAAAACACATATAACCCACACATAGATCTCTCTCTCTCTCTCTCTCTCTCACACACACACACACACACACACACACACACACACACAAACACACACACATGCGAGCACATATGTTTCAAGAAAAAATAAACAACAGATTACGTTTTTTTATTATTTTTTTATTGGATATTTTATTTACATTTCAGATA
Source organism: Rhabdomys pumilio (assembly GCA_030674055.1). Classification (NCBI taxonomy): domain Eukaryota; kingdom Metazoa; phylum Chordata; class Mammalia; order Rodentia; family Muridae; genus Rhabdomys; species Rhabdomys pumilio. The sequence continues at coordinate 46,082,015 of JANHMN010000014.1, read as the reverse complement.
CCAACCCCTTTCCGCATTTCCCCTCCCTAGAAAACCCCTATCCTGTGCCCCCTTTTCCAATTTGCTTTTATACAATTTTTTTAAATGTTAATCAAAGTCTTTATAAGTATGGTAATGCTCAATCAGAAGTGTAACCTAATACCCAACCTAGATATGTAAACTATCTTTGACTGGTGGAGACATGTGAACTTCTGCCTCCATGCCCCCTCTCTCTTTCTCTCTCTTTTTCTCTATCATTACCTAGCTTCTGATCTACTTCATCTTCTCCTCTCCTTACTCCATCTTTTCCTCTTGGTGCTCCTTCCCCCTTAGCTCTTCCTACATATTACCCTTCCTGTTAAAATAAAGCTTTTCTCACAGAATACAATTAGAGCATAATTATTCCTATTTGTACCAGTGAGGTACAAGATAGTCTTAATACCCAGTCTCTCCTCTTTTTGACTAACCAGAATCTCTGTCGTCTCTCTTGACTAAAACACTTAATTTTGAACCTGGCTTTTTCTTGGCTTTAGAATGAATGTCAGCTGAAACCATCCATTCAGATCTTTTCTCTCAAGGTAAATAGCCAGGATTGGCTATGAGTCTATAGGTCTTCAATGCCATCAGAAATCCAGAATGACTAGATTAACTGAAGTTATGGGAAGCACTAAGCATAGCTTCTAAAACTTAGCCAATTTATAGAGACCGCTGAACACCTGGACAGCCCCTTTACTACCGAACATTGGAGCATCAAATCTTCAGCCTTCTGGCCCAAATTCATCTGACATACCTTAGTGCTGCAGAATTATTAAGGGCTGGTTACTCTTTCTAGGCAGATATAATCAGTCGACTATTCTGCAAGTGTGTCCTTTTCTGGACAGTAATTTGTCTGTAGATGGAGAGAGGCAATTCTTGCCTAGTGGCTATCTCACTACAACTGGAGTAACTCCAAGGATGCTCAATTTCTTCTTAGAATCCAAGACAGGAAGCTGTAAGGAGCAGACAGGTCTCTAATCAAGATGAACATTAATATAGAAATATTTGTGATATCAATTCTATGGATTTCTGACGTTTTGAAATCCAACTATCCATGTAAGGTAACCTGGATTGTTACTTGTAAGGTAACCTGGAGTCCGTTAACTCCTCTCAGCTATTTCTAAATAAAATATAGAAAACACCTTAAAAATAAACTCAAAGTCATGAATTTGCTATAGTCCCTTAACTCACAGGCTAATCATCCCAAATCAGCTAAAAAGAAAAGTTAAAGAAGGACTGGGTCTAAACCTTGTATTTCTAAATGTGTTATACAGGCACAATGCCTAGGAGAGTATCAATATTCATTTCACTTTCATATCAATAAGAAGCTTATACCATTGAAAACCTTAAATTTGAAATCCAAGTGAATTTTGTACCATTTAAGAAATTATAACTTCATCTTGATACTAAATTATACAGATTTCTACCAATAGGTTATGGCTATGCCGTGAATCCTAGCTAATCCTCCCTGTTCCAACAAAACCACTATTTTTTCCCAGAGAGACAGCCTAATATTAACCACCTTAGTCCCCAAGCCCAGGGAATAGGGGCGCTGACTCTTCTTTAACTTCTTCAAGCTGATTACGGGCGTTGAGATATTAGAAGAGGGGTGGAGGGGAAGAGTAAATTGATAAGCTTCTGACACTGTGTCTTCACTGCACCCAGATGGAATTCCCAGACACCAGAGGTTTGAATAGGTCTACTCGTTTTGCTTGATGAGTTGATACACCAAGGCTGTGTATTCTGCAATATACAATTCTCTGGACAAGTTTTAGTATCAAGAAAAAAATTTTTTTTCTAGAGGGCTGACTTTTTTTTTTTTAAATATGTTGGTTCTAACAACTTTTTCCCCCTTTTATGTAGTTGGTTATAATATTTACATTTCAAGTTTTATCCTCTTATCCCATTTCCCCCACCACCCAGGAACCCCTTATCCCATCCTCCCTCCTTTTAACCCTTCTATGAGGCTGTGCCCGCCTAATGTACCCCCATTATTCCCTCCTCACCCTCACATTCCCCCCCCCCATTCTGTGTTCGTTTTTCATGGGACCAAGTATATCCTCTCCCACCTATGCCCAACAAGGCCATCCGCCCCTACGTATACTGCTAGAGTCGTAGGTCCCTCCCTATGTGCTCCCAGTCTGGTGGTTTAGATTCTGGGGGGCTCTGGTTGTTTGGTATTGTTGCTTTCCTCTTGGGGTCACAAACCCTTCCTGCTCCTTCAGTCTTCTAAGTTCTCCATAGGGAAACCTTTGATCTTATCAGTGGTTAGCTGTGAGCATCATCCTCTGAATGTGTCAGTCTCTGGCAGATCTCTAAGGAGACAGCTATAATATGTTCTTGACAGCATGCATTTCCAGCTATCCACGTCAATGTCTAGCTTAGGTGACAGTATATGGGGTGGATGCCCAGGTGGAATGGTGTCCTGATGGCTCCTCCTTCAGTTTCTGTCCCATGTTTTGTTTCCATAATTGCTCCCTTGAGTATTTTTGTTACTGGTTCTAAGTAGAACTGAGGCATCCCCACTTGGTCTTTCTTCTTCATGAGCTTCACATGGCCTGTGGGTTGAGTCTTCGCTATTCTAAGTTTTTGGGCTAACATCCGCTTAACAGTGAATAAATACCATGTGTGTTCTTTTGTGATTGGGTTAACTCTCTCAGGATGATAATTTCTAGATCGATCCATTTAACTATAAATTTCTCGAATTCATTATTTTTAATAGCTGAGTAATACTCCATTGTGTAGATGTACCACATTTTTTTTATCCATTCCTCTGTTGATGGACATCTTGGTTCTTTCCAGCTTCTGGCTATTATAAATAAGGTTGCTATGAACATAGTGGAGCATATGTCCTTGTTATATGTTGGAGCATCTTCTGGGTATATGCCCAGGAGTGGTATAGCTGGATCCTCAGGTAATGCTATGTCCAGTTTTCTGAGGAACCACCAGACTGATTTGCAGAGTGGTTGTACCAGTTTGCAATCCCACCAACAATGGAGGCGTGTTCCTCTTTCTCAGCATCCTCGCCAGCATCTACTATCACCTGAGTTTTTGATCTTAGCCATTCTGACTGGTGTGAGATGGTATCTCAGGGTTGTTTTGATTTGCATTTCCCTGATGACTAAGGATGTTGAGCATTTCTTAAGGTGCTTCTCAGCCATTTGAATTTCCTCTGTTGAGAATTCTTTGTTTAGCTCTGTTCCCCATTTTTTAATAGGGTTGTATGGTTTTCTGAAGTATAATTTCTTGAGTTCTTTGTAGATCTTGGATATTAGCCCTCTATCAGATGTGGGATTGGTTAAGATCTTTTCCCACTCTGTTGGTTGCCGTTTTGTCTTATTGACAATGTCCTTTGCCTTACAGAAGCTTTGCAGTTTTATGAGGTCCCATTTGTCAATTCTTGATCTTAGAGCATAAGCGATTGGTGTTCTGTTCAGAAACTTTTCCCCTGTGCCTAGGTATTCGAGGGTCTTCCCCAACTTCTCTTCTATTAGTATCAGTGTATCTGGTTTTAAGTGAAGGTCTTTTATCTACCTGGATTTGAGCTTTGTACAAGGGGATATGAGTGGATCGATTTCCATTTTTCTACATGCTGCCCTCCAGTTGAACCAGCACCATTTGCTGAAAATGCTGTCCTTTTTCCACTGGATGGTTTTAGCTCCTTTGTCAAATATCAAGTGACCATAGGTATGTGGGCTTATTTCTGGGTCTTCAATTCTATTCCATTGATCTTCCTGCCTGTATCTGTACCAATACCATGCAGTTTTTATTACTATTGCCCTGTAGTACAGTTTGAGTTCAGGGATGGTGATTCCCCCCAAAGTTCTTTTGTTGTTGAGAATAGTTCTCGCTATCCTGGGTTTTTTGTTGTTCCAAATAAATTTGCAAATTGCTCTTTCTATCTCTATGAAGAATTGATTTGGAATTTTGATGGGGATTGCATTGAATCTATAGATTGCTTTTGGCAAGATGGCCATTTTTACTAAATTAATCCTGCCAATCCAGGACCATGGGAGATCTTTCCATCTTCTGAGGTCTTCTGAAATTTCTTTCTTCAGAGACTTGAAGTTCTTGTCATACAGATCTTTCACTTGCTTGGTTAGGTTCACTCCAAGGTAGTTTATATTGTTTGTGACTATTGTGAAGGGTGTCATTACCCTAATTTCTTTCTCAGCCTGTTTATCTTTTGAGTATAGGAAGGCTATTGATTTGTTTGAGTTGATTTTATATGCAGCCACTTTACTGAAATCGTTTATCAGGTTTAGGAATTCTCTGATGGAAATTTTAGAGTCACTTAAGTATACTATCATATCATCTGCAAATAGAGAAATTTTGACTTCTTCCTTTCCTAGTTGTATCCCTTTGACTTCCTTTTGTTGTCTAATTGCTCTAGCTAGGACTTCCAGTACTATATTGAATAGGTAGGGTGAGAGTGGACAGCCTTGTCTAGTCCCTGATCTTAGTGGGATTGCTTTAAGTTTCTCTCCATTTAGTTTGATGTTGGCTACTAGCTTGCTGTATATTGCTTTTACTATGTTTAGGTATGGACCTTGAATTCCTGCTCTTTCCAGGACTTTTAACATGAAGGGATGTTGAATTTTGTCAAATGCTTTCTCAGCATCTAGTGAGATGATCATATGTTTTTTTTTCTTTGAGTTTATTTATATAGTTGATTACATTGATGGATTTTCGAATATTGAACCAACCCTGCATTCCTGGGATAAAGCCTACTTGATCATGATGGATGATTGCTTTGATGTGTTCTTGGATTCGGTTTGCGAGAATTTTATTGAGTATTTTTGCATCAATATTCATAAGAGAGATTGGTCTGTAGTTCTCTTTCTTTGTTGGGTCTTTGTGAGGCTTTGTTATAAGTGTAATTATAGCTTCGTAGAACGAATTGGGTATTGTTCCTTCTGTTTCTATTCTGTGGAATAGTTTAAAGAGAATTGGTATTAGGTCTTCCTGGAAGGTCTGGTAGAATTCTGCACTAAAACCATCTTGCCCCGGACATTTTTTGGTGGGGAGACTTTTAATGACTGTTTCTATTTCTTTAGGGGTAGTGCGACTGTTTAGATGGTTTATCTGCTCCTCGTTTAACTTTGGTACCTGGCATCTATCTAGAAAGCTGTCCATTTCATCCAGGTTTTTGAATTTTGTTGAGTATAGGCCTTTGTGGTAGGATCTAACGATGCTTTTAATTTCCTCTGTTTCTGTTGTTATGTCTCCCTTTTCAGTTCTAATTTTATTGATTTGAGTGCTGTCTCTGTACCCTTTGGTTAGTCTGGCTAAGGGTTTGTCTATCTTGTTGATTTTTTCAAAGAACCAGCTCCTGGTTTTGTTGATCTTTTATATAGTTCTTTTTGTTTCAACTTGGTTGATTTCGGCCCTGAGTTTGATTATTTCCTGCCATCTACTCCTCTTGGGTATATTAGCTTCTTTTTGTTCTAATGCTTTGAGGTGTGCTGTCAAGTTGTTAATGTATGCTCTTTCCATTTTCTTTTTGTGGGCACTTAGAGCTATGATTTTTCCTCTCAGTACTGCTTTCATGGAGTCCCACAAATTTTGATATGAAGTGTCCTCATTTTCATTTAAATCTAAAAAGTCTTTAATTTCTTTCTTTATTTCTTCCTTGACCAAGTTATCATTGAGTAGAGCATTGTTCAGTTTCCACGTGTATGTGAGCTTTCCAATGTTTTTGTCCATGTCAAAGACAAGTCTTAATCCATGGTGGTCTGATAGGGTACAAGGGATTATTTCAATCTTTTTGTATCTGTTGAGGCCTGTTTTGTGACCAATTATATGGTCTATTTTGGAGAAGGTACCATGAGGTGCTGAGAAAAAGGTATATTCTTTTGTTTTAGGATGAAATGTTCTATAGATATCAGTTAAGTCCAATTGGTTCATAACTTCTGTTAGTTTTATTGTGTCTCAGTTTAGTTTTTGTTCCCATGATTTGTCCATAGCTGAGAGTGGGGTGTTGAAATCTCCCACTATTATTGTGTGAGGTGCAATGTATGCTTTAAGCTTTAGTAAAGTTTCTTTTATGTATGTGGGTGCCCTTGCATTTGGGGCATAGATGTTCAGAATTGCAAGTTCCTCTTGGTACATTTTCCCTTTGATAAGTATGAAGTGACCTTCTTTGTCTTTTTTGATTACTTTTGGTTGAAAATTGATTTTATTTGATATTAGAATGGCTACTCCGGCTTGTTTCTTGGGGCCATTTGCTTGGAAGATTGTTTTCCAACCTTTTACTCTAAGGTAGTGTCTGTCTTTTTCACAAAGGTGTATTTCTTGTATGCAACAGATTGTTGGGTCCTGTTTATGTATCCAGTCTGATAGTCTATGTCTTTTTATTGGAGAATTGAGTCCATTGATATTAAGAGATATTAAGGAAAGATGAATGTTGTTTCCTGTTATTTTTGTTATTGGCAGTGGAGTTATGTTTGTATAGCTACCTTCTTTTGGGTTGTTGGAGGATTGCTTTCTTGTTTTTTTCTAGGTTGCAGTTTCCCTACTTGTGTTGGAGTTTTCCTCCAATTATCCTTTGAAGTGCTGGATTTGTGGTAAGATATTGTGTAAATTTGGATTTGTCATGGAATATTTTGGTTTCCCCATCAATATTGATTGAGAGTTTGCTGGGTATAGTAGTCTGGGCTGGCATTTGTGATCTCTTAGGGTCTGTATAATATCAGTCCAGGATCTTCTGGGTTTTATAGTCTGTGGTGAGAAGTCTGGTATAACTCTTATAGGTCTGCCTTTATATGTTACTTTGCCTTTTTCCCTTACTGCTTTTAGTATCTTCTCTTTGTTTTGTATATTTGATGTTTTGATTATTATGTGACGGGAGGTATTTCTTTTTTGGTCTAGTCTATTTGGGGTTCTGTAGGCTTCTTCTATATTTAAGGACATCTCTTTCTTTAGGTTAGGGAAGTTTTCCTCTATAATTTTGTTGAAGATATTTACTGGTCCTATAAGTTGAGAGTCTTCACCCTCATCTATACCTATTATCCTTAGGTTTGGTCTTCTCATTGTGTCCTGGATTTCCTGGATGTTTTGTGTTAGGAGCTTTTTGCATTTCACATTTTCTTTGACCGTTGTGTCTATGTTTTCCGTGGTATCTTCTGCGCATGAGATTCTCTCTTCTATCTCTTGTATTCTGTTGGTGATGCTTGCATCTATAACTCCTGATCTTTTTCCTAGGTTTTCTATCTCTAGGGTAGTCTCCCTTTGGGATTTCTTTATTGTTTCTACTTCCAGTTTTAGATCCTGGATGGTTTTGTGTAATTCCTTCACCTGTTTGGTTGTGTTTTCTTGTATTTCTTAAAGGGCTTCTGCCTGTTCATCTGCGTTCTCCTCAAATTTTTTGAGAGTGTTGTTTATGTCCTTTTTAAATTCCTCCATCATCATCATAAGAAGTGATTTTAATTCCGAGTCCTGCTTTTCCGGTGTTCTGTGGTGTTCTGGACTTGCTATGGTGGGAGAACTAGGTTCTGGTGATGCCAAGTAACTTTGGTTTCTGTTGTTTACATTCTTACACTTGCCTTTTGCCATTTGGTTAACTGTAGTGCTACTCACACTCACTGGTTCTGACTGGAGTCTGCCTTTCCCGTTATCTTGGTTGTGTCAGAACTCCTCGGGGTCCGGATGACTCTATGATCCTGAGCTCCAGCTGTTCTGTGTACAGTGGCTCCTCTAGGTTATCTTGGGATATGGTGTCTCCATGGCAGTAGACCAGCTAGGTGTTTGCTGCTCTGAGTGTAGTTGCTCCTCTAGGATGCTTCAGGATATGGTGTCCCCTGCCCTGCAGTTCTGCGGTTCTTGACCTGGCTAGGATGCCCCAGGATGCAGTTTTTTCTGGGGAGCAGATCAGCTGTGGGGCTGTTCAGTCCACCGGGGTCCGGGCAAGGGGCAGATGGGGTGTGGTTTTCCACCGAAGCGGGTTCTGGGTGCCAGGTGCACTCTGGGATCTCCCTACTGCCAGTTGAGCTTCTGGGGCCTAGGGTGCTGAGCGGCTGTTCTTACCTGCGACTCCGTGGTCCCTGAGCTGACTAGGATGCCACTGGATGCAGTTTCCTTGGGGTAGCAGATCCGCTGTCTGGCTGCAACTCCGTGGTCCCTGAGCTGGCTAGGATGCTGCCAGATGCAGTTCCCAAGGGCCAGATTATGTTTTATCCACACAAATCTACACATAACGTGGACTCTATCAATAGGAAACTAACTAAATAATACGATGAATTTTCCACAAACATTATAAGTGAGTGTTTACATAATAACTTTGTTTAAACCAATACAATAAAAAATATCCAATTTATGATCCCACTTATGTAAAATCCAGAAGACACAAATGAACATAGTCACATTATTTACTGACCACCAATGGCTCTTAGGAAGTAAGACTGACAATAGCAAACATTGTAAGGAGCTAGGGAGAAGAAAGCTTCTCTGATGGTAAATCTTCACTGTGTTCACATATGTAAATATAGGTGAATATACATATTCATATATGTACAATTATTTATTTCAATTATGATGAGGTTGTCAATAGTAACCCAGTAAAATACTTTTCAAAATGAAATGTGACAAAAAGGAAATAATAGACAGATCGGCTTTGCGTTTTAAATGACAAAAAAAAAGACTAGAAACACTATCTTGGTAAAATGTTCTTCACACACTATTCATTAGGAGGAACAGGACACTCAGTACTCACTGGACTTAGTTTTCAGAATTCAGATCAAAAAGGAAGTATTCAAATGCACTCAGGCAATACCCCTGAGTGAGAAGATTGAATTCAGAATTTAGGAAGGACAAGACAGCTGGCAGAAATTTACAAGCTAAACCATCAAGGACAGAGTGGTGCATGAGAGAACAGAGTGTTCTGTGAGACAAAGACAGGAGCTGAGATTTCCTAGAAATAGGTCAATCCAAACTCACCAATTCCTACTCATTTCAGCAGTGAGCTACAAAACAGTCAAGTGGAATGATATCCAAAGAGCACACATGGCCTTGTTCCATTTTTCTTGAGTCTATTATCAAAATATTTAAATTAGGAATGTTGCAATTGCTTTGAAACAACTGTGTGTGTGTGTGTGTGTGTGTGTGTGTGTGTGTGTGTGTGTGTGTCTGTCTGTCTGTCTGTCTGTCTGTCTCTGTCTCTCTCTCTCTGTTTCTCTCTGTCTCTGTCTCTCACACACACAGAGAGAAAACACACACATATAACAAGGAACAGGGTTAAGAGTGCATGTGGTGAAAAGTGGAAAGGAGAATAGTGAAATAGGAACAGATACTTGAGCTGAGAGATGGAGGGGACACCTAAGAGAAAACACAGTAAAGGATAACTAACATTAAAGAGCTTTGAAAGTACCATAGTGAAACATACTATAGTAGAAACTTCCTTTAAAAATTACATACACATATATTAAATGGCCTTAAATGGGATTTTATAGTGAGAATAAAGGCCTTATGAAAGCAAAATAGGCTATCAAATAAAACACCATTAGGTATCATAAATATAAATTACTTCTTTCAAGGTTTTGGTCAATGAGATGCCATAGAAAGCCCCCTCCCTGAAACCTGACAATCTGGTTCCATTGCTCTTGTTTACTCCCCAAAACTTGAAGGCAAGACTCTTGTTGAAGACAACAAATACCTTATTCATAGGACATGGAGCAGTCAAGCTGGTGCCAAACAAGAAGTTTTATTGCTTCCTACTAGCTAACTTTCATAATGCTAGAGGTTTCTATATATTCTAATATAGAAAAAAAGATTTATCATGAATCTTACCTAGCTGAGATTTCTGTGAAGTGTCAATTAACAATTGGCCTGAAAGGAAATATGTCCAGTGGTAAAATAGTGGCATAGATATTGTCAGAGTAACCAACTATTATCTGATCATATTAAAAGCCTGCTGGATAACATGAACTATATAGCTGGTACCATTTTCAGAGACATAATTCTGGGACTTTTTATGTCATAAGCCATAGGGGAGAATCCTAGTGCTCTTGTTCTATTAAGTAGACATAGTTAAAAATTGAACCCAAAGTTCTACTTTTTATATCCATAGATTAATAAGTGCATTTTTAAGCCCTCATCATAGAAGTTTCTTTTTAAAATATATGATGATTGATACAAATACTAACAAATGGTCAATGTGCAAATAAAAACTGACTTATATCTTCTGCTCAAAATAAGATCTCTTTTGGGCATTGCTCTTCTAAAAGCCCCGGGGTACTTGAGAGACAAAATAGAAAGAGAAGATTGTAATGGCCAGGAATAGATATTTTGGAAGTATAAAAAGATATTTGTGGGGGAGGGAGAAAAAGGAACCTGATTTGGTATTTGGTGAGGGGAAAGGACTGAAGCCCTGAGGGCCAGCAGAAAGAATGGATACATGCAACCTCTGGAGTTGGAGGTTGGTGGGGACACTTCAGAATGCAACAAAGACCTGGGAGGTGAGAAACTCTCAAGACTCAAAGGGAGGGACCTTAGATGAAATGCCCAACAGTAGGGAGAAAGATGTTATAGAGCCTACCTCCAGCAGAAAGACAGGGCATCAAGGAGAAAGGGAGTTGCCATCCCACAGTCAAAACTCTGACCCATAATTGGTTCTGTCTGAAAGAACTGCAGTGATAGAAATGAATAAGAGCCTGAGGAAAGGAAGGAGCAGCAGCAGGGCCAAAGTAGGAACCTGTTCAAGGGGAGGCTCCAAGGCCTGACACTAACACTGATGCTTCGTTAGGCTAGCAAAAGGGGACCTATCATGACCACACTGCAAAAACACCCAACAAGAAGCTAAAAGAGTCAGATACAGACATTTGCACCAAACCAATGGACATAAGCTGCTGACCCCTGTGGTTGAATTAGGGAAAAGCTGGAAGAAGATGAGGAGGAGGGTGACCCTGTAGGAGGACCAGAAGTTTCAATTAATCTGGACCTCCGAGATCTCTCTAATACTGGACCACCAAACAGGCAGCATACACCAGCTGATATGAGGTCTGCAACTCATATACAGCAGAGGATAGTTGGGTCTGAGTTGAGTCAAAGAAGATGCACCTAACCATCCAGAAACTGAATGCCCCAGGGAGTGTAAAGGTCTGGTGAGTTGGGGGTGATGTGTGGGAACATCTTCATGGAGAAAGGGGGCAGAAAGTATGGGATGTGGAACAGTCGGAAGGTGTACAGGGTGGGGAATAAAATCTGGAGTGTAAAATTACATGCATGCATACATACATACATACATACATACATAATTAAATTTTTTTAAAGTTATTTTCCAGACATCACATCATAGTTTCAGACATGAGCCAATAAGGTTAGGAGGGCAAAAGGAAGACTTACTGAACAGGATCAGATAAGCTAAATCGAATCATGGATGGAGAGATTTTCCTGAGACGAAACTGAGGAGCTGTTAGCAGGTGACAACTATCAGGAGAGCAAGAATTACTTTCCTCCAGGGATGGAAGAGCCCTGAGATGTCAGATACTGAGTACACAGACACATTATTTCCATCTCTCTTAAATTAACAAGTTAAGGAATAAAATTAGTGCCATTTCATGACACATAGATTGAGGTACATGATTTCAGATTGGTAATAGTTTTCATGATGTCAGTTTCAAACTACATTAAGTACTCTTTATTATCTAATTATCTTTTTTTAGATTTCACAGATTTAACCCCCATAGGATCTTAGGCAAGGAGGTAGTAACACCCACAGCAAACAGCGAGTACCTGGGACCCATGCACACCCAGGAACTCCAGGCCAGGTGCTCCAGTTCCATGTAGTCTGTGTCTGAGCACTGAACAAATCTTTAGCTTCAATCTGCACCCAATTCTACAAAACCCAGAGGAGGCGAGACTCCCAGGAGCTCCAACAAGCTAAAGAACATAAGATCATAGAATGACTGGATCTCAAGAGATTGATCATACCACGATTTCAGGAATCCAGAGGCAGCTTGACTCCTAGGACCTCTTACACCCAGGATCTCAGGATCACAGGATCACAGAGACAGCTGGCCTCTGAGGAGTTCTGACACAACCAAGATAACAGGAAAGACAGGCACCAGTCAGACAGTAAGTGCAAGTAGCACTAAAGACAACCAGATGGCAAAAGGCAAGCACAAGAGAATAAACATCAGCAACCAAGGGTACTTGGCACCATCAACACCTAGTTCTCCCACTATAGCAAGTCCTGAATGCCCCATTACTCCCAAAAGGAAAGATTCAGATTAAACATCACTTCTCATGATGATGATAGAGGACTTTAAGAAGGACATAAATAACATTCTCAAAGAAATTGAGAACACGGGAAAGAGGTAGAAGCCCTTAAAGAGAAAACACAAAAATCTCTTAAAGAATTGTAAGGAAACACAACCAAACAGGTGAAGGAATTGAACAAAACCATCCTGGTCATAAAACTGAAAGTAGAAACAATAAAGAAATCATAAAGGGACTACCCTGAAGATAGAAAACCTAGGACATTTCCAGAGAGGTCTTAGAATAATTCCAAATACACAGCAAATGCATTAAGCTTCTGCCTAATTATAATGACTACCACTGTAAATTCTAGAACTAACATAAATCCAATGGTATTTGGAATGACACTCACAATGGCTCCTTACCCTTAAATTCTGAACCTTCTTCCAGTAGTCTGAATAGGATAACGACCATCAATCCATTCTACCAAATGCCTATCAAAATTCTTTTGCATATTCAACACATTACTAACATTTTTTGCTAAATGATTAAAAAAAGTAGCTGTCTTAACTTCTTGTTCCACAAGGTCTAAGAACTTGAGGTAAGGCAGCTTCTCTCTTCAAGGGTATAAATAAATAATGGTGTGTATGGAACTTATGTCCAATATAGTTTCCCAGTCACCATTATCAGGGCACTCAGCAAGCTCACAGGTCAGCATCATTCTTTGTCCTGGCATCAGCATGTCTCACCTATCACTCTGGTGGCCACCATGCTCTTTCAGCATCCTTCAGAAAAAAAGAAAATAAACATTCTTCACCATATTTAATACCTGACCGGGTTCATGCCTTATGCCAGTAAGTGGATCCTTCTCATTCACCTATACATAAGTATGCCTAGTTATAGAGTACCATAGACATTAAGCAAAAAGTCTTGCTTGTTCCCTGACTATTTGCATCTATTGTATTGCTAGACCCTCAACCTAGAACTGCCCTTAATACATGCATGTAATTAAAATGGTATAAAAGCATAAAGAAGGAGGAGGAATGAGATGGGGGTTCTGGGAAGGGGAAATGGGGAAAGGGGATGATAGCTGTATTGTAAGTAAATAAAATATTCAATAAAAAAAGAAAAGAAAAACTAAGAAAGAGATCAAGATTCCTAGATGAAAGCATCAACAACAGAATAGAAGAGATAGAAGTGGAAATCTAAGATGCAGAAGATACCATAGAAAATATTGACACAACTGTCAAAGAAAATGCAAAGTACAAAAAGATCCTAACACAAAACATCCAGGAATTCCAGGACTTCCCTAACCTAAAGAAAGAGATGCACATAAACATACAAGAAGCCTCCAGAACTCCAAATTGACTAGACCAGAAAAGATATGCCTCCTGTCACATAATAATGAAAACATCAAATCCACAAAATAAAGACAGAATATTGAAAGCACTAATGGAAAATAGTCAAGCACCATATAAATGCAGAATTATACCAGTCTTCTCACCAGAAAGACTGAAATCCCAATGGTCCAGGACTTTAATAGAACACAAATGCCAGCCCAGACTACTATACCCAGCAAAACACTCAATCACTATACATGGAGACACCAAGATATTCCATGACAAAACCAAATTTATACAATGTTTTTCCCACAAATCCAGCACTACAAATGATAATTGATGGAAAACTCCAACACAAGGAGGGAAACTAAAACCTAGAAAAAGCAAGAAAGTAATCTTCCTACAATCCACAAAAAAGATAGCTACACAAACATAATTCCACCTCTAATATCAAAGATAACAGGAAGAAACCTTCCTTTTCCTTAATTTCTCTTAACATCAATGGACTCAATTCTCCAATAAAAAGATGTAGACTAACACACTGGATGCATAAACAGGACCCAGAACTTTGCTGCATACAGGAAACACACCTCAGTGAAAAAGAAAGACACCACCTCAGAGTAAAAAGATAGAAAACAATTTTCCAAGCAAATGGTCCCAAGAAACAAGCTGGAGAAGCCATTCTAACATCAAATAAAATCGACTTTCAACCAAAAGTAATCAAAGAAGATATGGAAGGACACTTCATACTTACCAAAAAAAAAAAAAAAATCTACCAAGACAAACTCTCAATTCTGAACATCTATGCCTCAAATGCAAGGGCACCCACATTCATAAAAGAAACTTTACTGACGTTCAAAGCTCACATTGCACCTCTTACAATAATAGTGGATTTCAACAACCCACTCTCAGCAGAGTGAGGACAGATCGTGAAAACATAAACTAAACAGAGAGACAGCAAAATTAACAGAAGTTATGAACCAAATGGATTTAACAGATATCTATAGAACATTTCATCCTAAAACAAAAGAATATACCTTTTTCTCAGTACCTCATGGTACCTTCTCCAAAACAGACTCATATAGTCACAAAACAGATCTCAACAGACACAAGAAAATTGAAATAATCCCACTCATCCTATCAAATCACCATGGATTAAGACTGGTCTTAAATAATGACAAAAATAATGGAAAGCCCACATTCAAGTGGCAACTGAACAACACTCAATGAATATGTGGTAAGAAAAGAAATAAAGAAAGAAATTAGAGACTTTTTAGAATTTAATGGAAAAGAAGACACATCATACCAAAACTTGTGAGACTCCAAGAAAGCAGTGCTAAGAGGAAAACTCATAGCTCTAAGTGCTTACAAAAAGAAACTGGAGAGAGCATACACTAGCAACTTGACAACACACCTGAAAGCTGTAGAACAAAAAGAAACAAATATACCCAACAGGAGTAGACTACAGAAAATAATCAAACTCACGGCTAAAATCAACCAAGTAGAAACAAACTATACAAAGTATCAATAAAACCAGGAGCTGGTTCTTTGAGAAAATAAACAAGATACATAAACCCATAACCAGACTAATCTGAGGGCAGAGAGACAGTAACCAAATTAATAAAATCAGAATGGAAAAAAAAAACCTATCAAAAAAGAAATTTTTAAAAAAATCATGATATTCTACTACAAAAGCTAACACTCCACAAATTTGGAAAATCTGCATAAAATGGACAATTTTCAAGACAGACACCAGGTACCAAACTTAAATTAGGACCAGATAAACTATCTAAACAGTCTCATAACCCTGAAAGAAATAGAAGCAAGCATTAAAAGTCTTCCCTCCAAAAAACACCCAGGACCACACTGTTTTAGTGCAGAGTTCTATCAGACCTTGAGAGAAGACCTAAGACCAATTCTCTATAAACTGTTCCACAAAATAGAAACAGAAGGAACACTACCCAATTCAATCTATGAAGCCACAATTATGCGCATACCTAAACCACACAAAGACACAACAAAGAAAGAGAACTTCAGACCAATCTCCCTTATAAATATCGATGCAAAAATACTCAATAAAATTCTCGCAAACCAAATGCAAGAACACATCAAAACAGTTATCCATCATGATCAAGTAGGCTTTATCCCAAGAATTCAGGGATGGTTCAATGTATGGAAATCCATCAATGTAATCCACTACATAAACAAACTCAAGGACAAAACCCACATGATCATATTACTAGATGCTGAGAAAGCACTTGACAAAATTCAACATATTTTCATGATAAAAGTCTTGGAAAGATTAGGAATCCAAAGCCCATACCTAAACACAGTAAAAGCAATATACAACAAACCAGTAGCCAACATCAAACTAAATGGAGAGAAACTTGAAGCAACCCTACTAAAATCAGGAACTAGACAAGGCTGCCCACTCTCTCTCTACCTATTCAATATAGTACTGGAAGTCCTAGCCAGAACAATTAGACAACAAAAGGGAGTCAAACGGATACAAATTGGAAAGGAAGAAGTCAAAATTTTACTATTTGCAGATGATATAATAGTATACTGAAGTGATGCCAAAACTTCTACCAGAGAACTCCTAAACCTGATTTTAAAAAAAGTCAGCAAAGTGGCTAGATATATAATTACCTCAAACAAATCAGTAACCTTTCTTTACTCAAAGAATAAACAGGCTGAGAAAGAAATTAGGGAAATGACACACTTTACAATAGTCACAAATAATATAAAATACCTTGGTGTGAATCTAACCAAGCAAGTAAAACATCTGTATGACAAGAACTTCAAGTCCCTGAAGAAAGAAATTGAAGAAGATCTCAGAAGATGGAAAGGTGGGCATGAATTGGAAGGATTAATATAGTAAAAATGGCTATCTTTCTGAGAGCAAACTACAGATTTAATGCAATCCCCATCAAAATTCCCACTCAATTCTTCACAGAGATAGAAAGAGAAATTCTCAAATTCATTTGGAATAACAAAAAAAAAAACCCAGGATAGCAAGAATTATTCTCAACAATAAAAGAATTTCTGAGGGAATCATCATCCCTGACTTCAAGCTGTACTAGAAAGCAACAGTGATAAAAACTGCATGGTATTGGTACAGAGACAGGCAAGAGGATCAGTGGAATAGAATAGAAGACCCAGAAATGAACCCCCATACCTATGGTCACTTAGTCTTTGACAAAGAAGCTAAAACTATACAGTGGAGAAAAGACAGCATTTTCAACAAATGGTGTTGGTTGAACTGGAGGTCAGCATGTAGAAGAATGCAAATTGATCCATACTTATCTCCTTGAGCAAAGGTCAAGTCCAATGGTTCAAGGACCTCCACATAAAACCAGATACACTGAAACTAACAGAAGTTAAAATGAGGAAAACCTCGAACACATGGGCAAAGGGGGAAAGTTCCTGAACAGAACACCAATGGCTTATTGCAAAGTTTCTGTAAAGCAAAGGACACTGTCAATAGGACAAAGTGGCAACCAATAGATTGGGAAAAAATATTTACCAATCCTACATCTGATAGAGGGCTAATATCCTAGGTGTATAGTGAGCTGAAAAAATTACTCTCTAGACAATCAAATAATCCTATTAAAAATGGGGTACAGAGCTAAACGTGAATTCTCAACTGAAGAAACGTGAATGGCTGAGAAGCACCTAAAGAAGTGCTCAACATCCTTAGTCATCAGGGAAATGCAAATCAAAACAACCCTGAGATACCACCTCACACCAGTCACAATGCCTAAAATCAAAAACTCAGGTGACAGCAGTTGCTGGCAAGGATGTGGAGAAAGAGGAACACTTCTCTATTGTTGGTGGGATTGTAAGCTGGGACCACCCCTATGGTAAGCAGTCTGGTGGTTCCTCAGAAAATTGAACATAATATTACCTGAGGAACCAGCTATACCACTCCTGGGCATATACCCAAAAGATGTTTCAACATACAACAGGGACACATAGTCCATTATGTTCATAGAAGCCTTATTTACAATAGCCAGAAGGGGGAAAAATCCCAGATGTCCTTTAATGGATACAGAAAATGTGTTACATTTACACAATGGAGTACTACTCAGCTATTAAAAACAATGAGTTCATGAAATTTTTAGGCAAGTGGATGGAACTAGAAAATATCACCCTGAGTAAGGTAATCCAATCACAGAAGAACACACATTGTATGCACTCTCTGATAAGCGGATATTAGCCCAAAAGCTCACAATACCTAAGATACAATGCATAGAGCAAATGAGGCTCAAGAAGAAGAAAGAGCAAAGTATGGGTGCTTTGGTCCTTCTTAAAAGGCGTATCAAAATACTCAACCATAGCTCCCAGTGTCTAAACCTCCAGCCTGGGAACACAAAGAGAGGGACTCATGGCTCCACCTGTATAGGTAGTTGAGGATGGCCTTGTCAGGCATCAGTGAAAGAGGAGAGACTTGGTCCCTGAAGTTTGGATTCCCTAGTGTTGGAGAATTCAAGAGTAGGGAGGCAGTAATGGGTGGACGGTGGGGGCCCACCCTCATATGACTAAGAGGAGGAAGAATAGGATAAGGGATTTGGGGGAGAATGGGAGAGGGGATAACATTGAACGGTAAATGAATAAAATATCCAGTAAAAAAGGGATAATGGGTCTGGCAATTGTAGTCAAGCAGATGAGACTTTTTCTCAACAATTTATCATGGGGATTGTGTATAATCCTCAAGGACAAGAAATTGTGTAAAAGGCCCATGGAACTGTAAAAGATTGGTGAGACACACTGTTGCTGAGACAAAGAATGATGCCGACCTGTGAGCTTGCTAAGTGCTCTGCCAAGGGTGACTGAGGAGCTGTATTGGACATATGTTCCTGACCCACCTTTGCTTGACTATATTCCAGATGGAACAAGCTGCCTTGCCTCAAGTTTTTAGACCTTGTGGCATAGAGAATCAAAAAGAGAAATTACAATGTCTCTTATATTCTTCTTAAAGGAGACCAGCTATTAGAACTCAATCATATACTGGTCTAGAAATCAATCCAATATTGGAAATAACAGTCTACTTTTGGAACACTGGGTCTGGACATTGTCAGAGACATATTTGGAAGTTAGCTGTAGTTCACTATGATGTTGTGATAACAAGAGATAATGTTGAGACACAATCTGGATTTCAATCAAGTGTTAGTGTATGCTCTTTCAACTGTCAAGCTAAAATTAGTTTTGTCTCTTCTACCGTATATATTGTGAGTTGCATTGACTGTATAATTTCCAATTGTATTAGTGTGTTGAAACCTGACATGTCTGTTACAGGAGTCTATCAGCCAGCTTTAGTCTTACTGCTCTGAGTATTAGAAAACCTTGATTGCTGAAAAAAAAAAATCTTGAAAGTGCTGGAAGAAGTGAATTAGGCTTTAAACAGGAGCACGAGGGTAGCAGGCTTTATCATTGCTGGTATAACAGCTTTAATTTCGTTAATAGCTAACACCATTTTTTCTGCAATAGCATTGACACAAGAAGTTAAGACAACTATTTTTGTTAACCATCTAGCAAAAAAATGTTACTAATTTATTGAGTATACAAAATGATTTACATAGGTATCTAGAACAACAGATGAAGCTCTATAGCCTATTCAAATTATCTGAAGGAGGTTCAGGATTCAAGAGTAAGGAGCCATCACAAGTGTCATAACAAATATCATTAGAGTAGTGTTACTTTTGAAATTCACAGTGATTGTCATTATAATTAGAAAAAAGTTTAAAGACACCTGTCATATATTTGGCATAATCCTTACACCTCTCTGGGTGTGTTGTGCATAGTGAGATTATGAATTTAGAATGCTGCTCTGTTGAGCTTTGGTGCTGCAGATAATGCTGATAAAATTATCCATGTCCTGGGGTCACTATTTCCATTTTGGTCAAACCTCAGGGACGGCATATTAGGCCATATCAGGCTAGCCCTTCTTGTCCTGGGAATACATTTATTCCTGCACATCAGGTTAAAGCTTGTCTCTAACTACATAAACATGTTGGCAGCCAAAGTACATGACTTGAAACTGATATTGGACTCTCAGACAGAGTTATTAATTTAACAGGCTGGCAGGCCATGGATAGTTAAGATTCTGCACAGAGCCTTACCAACCTAAGACAGAAGTGCATTGCTTTTGATAATACATATTCCATGCTGGGTAAGGAAGGCATTCTTGTCAGAATGACCTAAGAAAGGCTCAATCTTGTTAATGAAATAAGAAAGGGGAACAGATGGTGAGCCTTTGGGGCTGCTTGGCAAGAATCTCACATGGGCCAAGGACAAGAAAATGAATGCTTGTCAGGAATGTGACATTGGCCAGGGACAAGAAAGTAAGCTTCAGGCAGGAATTTGACATTAAGACGTAATTTCAGGTAGGAATCTAAATATTAGGCTAGAACAAAGAAGTGATCTCAGGCAGGAATCAAAATATTAGACTAGAACTAAGAAGTAATTTCAGACAGGATTCTAAATTTTAGGCTAGAACAAGGAAGTAGATTTCATACATGAAAATGAACTTGGGATAGGTTGAAGAAGTAGGCTCAGATACTTTGGTCATCCTGATAAGCCTTTAGAAAGAGTGATCACAGGAGAGTTCACATAATTGGGTATAATGCCTTGTTTTTTCTTTGACTGTGTTTATTATATTGCTTGTTCCTTGACTATTTGCATCTATTGTATTGCTAGTTCCTCAACCTAGAACTGACCTTAATACATGCATGTAACCAAAATGGTATAAAAGCATAAAGAAAGACTGAGTGTAGGATTGGAGGTTCTAAGGAGGGGAAATGGAGAAAAGGGATAACATCTGTATTGTAAATAAATAAAATATTCAATAAAAAATTTATAGACACATGCTCAACATATATAGTCATGGAATAAGAGTTGTTTGTACTTGTTTCTTTTGTGGCCTTCAAAGCCTGCCATAAGGAGTAGTGAGAATAAACACAGAAGAAGTTAGTGGAACTGATAGATATGAGGAAATGTTTGTAAATAAGAATTTATTATATGAATATGAATATTCATAAATGCATACAATAAAATATTTCATTAACTGTTACATCCTTAGAACCTCTAAAAAAAAGTTGGCACATATTATAATATGGTACTGTTTATAATTATTGGTTCAATTATTGATTAGGTCTTTCCCTTTTATTACAATTTAAATCAAGTCAACATATGACTTCTGTCATATCAACAGAAGTTTCAGCTGTAGCTATTATAGTTGTAACTTGAAGATAACGTGTATCAACCTGAAAGATGGCGTGTTGTTGCTTTCATAAAAAGGACTGTATCTTATTCTGCCTATTGACTCCCTATGATAGTGAATGAAGAAATATTTCCATGAACACAATTAGAAGTCAAACTTCGTGACTATAATTCTTAGCTCCATGCACCTGCAATTGTATAAAATAAGCTAATGGCATTCTCCAGTTATCTGTGTTCTTTCACTGTGAAATAAAAGTCATAATATGTAGTGCAAAATAAAAACATATATAGTCATGCATTTTATAAAGGCATTTTTATTAAAGTATACAAAATTATGTCAAATAATATTGTTTAACACCATGTATATGAAAGGAGTGAATTGGCCTGAGCCAGGCTGACTCCATGACAGGCTGCAAACAAGCAATTTAGGTGACCAGGCTTGACTTTCTACTTCCCAGAACTGAATAAATCAGTTACTGAAACAACAACAGGCTTACATAAAAGGGATCCCTCTCCAGCTTCCAAAGGACAGTTAGCCAAGTTTTCCACCAAGAGGTCAAGACCTATGCCTGCTTGACACAAAGCAAGAATAGGTAGTCTGAATTATAGAATCACCCAGATTCCCCAGGGATAGAACCCACCAATCAAGACACAGATCACCTACCCCACCCTAATGTTCCTCCTTTGGGCTTTAAAACTGATTCTAAAAATTCAGTCAGGGTTCTTCCAGCTGGATGAAATTGGGCCCTGCCTGTAAGGATAACTGTTCTTTGCTTTTGCACACAATTTGAGTGTGGGGTATTATTATTCAGTGATTTGTGAACCCTACCATATATACACATCACTTCCTATACCATCTCCATTTCCTCTCATCCTCCTTCTCACATGCTGTCTCACCTGTGGCACTCCATGTGTATTAGTGATTTCATCTGTCTATATAAAAATCTGCATCCCACAAATTTTACAAAATATGGCATTTATCCTTTCTGAGTATAAGACTCACCAGTGGCAGCCACTAGAATGGACCTGCAGTGATGTAATTCCATTCTTCTTCATGACTGAATTACATTTTATACCACATTTTCTTTTATCCATTAACCTATTGGCAGATGCCTAGGCTGATTGTATAACATTTTTAGTCATTATAGGACTTCAAATTAGAACTACACCAATATTTCTTCTCACACCAGTCAGAAGGACTATCAATAAGAAGCAGAAAACAATAAAATTATGTTGACTATGTGGGATAAGGAATCTGTGCACTGATGGTTCAAAATAACAATCTCTAACTATATCTTTATACATTTATAACAATATACTTTATTAGCAAGAGCTTCACCTTTGTGTTTGTTTGCTGGTTGTGAGATGTTATCATATAGCTCAAGTGGACCTTCAACTCAGATAATCTACCTAATAATGCTGAGATTAGATACAAAGACCATCATACCTATCATATATATACATATATATATATCATCTATTTTACATTTATGATTTATGTGTGTTTGCATGATGTGTGTGCTTGAATGTGTGGATGCCATAAAGTATGTGTGTGGTTGAAATGACAATTTTATGGAGATGATTTTTACCTTGCACAGGCATAGATTCCTATACTTGAAATTAAGTTCTCAGGCTTGCAAAGAAAATGTCTGACCCACTGAAGTATCTCGGAGGTTTTAAAACAAGTCATTGTACTTTCAAAGTGATATAGTGCACTAACACAATTCTTATGTTGTTCCAGAAATTTCAGCCCTCTGGAGCATTTTCCTTCTGCCTGTGGCCTCATGATCATCTTACTTACCTAATATCAGTCTTGAAATCAAACATTTAAAAGGTGCCATGAATCTTTTCCATGGCACATAGTACTTGGAGAACACTTCATGGTTACCAAACATGCTAGAAAACATGCAGGTGTAAATAGGGTTACAAAATCCCATGTAACTATCTAGAAGACTCTATCTTTATTATACCAATTGTGAGTTCTTAGTCATACTTTAAATTGAAGGACACTCTCACTTGGATACTATTCTTCCCATATTGCCATTTCTGAGTCTTTCTTTGAAAACTAAAGAACACAACGCTTGGTGTTATCAAATTATTTACAGACTTGTTTGCTCAATCCTATACAGGGAATTCTCAAAGACTCATCCACACAAATGTGAAACAGAAGCGGTAAATCAGAAGGCCATCTGCATGTGTGTTAGTCTTTAACTGAGAATTTGACACTCAAAATATTGTAGCTGCTGGGCAGTGGTGGCACACTCCTTTAATTCTAGCACTTGGGAGGCAGAGGCAGGCAGATTTCTGAGTTTGAGGCCAGCCTGGCCTACAGAGTGAGTTCTAGGACAGCCAGGGCTACACAAAGAAACATTGTCTCAACCAAAAAAAAATTTACACATTAGTTATGTTAATTTTTCATGCTTTTCATGATCATAAAAATCATGGTGAGAAGATGAAGACCACTCATTTTGGTGTGTATTTGATTTCATGGATTCACCTATTTTGTTCTTTTAAATATGGTTTGATAATAAAACATTGGCACACCTGTGGGTAGCATGAACTGTGATGTGTGAAGCTTCTTTACACTGCATGATATCCACACAGTGCAGAGGAACCATCATATGATTCTCTAATTTACAGTTCTTTTCAAGAATAAAAGTACAGTGTTTGAAGCATAGATATTCACTATTCATGGCACAGCAACTATTAGCATCGTAGAAAATCTGAAAGGATATACTTATTGCTTCATTGGCATTATTTTAGCTAACAATACTGAAATTCATTCAACATATATACATAAAGCTCTGGCTTATTCTACTTTAAATAGACATTTTACTCCAATGAATAAGTAGACAACAGTTTCTTTCCTTTTTTAATTTCTTAAACATTTGGAAATAAATCTTTTATATGAGGAGCATTTTGAAAGTATTTTCTTCCAATATTTCAATTGCATATCATTTTTATTATGATTTTTATGAAACAATAATTATTATATTTTTCTACTTCATATCTTCTTAGATCAATTCTTTATAGTATAGCCTAGGAATGATTGCTGTCCCTGTCTAAGAGAAAGAGTGGAGAAAGGTAGAACAGATGTTCTGAGCTCTGAAGAGTGCTTTTAGGAAAAGAGAAAAAGATAAGCAAAAATAATTTGCCAAATATGACTATTATGTTTGAAATGATAGAAGGAATAAAGAGAGGAAGAACATGAGGAGCCACAGGGAGGACCAGTCTATTGAAGCAGTGTGTTCAGGATAAATGAGTGGGAGGAGGAACAGATGATGAAAACGGTTTATATCTAAGTAGGGTTGAAGGTCATAGGAGGAAAACAACAAGCAAAGGGGCCAAAGTAGTGAGGTACCAACTCAGGTGCATCAGTAAAAGATGGAGACAGAGAAAACTGGAGGTGCTCTGTGCTGAGTTATGGAAGGCCACTAAAGAGCCACAGACCTCCCATCCCCACACCAGAGCCAAGCCCAGCATTTCACCATTATGTCTGCTTGACCTTCCTCTTTC
>JANHMN010000014.1:45922747-46057721 GCA_030674055.1 Rhabdomys pumilio | reverse complement strand
TCCAGTGCATATCCATAGGTCAACTCTAAACATAATAAATAGTATTACTCAAGTCCTTCCGAAGGTTCCAATGGCTCAGTAGATGATCCCCACCAAACCCATGCACATGCGGATAGTTGATTGCAATTGGTTAAAGAGTATTTTAATAAATAAATAAACAAACAAATAAATAAATAAATAAATAAATAGAAGCAAAGATTTTAAAACAAGAAATGAAGTTGAGAGGGTGCTGTTTGGGAGAGTACATCGAAGAGCTGAAGGAGAGAGTAAGGTATGGATTTGATTAAATCCATACATTACATATAAACAAAAAAATTAAAGAATATTTACAAAACCATTTTTTAAAGTTCAATATGAAAGAAAAATTTACACATAATGATTATAAGTAAATTGTTAAGGGAAAATATTTAGATAATAGTAATACAATAATCGTTGAAATGAGGCTGGATGTGAGCAAGGAAGGAGAGGGAAACATAGTAAGAGCAGATGTAGGGAAGCCAAGGAAGCGAGGGCCAGAAGAGTGAACCAAAATAACTGAAGAAAACAGATGCAGAAACCCACAGTCAAACATTACACCAGGCCCACTGAGTCTTCTTGAATAGTTGGGGGAAAAATTGAAGAACTGTGAAAAAATAGGGACTCCACAAGAAGATCAACAGAGTCAAAGAACCTGGACCCTTGGGAGCTTTCAGAGACTGAACCAACAACCAAAGAGAATACATGGACTGAACTAAGCTCCCCACACCACCACCAACACATATGTAGCAGATATGTGACTTGGTCTTCATACAGATCCCCCAACAAGTTGGAGAGAGAGCTGTTCATGACTGTTGTCTGCTTGTGGACTCTGTTTCCCTAAATGGCCTGCCTTGTCTGGATTCTAAGAGGAGGATGGGTCTAGTCATGCAGTGACTTAATTGCCAGGGTGGGTTGATAAGGGGGCTGATGTGCCAGGGTGGGTTGATAAAGGGGGATAGGCCTCATTTTCAGAGGAGAAGTCAGTTGGGAGGGGAAGGGGCTATGTCGGAAGTAAACTGGAAGGAAAAGACCACCATCAGGATGTAAAATGAATGAATAAATAAATAAACAAACAAACAAGTAAATGGGAAAATTTTCTTAGCTGTTGGAGCTCTTGACACTATGACCTCCGCTGTTGGTTGCCTCTTGGATTTCTGGGAAAAGGATAGGATATAAAAGAGGCAACAGAGGCTGAGAAAGTGAATTGGGTTAGCAGAGTGAGGAGAAGGCGGTTGGTGCAGAAGATACTGTTAAGAGACTGTTGAGTCAGTAATAAGAAGCTGAGCTGAGTAGATAGACTAGAACAGTTGTTATAGTTTGGAGCTGCTAGTACAGAAAAAAACTGGGATAAATGGCTGTTTAAAGAGGAGAAATGAAGGAAGAACAGGTTGGAAGTAGCCTTTGAACGGGCTGGACTGGAAACTGTGAGGAGGGCTGGCAGAGAGTTAAGAGAAGTCGTCACAGTTGGTAGCAAAGAAAAAAAGCATTTTTCACCCTATAGAACAGGAAAAAAGGAGAATATTGAATACAAACCTAATAGATATATATCTGATTTAAGCCATTAGGATATTGAAAACTGAATATTTTTTTACTTTTGTGTTGTTAAGTTACTGAGCTCAATGGGCAAGAGCTGCGTGGGTCTCCAAGCTCCTGGCCCTGTGCAGTTTGTGCTAAATTTGTGAAATTTTTCTGTAACAGACCTGAATTGAAACCTAGAAACAGAATAGAGCTCATACATACTGCCTCTTTCGTGGTGTGTGCTTTCTATGTGCTAGTTTATGACAGAGAACAAAAATACAGGTGAGGGAGATATTTCAAATTGTCAAAGAGAAAGTTTTCATGGAGATCAGCGACAATGACATGCAAAATGTCCTCTCCTGTTTCAACTGGAATTCTATTATGTAATCAAAATATGTGAGGTCACAAAGATACCGTGTAGATAAGAAACTATCATACCACCATAGGAAGAAGTATCTTTTAGCACCTCACCTAAAATTAAGATTAATAGTAAAGGAAAAGCTAGACCTTCATGACTCACAAACATATTATAACATATACCACAAAATTCTGGTTCCACTAGAAAACAGACTATACAAGTCCATGTGTCAGGCTTGCATTCAGTCTAAGGGACCACAACCCCAGAGAGCTGCATACCTCTTGTCTTCTATGACTTCTTTCATTGTGAGTGCAAAAGTCTCTGCCTTGAGCGTCTGTATCTGAATAGAAACACCAATTTTCTTTGCTTCTACTCGGACCATGTTTTCAGGTTGGTCAGCAAAAAATGGAATGCCCACCATGGGTACTCCATGCTGGATGGC
Organism: Rhabdomys pumilio; assembly: GCA_030674055.1. Classification (NCBI taxonomy): domain Eukaryota; kingdom Metazoa; phylum Chordata; class Mammalia; order Rodentia; family Muridae; genus Rhabdomys; species Rhabdomys pumilio. Next base: position 46,055,385 of record JANHMN010000014.1, on the reverse strand, counting down.
CTCGTTTACACTGTTCATCCCCCCATGGGTGACAAACAGACGAATGCTAGGGTGAGCTGGTGCAAAGGAGAAAGATAGTCCCAGATGTCACTGTGAAAGCTTCAGATACCAGGTAAAGCAGCAGATTCCAGAAATACCCATGTGATAAGAAAAATAGACTTATTGATTTTATTTTGATATTTATGATGTTCCAAGATATGATGTCTAACCTTCCCTCTGCAGAAAAATCAATGCCTTACTTCAATACAAAGACATCCAGCTACAAGGAGAGTGATAAGACAGGCATGTTTCCTGTCCTCCTAGTCACCCTCGTCCCTTATGCTCACCCATTTCTCTTCAATTTTCCCACCTGTTCCTTCTGTTGGTTTCCATATCTGCTCTCTTATAAAGCTTATATTCTGTGTGCTATCTCCTCTACTTCAAGGATAGTTCACAAAGGGAGATGCTAGATCAGACACTACTAGACGTATAGGTCTTGTCTGTTGCTTCATCTTGAAAGCAATCAAACATTTCTTATGATCATATAGAAATCGTCGCAAAATCTACCTATAACCCCTGGAAAGTGAACATCTTCCCATTTCCTCAACTTGCCAACATTAACATAAGAGTCAGACTTTTCAGCCCATAGCTGACAACTAAGACATGTCTACACACTTACATTCATATTTGTGTTTTTAAATTGCTGGAGTGTTCTCATATCATTGTGAGAACAATGGCATCAAAAACTGCCAGCTTCCCCAGACCCCAATAGTTCACATATTGTCCAAGATGCTGTTAGACTAATACTATTCAATGTTAGATATTGTTATATAAAAGCAGCATTACTGATCATATCTAATTAGGGACTGGGAAACTTTCTGATTTGGAAAGAATAAGGCAGTTGCTGCTATAGCCAGTATAGAGTGCAGCCTGATCCCTCCAAGAATTCTAGCTGCTATTGCCTGACTCCTGTAGATAAGTCTTTTCCTGTAAGTAGCCTTGTCTTCTACCACTCCAAGCATTCAGACATCAGATATCAAGTATGTCCCAAAAGCATGTGAATGGAAGTAAAGTAACAGGTCTAGGAGGAGCTTACCCAGAAGGTCACTCTGTGGAAGCCAATCCATGATTTTGACGTTTGGGGCCAATCTGACATCTTTGGGCCAAAGAGAACTCTTACACGTCCATAGCACCCCTTGAGGGAGGTGAGCAAAGGCACTGTTCATCTCCTTAATAACTTTCTTGCTCTGATACTTGCTCACTATGGAGCCGAGGGCCACAAGGACAAAACCTGAGTCTCCAAACTGAGTGATGAAATTCTCCAAGTCCTACAAGAATCATAGAGGGAAGAAGGCAAAGGAAGTGTAAAAACCAAGGCAGCAATAACTTGACAGCAGGCTGGGTACTGAACAAATTCATACTTGAATTGCTCATGTTCACATGAACAATCCTTTCCCAGGTCCTGTGCAGTGTGTCGTGTGCTGTGTTCATGTTCACTGCCTCTATTAGCAGCCATCTCTTCACCATGGGCTCTTATGAATTGTGTAGCCTGTGGCTTTACTGCGAGAGGTCTGTTTCCAAAATGTCCCAGCTTATTTTGAGTCACAGTCTTAGGTACAATACTCAGATTCAGCCACTGAGTTTGGTGATGATAGCTCTCCAAAACGTCACACAGAAACGAAGAATTAGAGGGGTGGTGGCTTTAGGAAATTCTGTTACCCAGGAAATCAATGTCTTCATATTGTACAATGAGGTTACTCAGGTTGGCTCTCAAAGAGCTTTCTATGTCCTCAAACTCCCAATATTTATGTTGTAAGTGTCTGAGTTTTCAGCCTTTAGCTGACAACATACATACATATATATATATACATGCATTCATGTACAAGATTTTATTTTAGTGACTGATTTCTGTTGCTTAAAGTATAGGCTTGTTAATAACCTAATTAAGTAAAGAGTAGTTCTATGTTTAACAATTTGAGGCCTCCCCAAACTGTTTATTATACCAATTGTATGATTTTATAATTATGCTAGAAATATACAATGGAATATACAAAATTTCTTCACCAGCTTTGTTCTGTACTTTCTTGTTATCTGGTTTTGTTTTTGGACTCTGGTTACAGAGTAATGATAGACTCATAGAACTGGCTGAGAAGTATTCTTCCCTGTAAAACTGCCTCAAATACGTACTGAGGAAGTGACATCAATTTTTAAGTGTTTCACATCACTTGCCACTTAATCTATGTTATATTAGACTTTATTGATGAAAGATTTTGTTGGTGTTTCCCACATAATTCAATCTCACAAGTTTCAGATTTTCTATCTGTCCTAGAGTCAGTTTTGTCAACAGATATCCATAGGAATTTGTCCATTTTTGTAGGTCACTTAGTTTGATGATACATCACATTATTTCCCTTGTAATCTTTATAGTTTTAAATAATAATGGGTAATTTTTCACATTAGGATTTAATTATTTGGTCCTTCTTTCTTATTTATTTTCTCAATGTCTGCAGTCAGTTGCCAGCATATTCTTCTCTTTTGCTCTGTTGATTACAATTTTTATTATTCACTTTTTCAATCATCCTTGCTGTGATTTTTGAGCCTCTCCTTTCTCCTAGTATCCTATTTAGTTCTTTCTCGTTATCTATTTCCACATAGTGAAGGGTTATGTTATCAACTGCACCTAAGGAGATAATAACAGCCACAGAGGATGTCCTGATTTGTTTGTGTTACACTTTATTATTCCATTGTGCTCTGTCTCTTTTTCCTTGATATATATTATTTTCCAATGTTCCTCTTGATTTTTCCTCTTTTTCTCATGGATTGTTTTAGAGTGTTTTTATGTTATTATAGATTGTTGATTCCTTTATCATCCCACTGTGAAGGAGATTTTTGCATTAATTCAAGATTTTTTAGCTGAAAATAAGAGAAACGTCACTTTTATCACTTAAGCATCTCACCATCACTGTATAAAAACACAGGTGATCATTCCTCCCAGCAAAGGACAGGGAATTATAGAAGATAATGTCTATGAAATAACAACAACACAGTGACAGGTAACAAGCAATCAAAATCTAGTAGCTTTCTATACTTTTAAATTTTCTATGGTGGTGATTTTGAGTCTGCATTGATCATGCAAACCAGATGGCAGCTTTAATGGTTTACAGTAGCTGAATGAAGTATAAAGGGCTCAACAGACTGGGGACACAGAATAATAGACACAGTTCTTGTTGCCACTTGTGCTAAATTTCACTTAGGTACATGTCTTCTGAAAGGGGTATATGTTTCAACATGAAAAGCCTGCATCCTAAACAAATATAAAATGTGCAGACATTTGAGATATATATCAAAGTTTGATTGGAAATATCAACACTAACTTAAAGAGTTATTCTACCAATTCCAGGACTACAGTTGGACAAATGACACTCATACCTCTTACCATATAACCAGGTCTTCATCATCAGCATGGGGCATTCTGACACTGTATATTCACAATACTAAAAACGTAGGTTACAAATATCTCTCTAACCTTAAGTTACTTCCTTTTAGGACATCTCTGCCAAGTGACAGCCACTACTGAGTACTGAAGGTCTCTGAATAAAATATAAATTGAGAGCTAATGTATCACTCACTTGGGGTATGGGCTGCACAGTTTTGTCCAGTAAGCCTCCCACATAGACCGTGTTGGGAAACAGAGGACGAGCAAACTCCAAGGCAAAGTCAGAGTTGACAAACCACAGCTCAGCTTTCAGTAGAAGGTCAAACAAAACTGGCCGAGAGCCTTCTGCAAAATGCTCCTGGATGGTACTGTCATATTGAGAAAGTATTTCCCTTTGTTTCATAGAGAAATCATAGTACATAAGAAAGTTCTTCACTCGGCCCCAGAAGTCCATTTGGTCAGTTAGACCAGAACCATACACTGGAACATAAGAAAAGGGGCTTGGTAACAAAAGGTCCATATAGCTAAATTGAATGGGAAGAAAGGCCACAAATCGTTTCCCAAGCTTTTCAGGAATCAGTAAAGAACAGAAATCTAATGAATCAAGAAGTACTAGGTCAAAGTTCTCATTTTGTAAGAACTCCATGATGTCCTTTCTGCTTAATAAGTGACTGCATAACTTCCCAAAGTTTCGATAAATCTTTACAACGGTTGGATGATTGAACCTGTAATAAACAAACAAACAAACAAATAAATGAACAGAAAAAATATTTTGAGATTTTTAACACTCTTTGGAATGAAGTTGTGCTCAATGAAAATATTCCACAGCTAGAAAAGCACAGGACTATAATTCCAACGCTCTGGAAATGGAGACAGGAGGATCAGGAGTGTAAGGTCAGTCTAACATTGAGACCTTGAGGCGGGCAATGCCTGGCCTAAATACGATTGTGACTCACTAGAGAAAATGATTTCTAATGTGTTTACGGAAAAAGGTTCTGTAGCCTGAAACCTTTTCTCTTATCCTACTTAAAGATAGTCAATCATTAGTATTACTTCTTACGTAAACCTTATTTCTTTTCATAAAATAAAGTATGCTTTTTAATTAAAAGCAAAGCGCACACTTTGAAAGTTGTTTTCAATTTTCTTCCCTTCTTCAGGGAGAGATTTCTTTACTTCTTAGTGATCGTTGCTTGTGAGAGAGAGAGAGAGAGAGACAGAGAGAGAGAGAGAGAGAGAGACAGAGACAGAGAGAGACAGAGACAGAGACAGAGACAGAGAGAATTCTAGGTGACCATGTAGCATCAGTCTTCCATCTGAATCACAGATCTTCAACAAAACCTTCAGCTTTAATCATTCTGGTGGAGGTGTTGCTACTTCAAAATAACCCACTTCCATCACGTTTCCTCCAAAGATTTAATTCCCATTTATCATCAATATGAGTTTGATTTCTTCTGTCTTGGGAACCATCATTGATTATAGTAGATCTTGGAGGATTGGTCACCATATGCTGGTGTATAATGCTGTTTAACTCAGGTTACGTAATGAGATTTTGAGTCAGGGTATTGTTCCCCTGCCAGTCTGTATAAGGAGTGTAATTACAACTATTGTAATCCTCAATGATAAACTTATTTCTTATAATCATCTGTATCTTAGCTTGAATGTTTTGTCCCATAAAGAGTGTAACCCAATGACAATACTGGACCTAGGCTGAACGTGTTTCAACTTTCAGCCTAGAACTTAAACAATTAGAAAAGCAATGTAGAAACCTAGTGCTTTTTGTCTGTTGTATGTGAAACTTAAATTTAAATTTGTGTGTGTGTGTGTGTGTGTGTGTGTGTGTGTGTGTGTGTGTGTGTGTGTGGTATTTGCCTTCTTGTATCATGAAATTAGAAAGGAGTCAGTGAAAGAGGGGGGAAAGGCATCAAGAGAGATGCAGGTGTCATGAAAAAGACCTATGGAGGAAGAAGGCAAGGTACCACTAAGGATAATCTCTTTCACACACACACACATACACACACACACACACACACACACACACACATCAAAATATGTTACTTTGCATGCTATCTTAAAATCCTAATAAAAACATATGTGTGATTGGAAGCTAACTATTAGAATTTCTAACTCTTATTAGCTCAAAGTTTCACTGAAGATTGTGCTAAATTTTAGTCATCCTACTGATAACACCTACTTGTTGCCCTTTTCCAGGAACTCTCTAAAGTCAATGCTTATCAGATAGATAAGAAACCTGGTAAGATGAGCTAATGCACCACCTCAACATGTATCAAAATTCCACAAGATATTAGTCCAGAAGCATCTTTGCTCACTTTCAGACTCAACTTTAATTCACAGTACATCTTCATTGTAATCAATTGTTCATCTCTCAGAGATTTGGTGCTCAACACAACTGTGTAGAGGTAGGACCTTTTAGAGGACAAGTTAGTAGAAGGTCATTAGAAGCGCTCCTATATGGTTAGAGTAGTCCCCATTTGACTTTGAGTCGGTGCCTGTGGCAGGCAGTAGGGAAACATACGCCTGATCTTTCTGTTGTCTTTACACTTCCAGGCACACTCACTTTCAACATTGTTTATCCCCAAAGCTGACTGCTGTGGATGCCATGTGCCAAAACTTCCACAACTGACCCAAATAAAATTCTTTTCAGTCTAAAGTCACACAAATCAGTTTTTCTGTTATAGTAATAGAATGTAGGGCAAAGAAGGCATAATTCTCTAAAATTATTGCTAGTATTCCATTTAAATTTTTTTATGTAATGATTGTCAAATAAATGTAGTGTGTGCAGGATAAATTTCTTTAAAATAGAAGGTTAATCCCTTTAAAAGAAGTCAATTGAAAAAAAATCCAAGAAGTTTCTGTACTCAGCAACTTGATTGTATCACACTTGTAATTTGAACCACTTCTAGAAGTTAGTACGTGAGAAGAAGCCCATATGTGTGTGTGTGTGTTTCTGTGTGTGTGAGAGAGTTTTAAATGTGTAAAATAATAACCTTATTTGAACCACCCCTCAAGAGTTCAGACATGAAATAAAGTTAAAATATATAGTTTTAAATGTATATAGATAATAACCCAATAAGACTAAAGTGCAATTTGACAATTCTTTTAAATAAATGATGAAACCAATATAGTTTTTAAATGTCTGTGAATGAGAATCCTTTCCAGAAAAAAATTGTCTATGAGCACCACTTGATTGTTAAGTTGAATTTTCAGAGATGGAGAAGAGAGTAAGAGCAGTAGAATTAACTAAAAGACACATCTGTACATGCAATCCCTGTGGAAGACAAAGGAGGCCATGTACATCCCATTTAAGGACTAAGCCTCAGGCTCAGCTGGATCACCTTGTCACTGAACGTTTTAAACTTACCTGTGGCTATTGGTGGTAAAGTCAATGATAGTGAAGCTACAATCCATAGAACCACAGAGGTTAGGTATAGTGTAAGGGACTAGTAGGCACAAATAGATCCCCTTAAGAATAGAAAAAATAGAATAGATACGTTCTGTGTGGAAGTAGGTTGCTGGAAGAATAGGATCGAGTCAGAAGCAAAGAGTGATGATGGAGGGAATACAAGGAGACACAGCTAAGATTAAGATTAAGCTAAGATTAAGATTGAGAGGAATCATGAAAATCTAATACAGTAGACTCTTTCTAAAACATACATATATAAAGGCAATCTAATTAAAATTGCCAAATAATGTGGTAAATAGAGTCCTGACTGGCCATCTCTTGTCACAAAATGAGCTTCCAGTACCATAATTGAGTTACATCTATATGATTTGTTAGCCAAGGGGGTTCCATGGATATCCTCAAACAACCTAGGCAGTTGCCAAAACTGTAGGATGCCCTCACAAATTGGCAGCAGCCCCTACTGCTGAAGAAAACACCTACACAACTCACTGAAGATGAAAAAATTGATCTGCCAACTATATAGACTCTAGGTTCAAGCATATTTGGTATGAAAACATACCCTGTACACTACCAAAATAGAAATAAACATGAGCCAGCCACAAACCCATTGATCTTCTATGCTGTCCAGCCTGAAAAATATGCTAGGAAAATTGTAGCACAAAGTTTTTGTGAGTAACCAACCAGTAACTTTAGATTTGACTTTAGACCTACTCCACTACATAAAACCCATATGCAACATTCTTTGGGTGACAAAGAACTTGACACTAGATATGCCAGAGACCTAAGGTAAGCCAAATACTATTGGTCTAAACAAAACAAAGCAAATCAAAAGCAGCAGTCTAATGACACCTAATGACATTCTGCTATACTCATAGATTGGTGCCTTGTTCAGCCATTATCAAAAAGCTTCCCTTTACAGTAGATGGGAACAAATATAGAGACACACAGCCAGGCATTATGCAACACAGCCCTAAATGGGAAGTCTGCATCAAATCTCTCCCTCCCTTCAGGGATCAGAGAACCCTGAGGAAGAGGAGGCAGAAAGAGTGTAGGATCCAAAGAGAATGAAGAATACCAAAAAAACAAGGCCATCTAAACATGAGCAAAGCTCATATGAACTCAGAAAGACTGAGGCAGCATGTACAGAGCCTGCATCAGGTCATATGTATAGATATGTACGCACATACGTACATACATACATACATACATACATACACACATATAAATACATATATACAAATTTACACACACACATATTAGTTGAATTTTTTATGAGGTTTCTGAGTGTGAAAGCTAGTGAGATCTGGGTCTTTTCTTGGGCATTTTTCTTTTTGATTGTTTTTCTTATCTAACTCTGATGTGATAGTTTTGGTTTTATCTTAACATCTTTAATTTTGTTATATTTTATTATTACCCCTTAGAAAACTGTGTTCTGATAAAATACAGAAAGGCAGGGGATCTAGTAGGGAGGTACTGGGAGGAGTAGATGGAGGGAAAACTGTAATCAGAATATATTATGTTACAAAAAAATTACTTTCATGTATTCAGGGGAGTTTGAAGTGAAAATTTCTGGTTTCTCTAACAATTCAGTTCTGTCATATGATGTTTTTCTGGAAGCATATTTATGAGAGGATGTTTTGCTCAAGCAGACATGTAAGAGGGCATATAATGCTCTGTTGTAGCAGATGGTTAAGATGGCACGTAATGCTTAGAAAGAATATAAATAAAACCACACAGACATGAGAGAATGCCCTTGCATTGATTAGCCTTGCAATGCTTTGCTGGTTTTCACTGATTTTGCTTGTCATAACCTGATAGAAAGAAACAGGCCAAAGAACTTCTCATGGTTTTCTGGCTGCTTCCTGTCACCTCCATGGATTCATGCTGATTCCTCAGAGCCTTAATGTTTCTTATGGGTCAAGCAACCGCTCTTGATATTTGCCTTTGGTGTTGTCTGATTGGACTGGATTACCACTACTGATTCATGTTTGAAATTGACCCAAAGAACTACTTCTAAACACGTCTGCATTCCTTATTAACCAACTTTTCCCTCTATCTTTGATGACTGAGCTAGAAGGGAGGTTGAAGCATTTAAGAATACTTATTAAAGTAGGTTTTGAAAACTCTAAGTCTACAGACATTACCTCTATTAGTGAACTTACATAGGAAGGTGACAAAGTACATTGAAGAAGGTGGCTCTTCTTTCCCTGAGTAGAGAAGTTGAAGTGACAGGACTGGCACAGATGACTGGAAACTTGTTGACAGGTAAAAGGCACACTTTCCACTTTCTAGAGAATTACTCCAGCCCATCATTTATCTAGCTGTGAATCATCTACCATGCACAATTCAAGCACATCCATCACTATAGCCATCAATTCAGCCAGTCAGCAATTCTCTTAAGCTCACTCAAAGCATCACGCATCCATCATATACTCACTTTTAAGTCTTGATTGGCAATACTATGATTCAAAGAATTGGAACACATTACCTGCCAAGAGATAATTCTTCTACAAGAAGATTCTGTATATTATTAAGTTTCTTTTGCTGATCTTCAGGTAGATGCCAATTTATAACCTGGTATGATGTTTTTTCCTGTCTAAAATCTAAGAAAACACCAATTGAGTAAAATTTAAATTTATCACAATATACCAAACATTATTATGGTGATAAAAACAATTATTTTAAATAATGTCACATCTTTGTGAAAATAGGATTTTTGTTTTCCAGTGGGTTTGCTTTTCTTTGAACCCATCCAATTCTGTATTCTAATCATATTTATTGATACTTTAAAAATAATTCAAGAATTTTTATGTAGTCTACATAATGAAAAATTCTAACAATAGCTTTCATTTAAAGACTCAGCTATTATTTTACACTGTACAAATAAGAAAACTCAGAATGTAAACATTCTAAATTGATAAAATTCATCAACTTTGTCACCATATTTTGTTAGAGTTTGTTGTGAATTACAAGTCAATTGATTGCAGTTCTCTGTGTTTCAAAGAAATATTAAAATGAAATACATAAAGTTTTAGTTTGCTTGGTTACTTTTAGTTGCTATGTATTTCATGTTTGTGGTTTCTTTGTTTGTTTGTTGTCTGTTTTGTGGTAAAGTCATGTTCAGTGCCCCAACTTGCTTCAACTCAGAAACCTACTTCTTGAAACTGCCAAGCACTTTTATTACAAGCATGTGTTAAGAAAAACAGGTTTTGCTTTGTTTGTTTATTTGCTTGTTTGCTTATTTGTTTCAGTAAGTAAATGGCTCCAACTTCATTCAAAATGCCAAATCAAAAAAAAAAAAAAAAAAAAAAGAAAGGATGGAGGGAAGGAAGGAAGGAAGGAAGGAAGGAGAAAAAGTCTGCCATGTTCCAACTGGCCAGTCTGGCTCTTCCCCAATATTACTCATGAACAACGAACAATATGAGTCCATTTTGAGGTTTCATTTCTGAAAATTTCAAGCTATATCTCTCATTTTGCAATATATATATATATATATATATATCCTCAATCCATCCTCTCTTGCTATTGATGAGAATTTCAAACCAAGGTAAGTAGGCCAAAAACAGAATTCTCAAGTGATCTTCACTAGAGCGTTTAAGTGACTTATATTTAAAGACAGACTATAGGGTTGGGAACTTCCTTTCATTGTTCCTGGCTCATGGGACATAGTCCCACCCTAACATGGCATCTCAACTCAACTCAGTCATGATTGTAGATGCCAGAACTAACTGTGGCTGACTCTCCTCAGTGGAAAGCCTCTTATCTGTGCATCTGCCCTGCAGTGAGCTTAATAAAGTGTTAGGATGGATCCCCAACACAACACAATATGCAGTTGACTAAATCCAACTGGATGCTTATGCACACACAACACAGACATCAATCACACAGAATCCTGGAAAATGTCCTTTCTATTCCTATTGATTCCATGTCTACAGATTTTTGAAAATGCTATTAACAGGAGGCATGGAAAAAACTCTCAAAATTGCCATGAGTGTGACCATTCTTTTTGAGGATGTTAGTTGGGTCTTATAAGCTTAGAAAGACACACAACATTACCAAGGGAAATAAAGCAATGACCAAAAAAAAAAAATTAGGAGAGAGATGAGGAGCAGCTAAACAAAACTAAAGATTATACAGGTGACATATGGATATGTATATTAACTTAGAAGATAATTTTAAAGGAAGAAAATCTCAAAAGGCCAGTGAAATGGCTCAGCAGATTAAGGCACTCACTGCCAAGTCTGATGGCCTAAATTTAATTCCTAGCACTCAGATACTGGAAACTCCTGCAGGTTGTTCCTTGACCTCCACACATGAGCATATATACACACATACATACAGTCAGTAAACAAATTTACTGTCAAAACCATACATAAAATAACTTTTAAATTGTTTAAATAGAGGTGTCATGTATACTTAGATAATGCTGACCTCAGAAGTCAAGAGTGATCAAACAAAAATCCCCAGTGCTAGTGTGGGAAACACTCGTATGGGTTGTTAATCCAGAGGACAGCATAGCCTGTACCCATAGCTCTTGAGTGCCTAGCAGAACTAGATGACAAAGATGAGGTCACCACAGACTTTGGTTGTAGGCAGAGCAAACTCAAGTTGGAATTGACTTGAAGCTGCCTCCCTTCTGGCCAGAAGATGCTACACAGACCACTAGGGGGCAAAAGTTATCAATGGCTTTACATAATGATGGACCATCCATGTTAAAATATTGACCTGCAGGGAAAATGTGTCAAGTGTTATTGAGGTGATCATCTACCTTCTGCCTAGATTTAAAGCCTGTTGTACAGAGAAAAAATAAGTTCTCAGCACTGTAAACCTCTTTAAAAGTCCATGACTAGGGAGGCCATTCATATTCTATATGGAAGAAATTACTACTTTCATTTCACTAAATGGATATGTTTTTCAAATCACCTTATAGATATTTATGTTTATACCCATGTATTATAAGTGTTGCTTTCAGCCTTCATTAAAGAATTTCTTTGTGCATCAAACTGCAATAAATGCAAAGAACCATGATTACTCAATGTGCCAAGGACAACTGTTTGTTGAGTGCTCAGCCCTGAAAAAGGCACCTGTCTCCATCACTCTCTAAGGGATTCAGAGAACATGACACAGGAGGGGATGAAAATCATAAGAGAGCTAGACAGAGGGAAGAAGGGTCACAAAACTCTATCTCCTGAACATGCCACAACTGCCTTATACCCAACCTCACTGCAACTGTGATTGCCTATACTGGGCCTGACTTTTAACCAGAATGAGGAATGATTCATGTGACTCTGACTTCCTTGATGAACTACTGCTGACTGTCCATGGATGCTGGGGGATGGCCATTGTCATCAGTGGTTTGACCACTAGTGATCTTCCTAATTTTGATCCTGAGAAATACTCAGAATCAGGTTTTTTGGTATATACTGACTATCCTGAAACTCAGGAGGTGGAGAAGAAAGACAAGAAAAATCAATGTTATTATTTACTACAAAAGAATTTCAAAACCATCCTGGGATACACGAGACTGTCTGTTAAATCAAATAAACAAATAAATAAATAAATAAATAAATAAATAAATAAATAAATTAGTTAGTTTACAATGATCTAAGGATGATGCTTGTTAGAGGAAAGAAAAGAACTGTAATTTAAAACCATTAATTCTCCTTCCTGGCTTAATCCAATACTTGCAATTATGTATAAACCCTAGAAACCTTACTCCTTGAGAATACATCATATAGTTTTTCAGGTTGAATAATCACAGAATGAAAGTGATCCAAACAGCTACTTCATGTTTAAATGGTTTAATGCAGAGCTTCAGTAGACTGTTGGGACAAATAACTTAATGTTATGTCTACATTCATAAATCCACTCAAATTCTACTACAAAAAAATAAAAAGAAATAACCCAGTATTGCATGTTAAATGCCCAAGGCTCATGGATGTTGAAAGGACCTCTGAGTCAGTGTGGTTGGTGACACACGCCTCTAATGGCAAAAGTTGAGAAGCTAAGACAGAGTATCCCCTGAGTTTGATAACAACCATGGCAATGTAGCTGAGCTCCATAAAAGCCTGGAACTCTCTCAGAAAAATTAAGAAAAATAAAAGAAAATGAACAAAAACACAAGATTGGGAACAAACAAGAGGTCATGGTGGGGTGGCAAGAAAAGATAAAAGAAAAAAAGAAAGAAGAAATGAAAGACAAGATACTTTAGGACAGTAACACTCAAACCTAAGAATGAAGGACACCAAGTCTACAAATGTGGAGAATTTTGGTAGTTTTTTGGACATAGCTTCTTAAAAGAGCAGAAAATAATAGCCTTAAACAATATGTCGAACATTGTAAAAACAAGCAAGACAGGCTGAGCATGAATTACAGCTCTGAAGTCAGTCTGTCAAGGTAAATTAAATGTATAGGAAGATATGCAGTGAACAAAAAAGTGAACTTTTCTGAGCTTCTGTGCCCTAATCTATCAGCAGGGATTAATGATCTTCAGTTTGGTTATGAGTCTCTGTATTTACTAAATTAAATAGGAACTTCTGACATCACTGTACAGAGTTTTTAGGGAGGTACTTATTTTTAAGAATCTGATGTCAGCTCAGTCATGTATCTTAAATGTTGGGCACAAATATGAAAGTCACTAGAAAATATTTCTAAAAATGTAGGTCTCATTGAAAAATAGAAACTGATTTATGTGCCACTCAATATAGCTATCTTTACATAATTAGAGTCCTAAATATGATAGAATATATCTATTCAACACTACTTACAGACACACTTAACATAAGGGCCTCTCAAAATGATCAATAATAGTGGATAGTGTTGACTATGAGAGACACTCAACTAATGAGATATTTAATACATTTTGTTGCCATAACAAACTATCTACTATTAGTTCATTTATATTTGAAAACATTTTATTGAGATGGCTTAACATTTCAAAGTGTGTACTACTCTTGCAGAGATGTCATGTTTGGTTCCCAACACCCATATCAGGCAGGTCACAGCTGCCTGTTAGCTTCAGGCAGTTAGTAATTGCTTGTTAGTAATCCAACCACATCTTATGGCTACCTTGGGCACTTGCACTCACATGCAAAACCTCACATACAATCACATGCAAAGATACATAAATTGAAAATTAAAAAATCTAAAAGGTTATTTTGCTCATAGTTCTTTTTATTGGACATTTTACTTATTTGTAGTACAGATGTCATCCCCTCTCCCCATTTCCCCTCCCTAGAATCCCCTATCCCATCCCCCTCCTCCCTTATGCTTTTATACCATTTTGATTACATGCATGTACTAAGGTCAGTTCTAGGTTCAGGGTCTAGCAATACAATTGATGCAAATAGTCAAAAAACAAGCAAGACAATAAATACAAATAGTCAAAGAAAAAGCAAATCATTAAACCCAATTACATGAACACTTCTGTGATCACTTTTTCTAAGGGCATATCAGGATGAACAAAATTATCTGGGCCTACTTCCCTATCCTAGCAAAAGGTCATACTCATGTCTGAAGTCTAGTTACTTGTTCTAGCCTAAAATTTAGAATCCTGTCTAAATTACCCCTTTGTTCTAGCCTAATATTTAGGTTCCTGCCCGAGATTACTTCTTTGTTCTAGCCTAAGATTTAGAGTCCTACCTAAAATTACTTCTTTGTTCTAGTCTACTGTCAGATTTCTGCCTAAAGCCTATTTCCTTGCCCTTGGCCAATGTCATATTACTGCCAAACAGCCCATTTCTTTGTCCTTTGCCTGTGTCAGATTCTTGTCAAGCAGCCCCAAAAGCTCTCTGCCTCTTTCCGTTTTTAATTTCATTAATAAGACTGAGCCTGTTTTAGGTCATTCTGACAAGAGTGCCTTCATTACCGATCATGGAATATGTATAATCAAAAGCAATGCACTTCTGTCTTAGGTTAGTAAGGCTTTGTGCAGAATCTAATGCATTCTTGGCTCTCCAGCCTGTGACCATCCAAGGTAAGGAAGAGTCACCTGAATAGCCTTTGATGGGCTTTCACATCATCGCAACACAAAAGTGCCAAGTGTGGGTACAAAAAGCACAAGGCAAAAAAGAAGAAAGTGGTCAGGGAAGGGCAGGTTCATTCTTTCATAAACACCTACTCAACTGAGAACTAATCCACCCCTGGGAAGAAAATGTAATTCCATAAAAGTGTTTACTCACATAAGTCATTCAAATTTTAGTAGGCCTGCCTCAAATAGATAAATAATTATTCAACATCATTACATCAAAAACCCTGATTCTAGCACATTAAGTTTTGGGGTACATACTGTAATCATAGTCAACCTATACCAGAAAGTTAGTAAAATACAGAAGTGTATCATACACAGCCAAGACTACATAGTCTAATCAGATCTATAAACACATACACACACACACACACACAAACACACACAAAACACACACACAAACACACAAAACACACACACACACACAAAACACACACACACACACACACACACACAAAACACACACACACACTCACATACCACAATTTAACACTCATAAGGCTAAATACAGACATTTTGTCCAGCAGTTGTATACAAAAGCTATCATTTATTATTTAAGTAATTTATTGTAATAATTGATTTCAAAGATACCTGGCTTGTAAATCGATTCATGGAGAAGGTTGGTCACATTGTGGCCACTGCCATGAAGAATTTGAGACACACGGAGCATCAGTATATAATGGCTTCCACCTAGAAATAATAGATAAAGTTCATTTTTGTGGAGATTAAGGAAAATGGTTCTGATTACCATAAACAGCTGAAATAAAGAAATCCAAATTAAGTGTAAAAACACAGAATGGCTCAGGATGCCTAGACAGAAACCAGCTACTACACACCCTCAGTTACATTGTAGGTAGTACCAAAACATGAACCCAGAGCTTTGAAAAATAGCAATCTTTCACCAAAGATCTAAAGGTCAGGACTGGAGATATGAGTCAGCAGTTAAAAGAGCTTCCTGTTCTCTTAGAAAACTTGGGATCAGTTCTCAGAAGTCACGAGATGGCTCAAAACCATCTGAAACTCTAGTTCCAGGAGGTCCAACACCTTCTTCTGGCCTCCACAGACTTGCCATGTGCATAATACACTAACATACATTCAGACAAAACACTCATAAATGTAAAATGAAGACAAATAAAATCTTTTTTAAAATGTAGACACTCTTCATCCTATGATTCATGTATATTTTCCACTGTATCTTTCCATCACTGACTTCATTGGGCCCAAAAACACTGTAATCATGGAAAATACATCATGATGTGATGGGCAGTATCTTTCTCTGGAATTTTATGTTATTGCTGTGAACAGAGATGCAGTATCTAAAACATTATGGAAAGAAATTTTATAGGGATAGAAGATGTGGAGACCTCACTTAAGAAGTTTCTATTCTTGTATCTGAGATTATGCCCTTTTGAATAAAGACATCAAGGATCACTATGAAGCCTGAACAACCCTGAAGTAGTTACAAAAACACCAGATGTATTAGAAACTGAGACAACATGAATTCTGCAGTACTCCTGGGCTGCTAAATAAAGAGGATCCTTGGGAAAGAAACAAGGATCATTAAACCAATGTTTTCTCCTTAGCCACAATTTCTTTAGAACATTTGTTTTGAGACCAGAAATAAAGAGGAGAAAGATAAATTAAGAAAAGAAAAAATGGAAATTGTAAAACAAAAGGTGAGAGAATAGGGTGATCAGAAGCAGAAGGACCCATGATGATTAAATTAGGGAAGAAAAGTCAGGGAAACAGCATGTACCTTCTCAGTGAACCACTCCTTCCATTCCCATGTGTGTTGTCTGAATATCACAGACAAAAGCCACCACACCTGAGGTGTCTTGCTCCTGCTCTTATTAGACTGACAAGAAGGAGTGCCCAGTGAGGCAGCCGTTCTAATGGATGCTCGTGAGTAAGAGCTCTTCCAGAGAAGCACTGAAAATTTCAAACTGCACAAACCAAGAAAGTGGGGACAGAAAAAAAGTGAAATTTCACGATCTGGGGGCATTACCATCATTATCTCAGAGACCCTGTGCAAAAGCAGTTGGATGAGGCAACTTCTTTACCTGTGGCTCAGGGATCATTGCAAAACAGAGACAGAGTGATTTCGTGCCAGAGGAACATGGAGTTTGCTCAGGGGTTGTGTCTCCTAGGAACGTCAGAAGCTAAACTCATGAAGTTTTGCCAGCAAGACTGCCTAAACATGAGGCAAACAAGGACAGCAACAAAGACATGCTAAAGTAGATGTGGGAAATCCAAGGAGCCTTCAACCCTAGACATACAGTCAGTCAGACAGACAGATACACACACACACACACACACACACACACACACACACACAACAAAACAAAGCCAAATAAGAAATGCTGAGTGTAGAAAAAATAGTCTTCCCTAGGGATGAGCATAACAACTGGTTAACCAAGACAAAATGGTTATCCCTAAAAACATACATACAAGTAACATTATACAGCCTGAGCTAGTACACAGCCTGAACTAGTAATATATGCTTATATGTATGCACTTGTGTACATGTCCCAACAATTACTGAGAAACCAAGCCCTGGTATTGAAAGAGATCAAGAAGATGTGTTTGCAAAGGTTTGGAGAGAGGAAGTAAAGTGGAAATGTGAAAGGAATGTGGCATCAGAATTTTTAACACTAGTGTAAAAACCGACACTATAAAACTACTCCATTGGAAACTTTTATGCAACATTAGGAAGGTGAGTTGTATTTATGCAAAAGACATCTATGCCATTGATCCTTGTTTTCCTCTAACAAGAACAGAGTAGAAAGCTCAAGCCCATGTCTATAGTCTGTGGTTCTCTCCAGTACTGAGGTCCTCAGGCTCCATCCCTGAAAGTGCTTTTAGGGAGGCAGACTGTCATTTGAGAAGAGCTGAAAACAATCACCCCTTTATACAGGCAGACTTTTAACCTTTTGCACTCTATTACCCTAGACAAACAAAAAGTAGGTACCACATGAGCTGTAAAATACAGGATTGTAAGACCTATCCATCTTCAAAAATGTTGAGAAAGTGAGTAAAACACACAAGGAGTTTAGAAGCCTCCTGAAGATGACTGCTCATTTTCTCAGTCTTACCTTGGTAGAAAATGTTCCTAATATTCATGCCTTAGAAATTTGAGATAAGTCTTTGAATGTTCTGCCCTTCCATTGAGAATGTTCTCAAATCCTAGGGCTTAAGACTCACATAAATCTTTGACCCCAGTCCTATATGATTACTTCTTCAGCGGTTAAAAGAAAACTGCTTTCCATAAAATTACCATGTAGCTGAGATAGTTCCACATAGTGAAGATGCGCCAGTAGAGGTTAATTTACTATTCATTGTTAAATCCAGAGTGTCAATAGCTTTGCCATAAACGCCAGATAATTTGACTTTTAGGTAATATCTATTATAAGTGAAATACAATCACAGGTTAGAAATTAAGTGTTTATGGTCCTTTGCAGAACCTTGAAGGTTACTTTTGCTAAAAATCTTTCCTGGCACAATGGGCTAAGACCTTGATCACCTGTGTCATGCTATTGTGTTCCTGTCCTTTCTTGCCCTAATTCTTGGGTAACATTCTATTCAACAATAAATACAAAAAAAAAATGACCATTTAAAAAAATGTTTTCAAAAAGCCTATATACAGGTTTAATATGACCTGTTTCCTATTGGCACTAAGATGTATTTCTCCTACCCGGCCCGGACTTTATTCAGTGATCCATGTACATGAAGCTCCTATTATCATGATACCCAGACCAAATCATGTAAACAGGACATTTGTGCTCTTAAAGATAACATATCAGTTCCTGGAATGAGATGATGTCCTGGTGATATGCAAACTTTGATGCCTGGGTGCTTTTAGAGAAGAACATCTTTCAAAACCAAAAATGTTTATGGATGTTAGCCTACCCAGAAAAATCAAGAAATGTTCACTGTTTCCTTTGTTGGATGAATGGGCTAATCCCTTTAAGTAAGCTGCCTCCCATATACTCACACATAACGCCCCAGTAGAGAAGCCTTTTTTACAAACCCGCACTCCACCTCCTGCTGCTGTTTCTATATCACATGATATCACCATCTACTATTGCTCTCACCCTAGGGTAGAGTCTCCTCTGAGCACCACATTGTATACACTCCATAGCCCCTCCCCAGGTTTGGTCTATGCCTTTCTAGAAAAATCTCATGCATGGTCAACTAACTTCCATTTTTACGAAACATTATAACCCAGGCATCACAGTATCACAAAACTCTGTCTATATTCCCAGCAAGAACTTACCCAGTGTAGATATAGTCAGGATTTTTGCAGCCTCCAAGAGAAGAAGCTCAAGGAGGAATAAGCTCACTAGAAGCCAACTCCGATGTGCTGCCATCTGTAGAACACGTGGAGCTCAGGCACAGGCTGCACACCTAGAGAGCTGTGCCCCACTAAGGGACCTTGTAAGCCTCTGTCACAGAGCACTGTCTGTGGCCTTGAAATAGGGTAAAGGGGGAAGATATTTTATGTTGTTTTTCCAAATGCCCTTTTGCCCTTGTCTCTGCCAATCTCTTTGCAGTCGACACTGTTTCACCCTCCTTAACTAGCATTTGAAGAAAATGGGTGGAGAGTTGATATTTAACTTGTTCTATTGCTACAGTATTTTCTTTGCTGGCTCAAAATAATTCTAAAGTGAAAATGTAGAGACCTTTGGAAATCCAGTCAATGACAGCATCTTAAAGTAGCATGTGTCATGAACATTTTACATGCCTATTCACAAGCTTACAAGACACTACCTCTCCTGTCACTTCTCTATCTGTATCCTATTGCCATTTCTGGAACTCATTACCTTGGGTACCAGTTTTAGAATCTCCAGTACTGTCAATCATAAACTAATCTTCAAGAAAATAATCATCCAAGATTATTGCTGAACACCTCTCCCTAGTCACAGATTCATGAAAATGTGCTAGTTGCCTTCCTACGTTCAAGATGGAAGTAGCTTTGAAATCAGTGAAGAGGGAAAAGAAGTTCCACGTTTACCCAAAGTATCTGACCACCATCATGTTCACTGAGGTTCTGGAAGCAACAATGGATTCTCTCTTTCTCTCTCTCCCTCTTCTGGAGCTGAGACACCCATCTTCTCTTAGTTTCAAACATCAGACCTCAGGACTGATAAAATGGTTCAGTGGATTCAGCGTTTGTGGACTTGAATACAGATACTTAGATCTCACATTAAAACACAAAACAAAATACCAGGCACTTATAATCCCAACACTAGGAAGGTCAAAATAGGTAAATCCTGGAGCCTTACTCACCTGCCTGTCTTATTTAATTGCCAAGTGTCAGGTCTAGTAAAAAACCCCATCTGGAAAAGCAGGGTATATGTAGTGTAAAGAAAGACACTTAATGTCAATCTCTGGCTTCACCATACATGTCCATAAATGGATCCTAAGAATATACTGCTACTGACTCGCTCATCCATCATCACAGACGTTTCCTCTTGCAGTAGCTGGGAAGTAACACAGAGACTCATAACTGTACAGTGTATAGGAAGTAAGAGACTTTGGACCACTCAGTCCTACGTGGGATGTCTTCAGGAAACCTTTCCCTATCCTCTCAAGGCTGAGATCTAAGTCTGGTAAGAGGCAAAAGAAGCTGTCAGAGCCAAAAGTCAGAGGTAGGGGATGACTCCAAAGAAACAGGAGTTGTGTCTTCCATATACAACAGGTCTAATATACCTAGTATACCAGTGGCAGTTATTCTGCGTCTGTACTCTGCACAAACTCAAACGTTGAGGTTTAACTACTTAAAGTGACAGGATCTGATTCATATGAATCAAATCACGGGGCTGTAGAACACAGCTCAACACCTGAAGATTTTACTGCCGGTCCACTCATTCCCACCCAAGTCTCCTCACTTCTGAAAGTGTACTTTGTTCTCAATGTGATTAGCTCACATCCTTGGCAATGATGGTATATATGGTTTCTTCTTGCCTTGGTGGTACACATACCATAAAATGTAAGCAAAAATACAAGCTTAATTAAAAAGCTGATGCCACTGAATCCATGGCAACAATGAAAGAGGAGAGGGGACATAAAAGCAAGTTCTAAAGCTTACGGTAGATGAAGACCTGTCCCCGTGTGTGTGCAGCCCTGTGTGTGTGCGCACTTGCTGTACCTCTCTTCTTATACCCTATTTTATTCTCAGAATTCCTCTGGCATATCTAGTTACCACCTTTGTAATTGAAATTAAATCCAAATTTCAGGCATAGGTTCCATTCACTTCCAGTCCTGACTTAATAGATTGGTAAGCCTCCAATATAAGATAGTATTAAAAAACAGAGGACAAGCCAAATCCCAGACAAAGTCAGAGATGACAAACCTCTGCTCTGATTTCTAGAAAGAATGCAACACCTTTTGGTATGGATAAGTACATAATATAGAAAGGGCAGGGTTAAAGATTACCTCTCCAGCTTCTATTTTCCATGACCCTACCTAGGAAGACTGTGGTAAGAGTAAGAAGAAGGGAAGACAAGTTGCAAGAAAAAAAAAAGATTTTTTTCTTTTATTGTTTCCAAGTACACAGCTAGAACTTTCAGAAGAAAGGAAATCAGAATTTCTCCTAGACAGGTTTCTAGGACTCAAGATGTATCACAATCTAGACTTGGTCTCAGCTACTATTATGCAATACATAATAGGAATACTGGGCAGTCAGCAAGCCCTGACCAGTGACCTTCATTATTTCCTGGACTCCTCCTTTCAGAAGCTGTAAAAAAAAATCCTTACTGTATCTGCTTTGTGTGAATATTTAAAAAGGAAACTCAGAGTGGAGAGTCTAGGATGCTTGTGCTTCCGGGACAGGTAGTGCTAAGAGTGTCTAGTGTCATTCCTGTTGCTGTTATAAATTTCTCTGACCAAAATCAACTTAATGAAGAAAGGGTTCATTTGGCTTACAGCTCCAGCTTACAATCTGTTATTACAACTCTGGGTTACCGTCTACTCTTGCAGAGATGTCAAGACAAGAACTTAACCATATCCACAATCAAAAGCAGAAAGGACAGATGTACACAAGCCGCCAGCTTCCTTGCATTTTCTCAGCTGGTTTTGCCCTGTCTTGCATAGTTCAGGTCCCCCTGCCTCAGGAATGCAGCAATGTTCAATGAGCTAGGTGTTTCTCCATCAGCTAACAAAGAAGACAGTCACCCATACATATGCCCACAAGGAAACCTGATAATCTACGGAATCCCTCATTCAGGTTCTGTTCCTAGGTAATTCTATACTGCAATGAGTTAGCATTTAAAACTATTGGAGTGTCATTATAGTACAGCTTCTCACTGGCTGAGAGCAGGGTTGGTGGAGTGTTCGAGAGACTATAAGTCTCAGAGTGTGCCCAACAATGGAGACCAGAGAGGGGAGCTAATTCTTGAGAAAATGGAGCACTTTCCTTTCTTCCAAGCTGCTCTGGGGTTTCCTTTACATTAGTTTGTGCCAAGAATTTTAGATTTTAAAAAGCAGCACCTCCTACAGGACAGAAGCAAGGCAGTCAGAGGCATGCTTTAAACTCCTTAGAGAGGCCTCTTGGCTGACAGTATAAACTGTGGGCATCCTTAGGATTCCATCAGGGGCCTGGAGCAGGTGCTCTTACCAGGCAAAGCATATTTGGTGGGTGTGGTTTTTTCAAAGCACACTTGGAGATAAACTCAGACAAGAGTGAGGATTTTTGGTCCCCATGTTTGAAAACAGCACAGACTTGTCAGTCCTGCATGCTGTGACCTTGTTATTGTAACCTCCAAAAAGGATAAAGAGGTAAAAATGTGTCAAGAATTTATTTGATATATTAATGTTATTATCAAAGTTGCTAAAGGAAGCTTCTTTCCCCATCCCCATCCCCAGTGGCAATGGCTGATGTATATCATAACTGAAAATAAGTGACTACTGGTTGTTCGGCTTTAAATGGCCTAAATCAACCACACACACACATACACACAGAGAGAGAACGGGGGACATAGACACACACAGGGGGAAGAGAGAGGCAGGAAAGGGAGAGAGAACATGGCTCAGGGATGGATAAAAGGACTAAAAGAATGTAAAAGCCACAGAACACTGTGAACTTGGAGTGTTGTTGGACATGGAGTGTCATTAAATGCTGTCTTGTGGATGTGACACAGTCATTACACTGGCAAATGCACAGCAGCTGTGAGCATCTGCCCAGGCTATGCCTAAGATCAAGCTCATCAACACCCCAGTATGGGTAGGGATGTCTTAGGGAGCCTCCACCTACATCTAAGGAGCTGTGGATAACTCTTGACTGCTAGTAGGAGAGTCATTCTTTCTTCAATGGTGTAGCTACTGGGAGGTTACCCATACCCTAATAAATAAACCTGGACCCATGTTCATGGAAGCAATCTTAAGTAAACTCAGTGGGTCATCAATAAAAATGACAACTAGAAAACATGACTCAAAGCTTACAAAACTGCTGTGGAGCAGAGGGTCATCTAAAAATTAGTTTGGTGGGTAGAATGGAATTCTAGAAGTTGGGGGCAGAAAAGGGACGAAAGTAGATATTTTATCACTACCTATTAGAGTTTGGTTTTAGAGTTTGGATAGGAATATCATGAATGTAGCATTGACTGTGTATCATAATTTACAGTGAGGGATATGTTTCAGTTTTCCTATCAATACTGTTAACTTTCATTACAGATTGAGTTTGTGTACAAAATTTGCAACCACTTATGCTTGGTAAATAATTTTCATAGTAACATAATGAACCTTCATGAACTATTGTGTGTCAAGTAATTGTCTTTTGCCTGGCTTCACTTTCATCTCTCCATAATTTCTTCACTGAGATACCTCCAACTTCAGCAGTGACAAATTGCAGAGGGCGGTCCTTGCCGCCGTAACCGCTGCGGGCACAGGGTTTAGGGCACGCCTGCTTCCCGGCGTCACACCATTGAACTGCGCATGTATATCGCAAAGGAACCTGGGAGTTTGAGCGAGCAGCCAACCATGATTGACTACGCCCACGAGCTATAAAAAACGGGACGCTACATACGGCCGCCCTCTTTCGGGTAACCGTCTCTGTGCTTCTGTTCTTCCTCTATCTTACTCTCTCTGTCTCCCCCACTCAGGTTAAAAGAATAAAATCACCACGAAAGGATCCCCACGTGTTCGTGTGAGTTCCTGCGGGCAGGGATACCACGCGCGTTACAACAAATGAATAATTTATCCCATTGCCTCTCTTCCATTCCTCTTCCATTGCATTCTCACAGTTTATATGCATGTTTACTTGATTCTAGTACTAAGAACATACGATTATTTTCAATGAGATACATTCTGCACTGTAATTCTTTTTTATGCTGTCCCTGAAGATGCTTCATCATTTTGGAACATTTTCCTTCCTCTTGGTACATGACACTCATCTTGAATTTACCATATCTCAATCATTAAATCACACAATTTAAGGCATTTGAAGTTTAATGTTATTTAGTGGTAGGATATATGAAGCCTTAGATTAAGTGTGACAAAGGTTTTCTCTTCCATCAAAGAGTAAAAGTATAAAGACTGAGTCTAAAAGAAGGTTACCTAGAAGACAGAATTGTCTAGGAACGGTTGTTTCTAAGCAGAGAGTTCCAAGCTACAAGAAGGTCAAGAAAACTGGTGTGGTACATGGGATTTCCACAAAGGAGTAGTCAAAATGTGAGGGCTAACTGCTAGGGTATCAGAAGTAAGAGATCTGTGCTGTGGTGGGAAACCTTTCAAAGATTCAGAGCACCTCCACCAACACCAGTTTCACCCCTCGGCAGCACAATCATGTCTTAATGCCATGTCTTCTTTATCTTCTTGGCTTTACTCAGATACCTGACCACAGCACCAAGAACCTTCCCACAAAGCCATAAGGTGCCCAGAGAGAACACTACCTAGAATAGGACGATACCCAGCAAATATTGCTCATGCCATTACTGCTGGAAAGCATGAGGCTTGAGATGTACTTCACTCCCTGTCTTCAGGATGTGGTCTATCCAGCCCACAAGCCTCTGGGCTGGGGGAACTGGGTGGGTGTGTCTGATCACTCTAGGAGCCATTGCTGTAGACTTGTACCTGTAGGTCAAAACAGAAGGGATGTTATCATAGTAATGTGCCAATATTTTGAGACCTCATATTATTCATTACCTCTATACAGACAAACACACATACACACACACACACACACACACACACACACAAATGTTTCTACTCTGTACCCATAGGTGGGTTACATATGGATATGTACATACCTCTCATTAGTTAAATCTACTTTAAAAGATTAATATAATCTTACCCAGATTAATAATGAATTATAAAAGTACTAAGGTATACAAAAATTACTATTTCACAACTAGATTGTACCTCTTCTATTAAATAATGGTAATGTTATAGTTGACATAATATCATATTATGGAGCAGTTACTCTGTATCATTGTACACTTGTTGACAAATAATACTCTGGAGAATCTAGAGAATTGTGCCTCATTTCCTTTGTTTAACAACAAAATATCATATTGGTCAGAACTGGTTTTCCCAACTCAAGCTCCATATTTACACATTATACATAGTAGTATCCCCTGGTTGGCTTAAGAATTTATTTTTCATTTTAATTATTGTATATGTATGTGCATATGAGCGTGTAAGTATATGTATGTGTATATGTGCACATGAATGAAGATGCCCATGAAGGCCAGAAAAAGTTATCAGATCCTCTGGAGCTGTATTTACAGGTGGTTGTGAGCCCTACGGTATGTGTATAGGTTACCAAACTCCAGTACTCTGGAAGAACAGCAAGGGCTGTTATCCACTGAGCCATCTTTCCAGAACCTTGTGCTTCATTTGAGACTTGTTGGCTTCTCACTATTTCAAAATTATTTGGCTAGAGAATTCTCATGTTTGCATTTTCACAAATTATAGAGCTGGCCCTAAAGATGAACAATATCATTTTTGTTCCACTCTAAAATACTTCTATCACAGGGCACAAAGAGGAATGCCCACTCAAACTTTAATAATCTGAAAATCTAATTGTTCTTCAGAAAATTAACATCCACCACAACACATGAAATTGCAAATACTTACAACTGCCCTGAAACCTACCAAACCAACTCTTTAGGTCTTACATCTTCTGTTACATGGTTGTTTTTCTTCCTGCTAACAAGACCTGCTTGAGTGCCTAACTATACAAGAATATACAAAATTTGAAGACTTGACTCAGCTTTCTGCTCTTGAAGCATCAATAAATTATTTATCCTCTCTTTGTTATAAAGGGAAAAATACTTGTTTTTCTTTAAGGGAGATCACTGGGTTCTGGTAGGAGGTATTCACCTTGAAGTGACCAGGGCCCATCTCATTGCATCGATAAATAGGAAACAATTAACTACCATTTTAGTGGTGACCCTTTGCTAGCTCTGAGAAGAAAGTGGAAGACAAAGGACTCACACTTTAGTTTACAGATTACAATAAAGTACAAAGCATGTATAACATTGAGCACAGCTGCCTTTCAATAAGGTACAAAAGTAAAAGAAAATACAGAAAAGTAGAGCGATTGTAGACCCTAAATGCTAAGATGGACAGAATTTATGTAGTAAGCTAGCATGAAAGGAGGCTGCTAGAAATGGAACCGATGAACTAGAAAGATAATGTCAGAGGTGAGACTTGAATCTCGTGGACAAGCTATTCCCTAAAGAGACCGGGAGGGGCATTAATAGACAAAGTGAGAGGAGGAGGCAGAGTGGGACAAGGAAGAAGAGGGGAGAGTGTGGTATGTTTGTAGAAGTATAAGGCAATCCCTTGCCTCACATGGAATTCTCATTAAAGAAAATCATCATCTCACTAAAAGAGGCCCCATATAAGTAGACATAAACTAGACACTTATTCTCGGTGCCTCACTCTAATTTCTGTAGTGTTACTTTCAGAGGACACAGTTCAGCTCTAGTATATTACACATAATTGTGACTCTTCTGTATTGAAAAATAGACTCTCCCATATTGCTCTTAGCTGAGAGCTACATTCACCTTGATGATCACTACATGTGATAGCTACATACCTCTTGTCTTCCATGACTTGTCTTATCTTCAGGACTAGTGTCTCCTCCTTGACATCCTCAGGCCAGATGAAAATTCCAAACTTTCTTGCCTCTACTTGGACCATGTTGTAAGGCTGATCTAAGTTGATTGGAATCCTAACGATGAAAACCCCAAGTTGAATGGCTTCTGTTACACTGTGAATTCCTCCATGGGTAGCAAACAGATAAATGCTTGGGTGGGCTGTTACAAAAGTGTTCAACGCTTTAGGTTGAAAAGTTTAGGAGGGTGAGTTAAATTAGCACTCTGGAGAAAAATAATAAAAGCCAGTAAGACTGCCATGTATATTTGAGTAAAATCCACTGTGTATTATACTTTCTACAGTTCGAAGCCTATGAATCCAGTAGTAATGCAGCAGACATGTTTGTCTTTCCGAACCCTAATACCTGCTCCATGTTTCTTAAAAGAAATTAAAATGACTGTTGATAATTGAATTATTAATCTCTCTCCCTCTCTCTCTCCACATATATACATACATATATGTATATATATGTCTCATAGAATCAGCTCACCTTCTCTAGAAAATACTATGCAGTTAAACTATATAGAAAGTTGTGCCTTTGATGATTTTGAATCATTATCCTATGACCTCTTAATTATTAACTGTAGTAGTGGGAAGTCTTAAAAAAGCAGCTCAGAAACAAAGATGATCACTACCGCATATAAGGCCATCTCCATAAAACCAACACTAGGTCAATTCAATAGCCTACTTTGAGAGAACTCAACCTAGTGCTCCCATGGCTTTCTAAAACTCCAAGCATTGTTGGCACAAATGTTGTGTAGTTATGAGTCTTCAAACCCCTCCCAAATAAGAAGGGCTTTGATAAGAATATGTCCAGTTATACCTGTTGTATGACACATGCTTGGCAGGTGCTAAGCAGTTACCTAAAGACAGTAGCAGTACTCGTGTGTTTTTAGTTTGCTTGCCACCATGTATTACATTCAAAATGTCCTTTCAGGGGCATATAGAGTGCAGTCAACATGGTATGATAGAAGGCTATTATTCAATGGAAACCTAAGCCTGGCATAATATGAAAAGAGAAAAAAACAGGCTTCTCTGGTGGCGTTGAAAGGGTGGATTTATTCTTCTAGCTCTCTGGCTAGATGTTATCTTCTCTGTCCTCCAGGATCTTCCTTAAGGCTATTAATAGTAGCTCCTTCTAATATTAGTTTACATACCCATCTAGTTAGTGGGTCCTGGTGACTATCACATGTAGATGAGTGTGAAAAGAAGAGACATCTGTTCAGTCCTTACCTAGAAGGTCAGTCTGAGGAAGCCAGTCCATGATTTTCACACTTTTAGCCACCTTGATATCTTTGGGCCAATAGGAACCTTTAAACTTCCAAATCACCCCTTGCGGGAGGTGGGCAAAGACGTTGTTCATCTCCTTGAAGCTTTTCTTGGTCTGATAAAAGCTCAGTGTGAATCCCTGAGAAACAAGTACAAAACAAGAGTCTCCAAATGTAGCAAAGTTTTCCATGTCCCAGACAGACAGACAGAGAGAGAGAGAGAGAGAGAGAGAGAGAGAGAGAGAGAGAGAGAACAAAAGGAGTCAGTAAGGTTATATGTGACAGTCTGGATGGGTGTGCCATGAAAGTCAGATGATGTATGAACATGCCTACCCAATAGCAACTATAGGGAAGCTTCCTCTGCATTGTCTAGAAATCACTTGAGTAATTCTTATGGACATGTTTTCCATATAAACAATTTTGCTAATCAATGTGAGTTTGAAAAAGGTTTAAGAGTTTTAGCCAACACTATAGCCTGCATCTCTCTCTCTCTTTCTCTCTCTCTATCTCTATCTCTCTCTCTCTCTCTTCCTTCCCCTTCTCCCTCTCCCTCTCTCTCCCTTTCTCTGCCTCTCTGTCTCTTTATCTCTGTCTCTCTTTCCCTCCCTCTCTCTCTTCCTCCTCTCCCTCTCTCTCCCTCTCTCTCTCACTTTCTCTGCCTCTCTCTGTTTCTGTCTATGTCTCTCTCTGTGTCTCTGATTCTCTCTCTCTCTGCCTGCCTCTCTCTCTCTCTCTCTCTCTCTCTCTCTCTCTCTCACACACACACACACACAAACACACTTATAATGTAAGTAGCATCAACAGTCGCAGATTCTGGATATCTATGCCTAACAATATCTTATGGAATAGGGGTGCTGGGGTGACTTGAAATATCTTTCCTAACTGAGTTTCTGGTTGTAGTATCAAGGTCATACTCTTTGGAGTACAAAAGAGTATGCTATAAGATCCTGCAAGAACATGTTTCTCCTGAAAAGGATGGCCAAGACAAGATAAGGTTCCTCAGTACCCCATCCTTAGACAAACCATTTGACATGTTTTGTTTCAATGTTCCTTTATAATCAGAGCCTGATCTTCATACTCCTTCCCCTGTATCAGTGGTTGCAGGTTAAAGCTGAAAATTAGAGGTACTTGAGAAGATATGTTTAAAGCACTAAACAAAGACCTAAAACCTCAGACTTCAAACAGTGTTA
The DNA here is from genome assembly GCA_030674055.1 of Rhabdomys pumilio. Lineage (NCBI taxonomy): Eukaryota > Metazoa > Chordata > Mammalia > Rodentia > Muridae > Rhabdomys > Rhabdomys pumilio. The sequence goes on along the minus strand of JANHMN010000014.1, from coordinate 46,025,966 downwards.
ATTAATGCATTGAGATAATTGAATTCTTATTGAAGGGAAATTAACTTCAGTATATCCACTGCAGAGAAAAGAATCGTGGTTACTTTCAGTACATTTTCAGTCCTATTAACTTCCACCACTCCTCGATTTTCACAGATCTTATCCATTAAACATTCATGGTCCAAGTCTTACTAATACAGTGTCCAGAATTTACCAATATGTCACTTTGTCTGAATTGCCTACTCTTGAAGTTTTATATAAGTGACATTTTGGATTGGGTTCTTTCACTTAGCATACCAGTTTTGGCTTATTTTGATTATAATATATAATTACTTTATCTCTTAAGGCTGAAAACATCTGAGAGGGTGTGTGTATGTGTTTGTGTGTGTGTGTGTGTGTGTGTGTGTGTGTGTGTGTGTGTGTGTTTTCATTTTTTTTGCATGGGTGCATTGGTTATTTCTGCCTCTGGGATATAATAAATATTCCTATAATCATACATGCACAATTATTTATTTGGATGACTTTTCAATTACTTAAAATATATATGTCTACTGCAACAATGGCATTATGATATGGCAATTTTGTCTTTGGATTACTGTATGATCTGAAAATCTTTTTTACACTAATCTTATAGATTCATATTCCTAGAAATAATGTACTTAAATTCAATTTCCCCTTGTTTGTTTCTGCATTTCTTGTCTTCTGGTGAGAAAGTAAGGAGTCCCTTGCTTTCTCGATTTACATCAGAATAATTATGACTTTATAAAATGAATTATGCAATATTTCTACCCAATTTCTTCAGATATTTTTTATGGTATATTTCCATTTATTTAGAAAGTCTTTACTTTCCATCATCAATATTTGTAGCTTACAATATTGAAATGTTCAAACTTATGACTATTTTTATAAACATTGATATTGACTTTTACTTAAATATATAATTAAACAAAATACCTCATTAAACAAAGAAAAAAGATTGCATGTTTTCTATCATGCAGAATTTAAATTTACACACTTAAATATCATAAAACTTTATTTAAAAATTCATAGCCACAAAGTCAAGACTGGAGTTAGAAAAAGAGAGAGCCCACAGGTAGTACACTGTCAGAGGTCCTTAATCCTAGGGTAGAAAAACTTCTAACTTTGTCCTTGTACAACTAAACATTGCATCTGAAATACTTTTCTTGCAACATCCTATTGTGTTCTCGTCATCCCTCTGACAAATGTTAGTCACACCCTGTGCCATCAGCCTGAAACCCAAGCAGAGACCTAAGGTTCCACTTACTTGGGGTACTGTTTTTGACTGTGTTAGGATGACTCTGGTATGTAAAGAGAAGATCATTCTTAACTTTTTAATGGTTCTTTGTGAATCTCACATTATGTATCCAATCCCACTCATCTTCCCCTCCTCTCATACTCATCCTCCACCCTGGCAACTTACCCAAGAACAGAGGGAAATAATCTCATGGGGGAAGCTGTAGTGTGTCACAGTGTGTCCCACAGTATACCCTTTTTTCACACTTTTTTGCTTGCAAATGTTTGTTGAAGTGAGTCATTGCTCTGGTATACCTCTGGCTTCTGCTACACTATAAACCCTGGAGTTGTAAGTCATTAACAAATTCCCTTACAATATAGAGACTACCCATAAGTTCTGTGACTCTAGAGAACCCTGACTAATACATTATCATAGCACCATTGTTTTTTTTTATTTATTCACTTTACATCCAGATCACTGCCCTCTCCAGTCACCAACTCCCAAAATACCTCTCTCCCCTTCTCCTCTGAGTGGGTGGGGCCTCCTGGGTATCCTCTCACCCTGGCACTTCAAGTCTCTGAAGAACTAGGTGCATCCTCTCCCACTGAGGCCAGACAAGACAGCCTAGCTAGAAGAATGTATACCATAAATATTCAGACAAGCAACAGCTTTAGGGATAGTTCCTACTCCAGTTGTTGGGGACTCACATGAAGACTGAGCTTCACATCTGGTACATATGTTCAGGGGGCCTAGGTACAGCCTGTGTATGCTCTTTGGTTGGTGGTTCAGTCTTTGAGAGCCCAAAGAGTCCAGGTTATTTGAATCTATTGGTCTTCCTGTGGAGTTCCTATTTCCTTCAGGCCCTCAATCCTTTCCCCAACTCTTCCATAAGAATATCCAAGCTCCATCCACTGTTTGGTTGTGGGTGTCTGTATCTGCCGAGTCAGCTTCTGGTGCTGGTTTAACTTGATGTCTACAGGTAGAAGAATGCAAATAGATTAATATGTATCATCCTTCACAAAACTCAGTCCAAGTGGATCAAAGACTTCAGTGTAAAACCAGATACACTAAATCTAAATAGGACAGAAAGTGAGGAATAGCCTTGAACTTATTGGTGCAAGAGATAACTTCCTCAATAGAATACCAATGGCTCAGGCTCTAAGATTGACAGTTGATAAATGAGACCTCATGAAACTGAAAAGCTTCTGTAAGGCAAAGGACACTGTCAATAGGACAAAACAGTAGCCTATATATTGGGAAAGGATCTTAACAAACCCTACATTTGATGGAGGACTAATATACAAAATTTATCTTTTTAAAAATCTCAAGAAGTTAGACACCAACAACTCAAATAACTTAGTTTAAAAGTGGGATGCAGAGCTAAACAGAAAATTCTCAACAGAGGAATCTCGAACAATCGAAAAGCACTTAAAGAAATGTTCAAAGTCCTTAGTCATCAGGGAAATGTAAATCAAAACAACTATGAGATTCTATCTTACAAAGGTCAGAATGGGTAAGATCAAAAATTCAAGTAACAGCACATGCTGGCAAAAATGTGGAGCAAGGAAAACACTCCTCCACTGCTGGTGGGAGTTCAAACATGTACAAACACTTTGGAAATTAATTTGGCAGTTTCTCAGAAAACTGGAAATAGTTCTACCTCAAGACCCAATTTTACCATTTTCCTGACAAGGCAACTGTGCTCTAAAGGTGTCTTATTGCCCCAACTTTTTGTTGATCATGTTCTTTTGAGGGCTTTTAGCCATCTGGATGGCTTTGGTCCCTGTATGTTCCTGTTATAGGTATTGGGAGGGTGGTTAACCTCGACGTTCCTGGTGTGGCAGGCCTCTGATGAATTTTTGATTAGATTTCTTTCACCCATGAGCCGGATGAGTCCTGTGGGACTTCCCTAAAAGTCTATTATCATTGCTGGACCCCCATCAAGGTGTATGGTTCTGGATCAACAGGTCTGATGAAGGTGGGCACAAAGATGACAGAAAAATGGAGGTCTGCTGGGGAAAGCAGACTGCCTCAGAATCCCTTTTCAAGTAGCAGTCAACACCTGGGTACTGAGTCCTCTGTTGAAATTCAAACTAAATGCTAAGTTTTCCCTTACTTCTGGCATTAGTTTATCAGATCTATCCATTAAACCTTCCACATACAGAGTGTCTGGAAGCAGGAGACAAGAAAACTCGAAGGCAAAGTCAGAGTTGACAAGTCATAGCTCTGCTTTCAGCAGAATTGATGGAAGAAGCCAGATTAGAACATGTCCCCAATGACTGAGAGTAATTTTCAAGTAAATAAGAGGTCTGTGAGAACTCTGAAACTAACCAAGGTAGACCTGGATGTGTGTCTTTTCTCTGTATCTAAAGCAGAGCTTTGCATTTCTTTCACTCTCAGATGAAGCCAGGGAATACAGCCTCTTGTCTCATGTTTCAATCTCATCACCTTTAAAAGACTCTGAGTGGTCAGATATTGAGCAAAATTAGTCCCTCTCTTTTAAAAAATGTATTTGAGGGGGCAAGGAGAGAAAGATAGGAAAGAAAATGTACCTTTGATTTCTCTACCAATAGTGAGAAATGGGAGGCTATACTTATTGTGCTGGGTGAGTGTGGTAGTTTCACCTCCACTTTTGACCACTGTGAGTTCCATGAGGGAACTTTACTATATGGGCTCATGTCTGCTTCTGGCTTCTGTCACTATGAGTTATGTGATTCATGAGTTTTCCAAATGGTTTTTGACTGATTCCATCAGCCATACAAGAGACCAGTCAGTTCCCAGCAATGATATCTCTTAGAAAAATTTCCTCAACACTAGATGAGCATAGTACTGTGAAGTTAACATCTTGAGATGGAAAACAAGTGACTCAAACAGTTGCTCCCCTAGAAACTGTAAGACTCTGGTGAGCTTTAGCTTACAAGGGACCCCCTGAGTGAACCACTCACAGCCAAGAATCAATGCAAAAAGCAAGAGGAATTTATTGTTTCAACACGTTGGGGTCATCCTGCACCTGAAGGAGAGGTGGCAACCCCAAGCAGCTCATTCAGTGAGCCTTTATACAGGTTTTAGAGAAGCAGCCATTAGGTACAATGTGACTGGCAGAACAATGTGACTTTTTAAACTGATTGGTCTTTAGGAAATGAGGTGACAAGAGTTGGTCTGTCCTGCAGAATGTGTCTATGTGCTCTGAGCCTTCCCTACCCACAGGAGGGTTCCCTCCCTTGTGGTCTGAGAAATGTTAATAAGTCTCTCCCTTCCAGGGGAGCAAGTGTCCTCTGACTGAGGAATGTTAACTAGCCTCTCCCATCCAGCAAGTGTCCCATGACTTTTCCAAAGTTCCTGAGCTGTTCTCTTCATTAGGACATGGACAGAGGACAGAGAGACCTCTTAGAATAGCAAGCAAGCAAAAAAATAGAGTAATCTCCAGAGAGAAAGCAGAACATAGAGAGAAGCAGACTGGAAAAGCTGTATCAAGTAGAATACAGGTTGTCAGCTTGGATCCACAATTTGACTTCTGAGTCTTTCTTTTCGCCACTCCCAGACACCCCTTCTCTCAGAGCCCCTCTCCAAGCCAAGGCTGAACCTTGACACTTCCTTGACAAAAAAAAATGATTCACTACTTATCTGACATTAAGTTTCTTGACTTTAAAAACTCTAGAAATCGAAACAGGCTGAGAATGTCTCAAATCATAAAGTGACACTTGCTTTTTGCATAATAGCCATTTTCTCAATTTTTTTCCTCTCATATTTTTGTTATGCACATCAAGAAAAATTTAACATCTATACATAGACTAAAAGTCAGTTTTTGATTGTGTGTTTGATCTCTAACACAATGTCTATTTTTTGTAGCACGACTCACTAACTTTTGGTCTAGTATTCATAGAATCTACATTGCTCCCAGTCCTCTGTCCTAGACAATCAACCCTTTTACTGTATGTCTCAATATATTTTGATCTGGTGGCTATAACCCAGTTGTGATCCCAGATACTGGCTAGAGCCAGTGCAGGTTAAATACTACAATCCTTTAGTTTCCTAGTGCATCTGAAGTTATTTATTAAGATTGTATATGAGAGAGTATGACCAAACCAAGATAATAATAATAAATCACTCAAATGCTTAATGCTAGTTATTGAGTCAGGAATGAAAATCACTCACGTTTTCCATGCTTGCAGCCATTTATCCAAGTCTATTGGTGATGTGAAGAAGGAAAACGTTAGAGATGTCTAACATAAGAGAATATTGAAAATTCCTAAACATGAGAAAATGGAAGTCTTTGTAGGTCATCTGAGTTCATTGTGGTTTCATATGTTTATTGAAGAGTTGGGAAGTCTTTAGCTTTCAGTATTTACTCAAAACTCATGATAACTTACAGATTATTCTCTGAATCTCAACTGTGGATTTGATTTCAAATTTTGAGTGAAATCTCTAAAGTTATAAAATAATTACATTAAAATGATCCACTGCAACCACTTAGCCAGATCTCCAGTAGTAGATACAAAGGGGTTCATGATGCTGCATGAACACAGAACCTAATCTAAAAGCTAACTAAATTGACACTAAGCCAGGACTCCAGTCTGCTGGTGGCTGTTTGTGCCCTGGGACTCATAGCAGTATTGATCATATTGATACAGATTTAACAATGACAAAAGCCAGAAAAGTCATTAAAAATGTAGCATTTCTCAAAATTGTGCTCCTGAAAGATACCTGCTTTGGGGTTTTCTTCAAGTTAAAGGCTGACCAATACTTCCAGTGGGATGGAACACAACTGAGCAACCAGAGTGTAAAGTCCTAGATCCTCCCGACTCAGCCTATTCACCTGCCATGGGACCTTGAATAAGGTTTTACGTCCTAGGCTTCTATTGCATTCTCTGTCAACAAACTGTCAAAGAAATGGCAAGACTTACAGCTTTCATCTTCCCTGAACTCTCCATGTTGATAATTCCATTAATAACTTTTGACATTTAAAAAGAAGAAAAAAAATCTGACATCACTCATGACGGGCTTCTAATTTTTCAAAAACTATGTGATAATTGTAAGAGTAGATTTTTTTTATTAGCTACATAAAAAAGGAGTTCTCTGAGAAAGTATTCTTAAATTTCAGGTATTATAAAAGAAAAAATCAGTTTATGGTATGTAAAATAAAGATGGTGCTTTAAAATGAAGTAATAAATGTGGCTGGAAAGTTTTTGTTCAGGCAAATAAAATAATCCAACTCTTCCAAAAGGTATCTGGTTAAGAATAAACCACTGTTAAATATTTGCAAAATATTAACTTTTTAATAATACTTTTATTGGAAGCACCCATTTATTTTTTTTTTCCTTTAAGCAAACTGATGAGTGCCAAGGTGCTCTGATTCTCATTTGCCACTTGTTAGGTAGGCCCTTTGCTGAACCTCCAGCTGCTGTGAGTGGAAAATTACCACCCCTACAGCCAATTGGGTATTACCCTGCAAGCCGGGCTGCTTTAGATACTCTTTAAGAATGCCTTGGGAAACCTATACTACGGGATCCACTGTTTGCTACACAGTGCAGATCTGCTTCCAAAAAACCCTATCCCAGTCATGACTGGTCTTTGTATCAATGTTCTGCTACCACAGCCTTGATAAACTGTATAGCAGCCTTGTTCATAAACGTCAGGTAGGGGGCACTGGGACTGGTATAGGCATAGTCCTTAAGTCATATTGGTGCGAACACTGTCAGCATACCAACTTCCTCACAGGGTAAGAAGACTGTTGGGCTCAGGTTTCAAATCTCGGAAGCCATCCTTCTTTGCTGCTGTAACACTAAGCCATATTAAAGGCCAGGCTTCATTTTATCACTAGAGAAGAAGATCACACCAGGGCAGAAGACAGAAGAGTAACAACAACAAAGACAAGCTGCAGCAAAACCAGTAGCAAGGAGGTGTATAAAGAGACCTAAAGCGTACTCAGGAGCAGAAGTCAGAGGTGGCAGAGAAAGTCAAATCTGTGAAGAGATGAAGATAAGAAACGGTGGTCCTCTTCCATTCTAACAGGCTAGCAACCTTGAATGACTTAGGTCTCAGGTAAGCTAGGCCTAAGGCCTGGAACACTAGCCACTATCAAGGGTCTTAGTGCCCTAAACTCAAGAGCCATAATACTAGCTACTACAGGATCTGAAGATCTGAGGGTTCCAACACTTGAGGCTCATTCAAGAGCACCTAAAGGCTACACTTTTTGCTATGAAGCTGGAAACCAAGGATTAATAGCTGTCAAGTTCCAAGGCAGCTGATGGTTAAAGCTCATAGAAATAAACCTCCAATCTTATGGGCTCTGGCTCCGGAAGTAGAGTAGTAGATCTCTAGGTACTGGTTCTAAACCCTCTAGGGGATGCCAATCCAATCCCTAAGCCTCGAGGGCTCAAGGTCCCAGGACTGTAAGCACTGGAAAAGCTGCTTTTTAGCTACTCAGAACTGTCATGTTAGAGAAAATGGACTTTGTATTTGTTTCTGTTCTCATTGCTTTAAAAAAAAATACCTGGCAAAAACAACTTTAAAAAGACTTTATTTTGGCTTACAGTTCCATGAATACAGTCCATCATGGCGAGAAGGCATGGCAGCACGAACATGGGGCAGGCTGGGTACACTGCATCCACTGTTAATGGGCAGAGTGATGGATGCTGGTGCTCCATTCAGTTTCCTTTTTATTCAACTGAGATTCTTAAGTTGTGGGCATCATCATCCTATGGATGAGTCTGGTGCACAGAACTGTTAAGACGAGGCCTTGTGTCTTGTTTAGCCTCCTCCCATCCCATTTCCCCATGCCTGATGTGGATGGCTCATTGTTTGTAAAGGAGGTCACCCACACCCCACCAAGTCAGTGCAGACAGCAAGCACCAGCAGCAGCAGCAAGCAGGGTTTTTTTTTTTTGTTGGTGGTGGTTGGGTTTTGTTTTGTTTTTTCTGGAGTGAGTTTTTAAGGAGAAAAGTGGGGAGTCTGCTACGATGAGCTGATAAGTTGTGATTTGACATTTTACCCAAATAAGCAACTTTGATTGTTGAAGCTTAGTGTTTTGTTTCAGGAATGAATCCATGGACCAATAGGGTACAGACCCTGGGAATGTGATCTAACAGTTTTTAGCAAGACAGAGGGAAAGGGGTAAAAGCGAAAAATCTGTCAGCATCATGCTTGCCATGTTTGGGCCTGTGTTCACCATGCTAAGACTTGTTAGAGGGCCCTTCACTGTTCATTGTTGGTGGTTGGTTGGGCTGTTTTTGTTGTTATTTATTTTATTATTAAGTGTGTGTGTGTGTGTGTGTGTGTGTGTGTGTGTGTGTGTGTGTGGGTATTATGCATATGGGTGCCTCTCTCTTAGGGTGTGTGTAGAGATCACAGGACAAGAATACGTAGTTGGTTTTATCATTCTACCTTACATGGATTCCCAGAGATTTAGCTCCAGTCACCAGGCTAATAGGAAAGCTTGCCCACATTACCCAAGGGATGGTGACGTCCATATTCAGAGTGGGCCTTTCCTCCATGGAATTACCTCACAAATACACTGAAATATGCTTTGTTGTTGATACTAACTCCCATCGGCTGACAGTCAAAACTGATTATCACAGACTTCATCTGACTGGTAACAATATTATTATAAAACATTTGTCCAAGTAATCTATACTGAATAAAGGACTTCATGTGAGTGTGGATATCTAGTTAGGGGAGAAAAAAGAAAGATGGGAATATAGTTGATTGAACCTCAAAAGGTTTCTGATGGTACACACACACCATATATTGTATGTATCTTTTTCTTTTTCTTTTTTTCAGTCAGATTACTGAAATGCACTTTTTTTTTTCTGCACCTTCTTTATTTAAGAGTGGTCTGCCTTGAGAGGAAGAGATTAAGAATTAATGAGACAAATACCTGACACCAGAGTGCTTCTTCCCCAGTGAAACATGGTAACCTGTGACCATGATCCTGAAGGACCCGAGACACTCGGCCCATCAATACAGAGTAGCTTCCACCTGGGCACAATGTTCAATATCCATTATAAAACTATGAACATGGGGGCTCTGAAGACAGTAGAGATCACTACAGGAGAGGAAGGCTAGAGAAATGGGGAGCTGCCAGAAGAGGGAGATGAACGATGTCAGTTGCAGCCCACACATCCAGAGCTCCACACTTGTCCTTCACCCATAACAATCTTCCATCTAAGAGCTCCCCTCTGACAGCTCCCCTCTGACTCAGTCTCCATGTCACCATGCTGAGCTTCTGTGTTTAGCAGATAATTTCTCAGATGCTGTGCCTCTCACCATGCGCTGGTGGGAATCTGGGCACTGTGCTGAGCATATGTGAAACCTTCCTCTTTCCCCTGAATGGTCAAAGTAAATGAGTGTGAAAAACTGAGAATTTTTTTTATTATATGATGTGTTTTGTTCAAGTCCCTCACTCCATTCTATCCCCTTAGGTTTCTCCCCAAAACAGTCCTGCTCTTCCCTCCCAAATCTCGTTTCTCATTTGTCCCCAGAGTCTGCTCAATGCCAATAGTATGTGTGTGGGTGTGCAGGGCCATGTACTGGAATTAGAGATCTTAAGTAACTACTTTGTGAACCAAAGACAGTTTAACTCTTGCAAAAGGTGCCCCACTTCCCTGATCCGTTTTTCACTCAGGAAATCAAAACTGGCTGAACTAAAGGACCCCTCCTCCTTCCATCTCAGTGGTCCCTCATTCTGTGAGTATAAAGCTCCTTAGGGGGCTCCCCATGGGTCAATGTTGCTCTGCCCTGGGATGTCCCTTTGTCCTGGCTCATTGGCTATTCCTATTTTATTTGGATGGAAAACAAAGGAAAAAGTGGGCGTGGCAGTGTGTGTCTATAATTCCATCACGCCAACAAAGAGTGAAGGAGATACAAGAAAAGAAGTTCAAGGTAGTCCTGGGCTACCTGAGAACCAGGAGGGGGAGAGGGGGTGAGATGAAAGGAGTGGGAAAGGGGAGGGAGGGGGACAAAGGGACATGGGAGATGGGAGGAAAGTTAACAGCCTACATGGATTTTAAAAACTGCCTGCAGATCTGGTGCAAAGTGGAGTCTCAAAAGACCTGAACAGCCGGGGAGCTCAGGAGATGTCCAGTGGTGAAAGCACTCCTGTCCTTACTGCTGTGAACTGGAAGAAATTCACTCAGATCGGATACTTGTCCAAGAGCCCGAAAGTGCTTACTACCTCAAGAAAAGCTACTGAGACCGCCCCCCACCCCTGTGCCCCAAGGGACCCTGAGCCCCTCTGAGCCAAAGGCCCAGCCTGTGAGAACAGCAGGCAGAGCTGGGTGACAGAGCTCCGCCAGTCTTCTCTCCTTGGCCCCTCTTGCTATTCTTTCCCTTCATCCTCAAACTATGTATCTTCCCAAGCCTGGGAAGTAGGAAGTACTGGGTTGGGTGGCTGTATAATCAAAGTTCTACGAACCAGGAATGACCTTCAGAAAGCAGGTTAGCAGCAGCTCGACTCCTGCAGCCCATTTGTTTCTACTTGGCACACAGGAAAGAAACCCGTCCTGTTTTCCTGGTTTGGCTGGCCAAAGTCCTATCACTTCTATTGTTTTTTTTTTTTTAAATAGCCAACTTTGGCTTTGTTAACTTTCTATTGTGGCTCTGTTCTCACTGTAATTAACATGCATCAAGTTTCTGCTCCTTCTGTTGTCACCATAAACATAAGGCAGAGAGTACTAGAGGATACCTATTTATTCTGGAGTGTGCCTACTTATTCATCTTTAAAAGTTTAATAACATTTGACAATGAATTGTAAGGAACAAAGAATGCCTAGATCTACTCAAAACAGTTTAAACTCAACAAAGTAAGATATGTAAATAATCAACAAAACTACAGCTCATAGAGATGTCATTTATTTCATGCAAAGCTACACAATATCCTATATTTTAATAATGAATCATATAAACATTTTAAAAAATTCATTACATCACAGTAAGTTACAACACTACAGAGGAACTGCCTGTCTGTGAGTTTGTCAAAATTAACTAAGAAACATTATGCACAGATAAGGCCGAAGATGCTACCTAACTTACTGAGAGCACTTTATAGGTTTCTCCTAATATAGATTTGAAAATGTAGTGAGAATCTACTGGGGAAAAAAAAAGTTAAATCTACAACCTACTGACCAGGTAGGAAAATACCCGTTGTTGTGCAGCCAGTAATGCAGGCCGATTAAAGATAAACTTGGCATCACGCATCCCAGATGAAAAGTTACCATTCTGAAAACTGTGATTGGACAGATATTTGAAAAGATTTATGTTCTATTTCACCCAGCAACTGAATTACATGTAAGCAAAATACCAAGCTCTTTATCAATGCAATGTGGAAATCAGGCTCCTGATATGTTTTTCTTGGGTACTGGTGTATATACATAGACATAGGAAGAAACTTAGAAAATGCAGGCATGTTTCAAATTCACATCAGGGTACTTCACTTTAGAATATTGTACTAAGGCAGTATGTTGAGTCAGAACTTATTTAAGGATGACTTTAAACTACTTAAAAGCAATACTACAATTATTTACTTACAAAACCATTTATAAAAATTAAATACCAGGAAAATAACAACATCAATAATTAGAGCTTTTTGTACTTTTCAATGTTATAATTTATATATATTATGTTATAGTAATTTAAAAGATGAGTATACATACTATCTTCTAAAGTGAAAAAAAAAATCCTTCAAGTTGTTCCCAAAATACAGACAAAAACAAATCCATTGGATTGTTTAAACAAATAAATAAATAACACAATCTCTCCCCTACAACTTGGCATGCTCAACAGGGAAGATATTAGCCAGTATTCTTTCAATAAAGACAGAGATTTATGTCATAATACCAACTGCAAATGCCGTGCACTTTAATAGGCTGTGAATTTGCCTTACATGTCTGCCATAGTCAGCCACTCCCAATATTCTTTTGCATCAAACACAGCAAAATTCTTTTACAAGTAATCAATATGTTCATAAAAAATCAATATATTGCTAGAAAGGTTTTCTAGGAAGCAAAACCATCTTTTAAAATAGTGATAACAGAATTATGCAGTCTTACTTTATGAAGAACATTTTAAATTGCAGCAAGAACTCACCTGATCTCAGCACATAAATCATTTGAAAATGGAATTTTATTACAGTGGCTAATACGGAAGGAAGGAGCTGCAGGTGAGCGTCCTCCCTTGGCAGTAGAGAGGGCAGTGCCTGCCCTGGGAGGAGGAGCTGAACCGGTGCTAACCCAGCCTAGCCTTCCAAGTCTCCAGCCACAAAAGCCACTGACTTGGAAGTACTCAAAAAAAAAAAAAAAATCAAATTTCACTCTTCTTGTAACCCTAATCTATTCCACTTTTAAACACATGCATTTTTATGAATTTTTTTTTATGGTGAAATATCTCACAGTTCTTAATGTTGGGTATTTTTAAATCATTTTATACAAAATTTTACAATGAAAATTATTTACTTCAGTGTCCTCCTTAGTAACATCAAAGAAAATGCACTGAGCTAGTATGCACTATGCTTCCGTTCAGACACTGTTCACTAGTCTAGCAAAATGTGTCTTACTACTTCAGGTACAATACTGCTATTTCACAGAGTGGAATTTGAAGTCAAGTAGTTCCTTTTGAGCGTACTGCTTGTTAACAACAGTATACATAAACAAAAGAGAAAAGTCTATCAGTACATGAGTCATGAGGGGAAGGGAGGTGGGGAAGGGAGGTGAGAAGGATCGATGCACAAAGGCAAACCCTAAGTGCACTTACCTCTTAGCTTTTAAAGTTAAAAAAAAAGTCCATTGCTCTTTGAAATTCCAGTGTGTATAACTCCTCAGGGACATGTTTTGTCTCTTAGTACAACATATCATCCTTGGAATTTTTCAGGCATGGCCCATTCAAATTTTAAGCATAAATTTTACTTTACAGTCTGAACTGTTGTTATAGGTGTTATTTTCCCGGTACTATGGTAACTGACATACTACTGAAAACATCCCTTAACACACAGTGACTTTCCTACCCACACTCAGTTTGAACATACTTTATGCTTCTTTCCTACCCACACTCAGTTTGAACATACTTTATGCTTATGTGTTACACTGGACAATTCAATGGTAAAGGCCAGATACATACCAACAAACAACCTTTCTTTTTGGACAAGGGAGACTGTTGAATATGATCTGTTTTTATGATGGGAACTTTTCATGCTTTAATTTAACTTTTAACACTTTTGTGAAATGAGATCCTTTTGTGGAATGGAACTATTCTAAAATTCTTGTATGTATGTGGTCCGATAGCAAATATTTATAACTATATTTATATTTTAATTCTTCTTAAAATTCTTTTACAAAAATGTGCTATTAATAAAAGGGTTATATAGTTTTAAAAAGTAAATTATACATATAGCTGATTCTTGAAATTTATAGATTTTTTTTCCTATAATACTTATTTTGAGTTATTAGCTTGTTAAATATTCTTAACTAACAGTTATTTAAAAAATATTGATCTGTGTGCTGTGGCACATTTCTGTGATTGCAGAACTTGGGAATAGAGAAAGATCAGCAGTTCAGGGCCATCCTCAGTCATATACAGAGTTTGAGGCCAGGCTGGGCTACAATAAAACAAAATTTTAGATAATTCTGTGACATTTGTTAACATGTAAGAAAAAGAGTATCAGAACTAATTCTTTAAGGAAACCACTTTGCCCATAAAGCATATGAATTCTGTAGTAATATTTTTGTGACTGTGTCATTACATGTTAATACATGTCTGAAGAAAAATACTGTACACACTAACAATGCTTTACTCAGAGCAGCTTAATAAATATTAACTTATTCCTCAGAAATAAAGTCAAGGCTTCCAGCTTGAAACCATTGCCTTCTAAACTCAAGTTTACCCAGCAAAGTAACTTTTCTATATGGTTGTGTACAAAACTCTATAAGAAAAACTCCTTACAATTTTGAACACTGTGGATCATTGAAACAACAAAAACTCACTGTGGAAATAACTCAAAGAACTACAAAGGATGCAATATTTGTGAAGCATCTGCATGCATACGTACACTTCTGTTGGTGTAACCTTAAAGGGAAGTACCTGAATTCCTTTGCACATTCTATCAATCTGTCTTAGTACATCATGAAAGTTGGTAGTAAAATTGAACACTCATTCTCTTTTTATCTTTCTACTCTGACAATAGCTTCTGAGTATTAAGAGAAAAAACAAAAACCATATTTAAGAAAAATATTTCAAAGTAAATCCACAGAACAAATGATGGGTCACTATTTCAGGAACTTCAGACAAACTCGTTCACTTTGCTTTGTGGACTTTGAAGCTTCTCAAAGACCCTTTTCTGTGATAATCATCTCTGTCCCTCAAAAGTTCTAGGAGAGAGAGAGAGAGAGAGAGAACCACAGACAACTTGCTTTGTCTTTCTAACCCCAGCACACGATCATCAATTTAATTCCCTCACAACAGTTTCGTGAGGTAGATCAGTAGGAAAGTAGTAAATAAGTCCTTCATTCTGAAAATGAAGAAACTGAGGCACTGAAAGGTTCCGTGATCTGCCTAAGGTATTCCAGGAACCAATCATGACATTATCAACAGCACTGCATTATCACTGCTCTGGCCAACCGCTCTCTGACTGCATTCACAGTAAAAGGGTATATGCATGTGTACTAGGACCGAGCAGTCTGTGCAACCTTCAATTCAGAGTAAATCTATCTACTGATAATTATTTAAAGGGGGCTCTATGTGGAAGTTCATAAAAAATGCAACCACTAAAAAAAAAAGATAATGAGGATGATGACCACTTCCTTTCGGTACCTACACAGAACTATGTCCTCACATGTGACAGAGTGACACTTGAGCACTAGGAATAACTGTAAGGAAAACCGGTGTGAAACTGTCCTGGACAAGTTCAAGTCTGGTCACCCCATGTAAAATATATTCTGTAAGAGACACAAATACTTCAGGACCATAGAACAATCCCTGCTAACACATGCTAAGCCATGTTCACTTTGTAATAAAACTCTGGCTCTTTAAAACATAATACCCAACATTGGCTCAAACGCAAAGGTTGAAACAACCAATTTAAAATAAGCATGTTTGACAAACAAGTTATTACTATACATTTCCATTCTAATACATTTTTCTGTTTTTAAGCTATAATTTAAGTGTTAGCAATACTCATAAGTGGATTATTTTTCTTTTTACCATTGAATAGCTGAAACAGCCAGATGTTTTCTTTACAAGGAGCATTAACAGGCATCTTTTAAATATTAGAGAGTTGGAGCTGGAGAGATGGCTCAGTGGTTAAGAACACTGACTGCTCTTCCAGAGGTCCTGAGTTCAATTCCCAGCAACCACATGGTGGCTCATAACCATCTGTGGTAGATCCAATGCCCACTTCTGGTGTGTCTGGAAACGGCTACAGTGTACTCATATAAATAAAATAAATCTTAAAAAATGTAAATATTAGAGAATCTTTGGCTATAAAACAAACAAAAAAATATACTTATCATTAATATTTAGGATTTTTCTTGGATGGAATGATAAGCATCAAGTCAATATTCTAAATGTGAAAGATGAATATATTTCTCTGAAATGAAAATCTTTTACAAAGCAATACTGTGAAAACCATAAAAAGATCCAGTTACTAGAAAGACAGAAAAGAATAGCACTTCACCCAATTAGAACACACATGCTAAAGACACTATCAATTGAAGAATCATCTCAATTACACATGCACAGCCCCACGGAAGTGCATCCAGATCTGAAGAAGAGCTGCTTCCGTTCAGTTACATCTCATACGTCAGCCTTGCTTTAAGACATGAGCTTAGTGAATATGGTAATTATTTGAGGTCTCAGTTCACTTTTAGTTCTTTGGAAAATGTAGGTTGAACATTTTTAAAGAAATAGTAAAAATTTAAATTACAGTTATAAAATTGTAGAATTTAGTATGACTTATGGCTTCATTGAACTTTAAAATAACTCTCCCAAAAAATTAGAATGAAACCAAGTTAGCTCTACGTTTATCATGAGTTGAATCCTTCCACTTAACTACACTTCTATGGCAGATGCTTCAGACGGTCTCCAACAAAGCCTCTCAGAAAAGATGATGCTCTATTCAACAAACCATAACCTGATATTGTTAAGATGTGTTCATTGATTTTCAATACCGTTTTTGTTATCCTCACACCGTTTATACAGAGAACAGAGGAAATACAAGACACAGAGATGTTCTTAAAGGCTGAGCTGATGGGTTGACCTTGGTTACTTGATCCATGAATTACTTCAGACTTTAGATATCTTCAAATATTATGCTGGAAGACATGGAGAGATATCGTCCACCAGGTTGATACCTAAAATATAAACATACAAAAATGACCTAAAATATCAAAACTAAAAAAAAAAAAAAAAAGAAAAAACATTAAGGGAAATGATTACACAATTTGTAAAGACCATAACATTTATTCACTAGCGAAAAATAGAACCCTATCTCCTAAAATTATTATCTAAAAGGACTTAATTGTAAATAACTATTTTTTATTCCACAGACTGCAAAAAACAACATGCTTAATTTTAAAATATAGAGTATTCTATTTTGCTATTAATAGATAATAAAATAGTAAATATCTTTAGTATATGTAGTTATTTTTCTGTTTTTATTTTTGAAGTTAGCATACAAAGTAATGGGCTTACTTATGGCATATACGCACGTGCGCACATACACACACACACATACACACACACACAAGCACGTGTGTACATACACACACACACACACACACACACACACACACACACACACACACACGTGCGCGCGCGCCCCCACAAATACCATTACATTGTACTCATGTTCACTCCCTTCCACTGTTATCTCCAGCCTGTTCCCTTCTTGCTGCTCTTTTTCCTCCTGACAAGTAGTCCTCCCTCCTGATCCTTTCTTCTACTCCACCTAAGATCTTTTTCTTCTCTCTCACAGTCCCCCTCTTACTTTTATAACCCTTTGAGAGCGGTTTACTTCATTTAACATGACTCTTAGTTACAAATATTTTCTTGCAAAGTCATGTTTACATTTCTCCTTATGGTTGGATAAAATACCTTCGTATATAGAGATCACATTTTATTTTAACCTTTCGTCTGTTGGTGGACATTTTGGCTGGCTCCATGTCTTTGCTACTATGAATAAAGAACAACAGGTAAGAGATGTGCTAGCATCTGTACGGTATGCCCACTTATGAGTCGTCTGGAGATATAAACAGTGGCAGAGGTGGGTCATGTGGCAGTTCTGTTTCTACACTTTTTGTTCTATAGTTTTTTCATGGCAAAACTTTGTAGTCAGAGTACTGGAGTTAAAATGCCTGACTTATAAACTATGCACCTCCAAGAAAATTACTGAGCCTTTGAGGACATTAATCCAATCAAAATTTTAACAATAAAAAATGTTAAAATGTTTATATTGTGTCTGACATCAAAACATGTTAGACGTACAGATATGACTAAAGATAATAAATGTCATAAATGGAATTGTCATACAGAGATGTAAATATAGTCACAATTGCTTGTTTTCTGTCATACTTCTTTCTTAATTCTAATGTCACTACTGTTATATAAAAATACCTGTCTCAATTATAACTAGTAAATGATATAATTTTTTGGTGCATATTTGTTTTTCTTCAGCAGAACTCACTTTATTTCTGATTCTGGCATGGATTTGCCAACTGGCCTAGGGCAGCCTCCTATCTTAGCTGCTCAAATGCCGAGATTACAGGCAGGTATCACCACACCCAGCAGAATGTCTTAATTTTTATAAATATAAATTAGCAATGTAAAAAGCTATCAAATGCTAAAGGCATAGACTAGCTGGTAGATGTGTGTAGCATATACAGCTCCCTGGGCTTAATGCTCCAGTACTAAATAAACTGCCTATGGCAGTACACCTGTAATAGAAGGTCAGTGCAAGGGCACCAGATCAAAATTTCCCTCAGCTGCTAGAATGCTACCTGGGCTACATGAAACTTGGTCTCAAAAAGCAAAAAAGGTATTAAATATTACTATTTAATATTTTTGAATTGATAATGCAAAAGAAATCTTTTTCTTCTCTTGCTATGCAGGGTATCCAACCAGAGCCTTTGCATTCCAGACAAGCACACTTCCACCAAGCTTTCTCCTCAGCACAATATTTTTCTTCTGCTTAGTTATCTTTTGTTTACAAGCTCCTTCTATCAGTTCGTCATTAAGATATCAGAAGCACATAGAGCCGAATGACACAGCCAGCACTTACCTTCCTGCCTCAGGCTCCAGAGAATCATCAGTAAACGTCTCTGCATTAAAATCCAGAGGCTCTGCATCCTGGAGAAGTTCTATCCGGTCTCTTTCAGTCCTGTTATTAGCCCTGGTATATTTGGATGCTGTTCAAAAAAAAAAAAAGGCTACTTCTCTACTGTCTTTGAATTTATGAATCACAGGAAAACAATCAAGTCTGCAGTAAATGCTGATTGTGAAGACAATAACCATAAGTTGTTTGGTTCTTAGAAAATCAGATTCAAACTATGATGACAGTGTAATACAAAATTTATTGAGCCATCTTGCTAGCTCAAAGCAGATAGTGTGACGATTTAGAAAATAAAAATTAGAATCTATATTTAATTATGGTTATCACCAGAGTGAAGTTGTTTATCATTAAATCAAACTTTATTTGGTTTCACAGTGAACCTTTATTTATTTATTTTGGCTAGAAATTTGAGGTATATGGCCGTTGAACTTCAACTCTTGAGAAAAGAACATCTATCCCATAAAGCAAAAATGAGGGCAATACTGGCTAAATAAATAAATAAATAAAAGTCTATAACTACTTTGAATTTTTCTAGCCACCATATTAAAAATTATAAAGATACAGATGAAATTAACTTATCAAAAAAATACTGCTAACACGGAGGCATCCACATTGCAAGTATTCAGTGGCCCCATGGGTAATGCTTGACATGTAGGTCATTACAGTCCCAGTAAGTATCCCTTCTCCGCATGAATAGGGGTTTCTTGTAAACAATTTACATTATCAAAATATTGCTTTAGGCAGATCAGGTATCTTTAAAAAACAAACTGGAACTGGAAAGATGACTGTCATGGACACTTGCTCTCTTGAAAAGAACCAGAGCTCAGTTTCTAACACACACATCACATGGCTCACAAATGCCTGTAAATCTAGCTTCAAGGGATCTGCTGCTCTCTTCTGGCCTCTGTACGTATTGCACCCACAAGTATAGACAGATTAAAAAACTCTATGAGACAGTTCTTTTAAAAAACTTAGGCAAGATGTTTATATCATCTCTTTGTATCCTCGGCCTCTTTCCTAATGTGGTGATGCAATATTATGACAATATCTATGACGTATTAAGAAACTGGAACTTTTGCTGGACCTCACAGTCAGTCAAAAACACACCTTGAGGTCACAATACAGCTATCCTATGTGTATTCAGCCCATCTATTCCACCTGCCTTTAAGAAAGCAATATAACTATCTATCTTTGGGTTTCTTACATAATCAATGTTTACAACCAAAGCTACTACATAGCTGTAATCTTACATCACATACTTGTCCGTGTCCTTGACCTAGAACAATGTAAGTGCTAAAAGCAGCAAATACAGAGGTTGGAAAAAATCTTCTAAAATGAATATCTACTCATGGATATCGGTTGATAAATAATGATGTTTGAGGTACTATGTGTTATCTGGTTCTGTTGAGATCAGTTGAAGCCAGTGACTGAATCCCTTGAAAAACTCTTGTTAAAGATTTATGTAAACTATCTGGGTAGTAGTAGCAGCAGCACACCTTTAACCCCAGCACTCAGAAGGCAGAGGCAGGTAGATCTCTGTGAGTTTGAGGTCAGCCTGGATATAGAGCTAGTTCCAGGACAATCAAGGATACAGAGAAACCCCCATCTTGAAAAACAAAATCAAAAAGTTTCTGTAAAGTATTCCATTTTGCCATGTGATTCTTTCTGTGCTATTCCATAAAGACTGAGTGAAACCTGCTGTTAGACACACACACACACACACACACACACACACACACACACACACACACACGGACAGATAGAGTCATAGGGGCAAATCTACAAGGCAGCCTTCAGGCAGGCACAGATTCAGACTCATACCATAGACAAACAGGATGGAAGACAGGAAGTATGAATCTGGAATCATTCTTGGGTAAATGAGACCAAGGGCATATATATATTTGACAAATATATATATTTGACAAATATATGTATATATATTTGTCCTTAATATGACACTGATGCATTACTGGTGACTTGGAGTTAATCATGAATGTGCTAAGCCATTCACTTAAGCTTGTTCCTTGTTTCTCTCATACTTTATCCACCCAGCATATACAAGGTTTAATATATGAAAATCCATCAGTGTAATCCACTGCATAAACAAACTGAAGGAAAAAAAATCACAATTATCTCATTAGACATGAAAAAAACTTTGATAAAATCCAATACTTCTTCATATTAAAGGTATTAGAGAACTCTGGGATACAGGGCACATACCTAAACATAATAAAAGCAATATACAGCAAGCCAGTAGTCCATATCCAACTAAATGTAGAGAAACTTAAAGCATTTCCACTAAAATCAGGGACAAGACAAAGCTGCCAACTCTCTCCCTATCTTTTCAATATAGTACTTGAAGTTCTAGCTGGAGCAATAAGACAACTAAAGGAGATCAAGGGGTACAAACTGGAAAGAAAAAAGTCGAAGTATTGCTATTTGCAAATGATAAGGTAGTATAGATAAGCAATCCCCAAAATTCTACCAGAGAACTACTATAGCTGACAAATACGTTCAGCAAAGTAGCTGGATATAAAATTAACTCAAATCAGTAGCTCTCCTTTATACAAATGATAAATGGGCTAAGAAATAAATTAGGGAAACAACACCCTTTACATAGCCATGAATAATGTAAAGTATCTTGGTGTAACTCTAACCAAGCAAGTAAAAGATCTATATTACAAGAACTTCAAGTCCCTGAAGAAACAAACTGTAGAAGATCTCAGAAGATGGAAAGATACCGCATGCCCGTGGATCTGTACAATTAACACAGTGAAAACGGTCATCTTATCTGTCTAAAGCTTTGTGTTTGTTCTTAACAGTTCTCTCACACTTTCAGATCTCTCAGTCCTGCAGACTTTCACTCAATGATAAGTATCTAAAGTTCTCTATAGGTTCTTCCTGGTTTCTGAGTTTTAGCTAAAGCCCCTTACTACTTATTCTATCCTAAATACCCTTCAAACAATCTCCTGTCTTCATTCAACTTCCACTGTCCTACTTTAAGCCCACATCACTCCTTGACTTCACTATAAAAACAGACTTTAAAATGGTTTCCGAGCTTGTTTCTCTAAAAGTCATATTTTACACTGTCATTAAGTTCATTTTTCTACACAACAGCAGCAGACCATGCCTCATGTGACTGAACATAGAGAAGCGGAGCTGGTTCTCAACTACTACCTGACATCAGGGGTGGGAGGTGCTACTCATGCTGCTAGAGAACGGGAACCATCCATCTCACTCCTCTACGAACCCTGTAAGCTACAATAGCAACCAGCCTGTAAAAACACCCATTGGGGCAACAGTGGCATAAATGTTACAGGCGTAACCAGCCACTGTAGTTAGAGCCTGGGTTTCTTTAAAAATCCAGTTATGTTATAGAGATATGTTTTTGTCTTAATCTCAGGTCGGGGTATGGAGTAGTTTCAGATTTTCCACAGCTGTTAACTATGAATGTCTTGTATTCTAGGGCTGTGTGGGGGGGCATGATTTGTGCCAGCTGCAGATAGTTCAATTCTGGGGACTCTGCAAAGGGTATAAACGCAAGAGCCCTGAGAGGGCCTGTGGCAGCCACTGCTCCCACCCCTCCTGCTTTTGCTATTGCTGGTTTGCTATTGCATTTGCTGGATTGCTGGATATTCTGACAATACCGATTGGACTTGCTCCTAAGAATCCAACACCTGCGGGCATATTGCTACACCCCTAGATTAGTGCATTGCTTAAACCTCAGCAGAGAAGCTAAATTCATTACTTACTATGGTAAGTAATTAGCATAGAGATCCAAAACTGGACAACTGTAGAGAATGAAAGACTCTGAAGCACTTATCCCTAAACAGAATGTCTTTATATCATTCCCCTCTCCTCAAAGAAAAGAGGACAGTCAAATTGTAAGATACAGAGTCATTCAACTTCTCTCAAGGAAACATTTTTCTGACACAATAGCAGTCCTATCATGCATACATTAACTCACACAACTGTGACAGAATGTGTACATGTGCAAACTCACAAAATCCCAGTATGGAGAAGTTAAGGCAGGCACAAAGTCTCATCCCTAAGCAAGATGCTATTTATAAGTGTTAGCTGCTGAGAGAGAGAAAAATCAGTTTTCTTCAAATGGAGTGATACTGGATATATCTATCACACTCCAGGGCAGGCCACATGCTTGGGGATTGTTAAGCAACACATAACATACTTTATGGTGTTTGTTTCATTTGTTGGCTTTATGTTTTTATTTCTTTGTTTTCTTTTTATGTCGTTGTTTGTTTTAAGACAAAAATCAAAAATATGAGGTTGGGTGGGTAGAGGGGAATGAACTGGAAGGAGATGGGAAAGTGGTAAGAATATGATCAAAATATGTGTATGAATATTCAAAAATAATAAAAAGTAAAAATTTAAATAGAGATCATGTTCTTCCCAAGTTAAAGATCTTACTTACCATCTGAAATGTAAATAATGTGTGTGTGTGTGTGTGTGTGTGTGTGTGTGTGTGTGTGCGCGTGTGCGTGTGCCTGTGTGTGTGTATTTACCTACAGTATAAAATCTATACTTTTGAGCATGATGGTGTCTGCTTCTAAGCTGTCTCCGGAGCTCCTCTTATTAGGTTACTCATGTTTAAACTCGTCATGAGTAAGCATATATTCCGAGACATTCTCTCACATCACTACATCTCAGTCATTTCTAAATAGAACCCCTTTTATCTAGGAAGCTATCATTCATCTCTGAATACTCAGCTCAATTTTCATTACAGAAATATTTAGTGACTCGTTAGAAGTCACTAAGAGAGAACCCTTTTTCCATCCCCCAAGGTAATTTCCTTCGGCACAGGTGTACACTCTGGTAAAAACTTACATGAGAATTCTGCAACATCATTGGAGTCTGCTATTAAAATACTTCTAACATTTTCACTTAGTTCCTTTATATAATTTCCAGCTGCCTGGTGAAACTCTCTACATCTTTTTGTGCACACTATCCAACCTTCCCACTACATCTTTAAACATACTAATTAGTTATTTCCATCAATGATCTGTCTGGTAATTCTAACACTTGAAGCACTCTTAGGCCTAGGATGTTTACTACTTCGTATTTTAAAGATGGCTTATACTTTATTTCCTTATATACCTCGGAACTTCTTGTTAAAGACTAGACATTTCATTTAAAAGGATACAGAAGCTAAGCTAAATAACAGTTATGTTCAGAATGGGGCATACCTCTTTCTATAGGGGCGTCAAGGTTGGAGGCCTGAATTAATATAACATACTTACTGTGAATTTAGACCTTGCCTTAGTTCCCTTCAGTCTCTACAGATTTCAGCTTTTCCTTGTGTTTAGATGGGCCTTAATACAAAGGAATGTTTCTGGTACTTGTTTTCTGTTTTCAGACCATTAGGAGAGTACCTGTGCGTCTATTCTTCCTCTAACAGCACACTGTTACTGTACAAATGAGTAGCTAGGGAAGAATGCTCAGATTTCCTGCTTCTTCTTCAATATCAGACAGAGCCCTATTCACAGAAGCCTCAATAGTGCAGCTCCCTCAGCAATATCTCATCTTCCCCAAAGACAAAACTTTGCCTGCTACACAGTGTCAAGTTGTGTGTGAAGACAGGGTTCCTGACTCTTCCCCAGGTCAGTGGGCTTGTTTCTTCTTTATGCCAGTGCAGGGTCAGTGCTACACAGGTTTCTTAACTCACACCACTGTTGGAGGACTTGTATCTAACTTTAGTACTTCTCTAAATTATGAACATCCTGGGGACAAGAAATTTATCTTTCTTTCACTATGTATGGAAAAGCACTTCAGTATGAGTTCTTATGAAGATGAATGAATGACCTACACCAACTACTAGAAAAAGATGAAAATCATGAAGGTAAATAGTAGAACTAAATACCTCCCTAGAACATACTGTGGAAATGACACAATATGAACCTGATACACCATTTCCCCTTCCTTGTACACACTGAACGATGATGAAGGAAAGTCAGTGAAGAGATGTTTGTGATGGCAGATGGTACGGTTTCAGTTTCTATACAGTGCAAACATTAAACAATAATTCCTAAGTAAACTGGGAAATAAGCTACTTACACCAATTGGTAGTAGTGTCTGAGAAATTCGACTCTTTGGGATCAGGATGAACGTTTCTGTTCCGAGTGGAATCCTCTCTGTTGTGTCCATAACGTTCTTTCCACTCCTAGAGCAGAAACCCAATCGAAATATAGCATATATTATACTGTCAAAGGTCTAGATGCAAAGTAATATAACCATTTTTCATCAGAAACTCGTTAAAAGTCAGTATAATTTTAAGTCTTCAAAATCAATTTTTATCACCTTTAATTTTTAACAAAAACATTTGGCCGGGCAGTAGTGACACACACCTTTAATCTCAGCACTTTGAAGGCAGAGGCAGGCAGATTTCTAAGTTCGAGGCCAGCCTAGTCTACAGAGTGAGTTTCAGGACAGCCAGGGCTATACAGAGAAACCCTGTCTTGAAATCAAAAAAAAAAAAAACAAAAAACAAAAAACAAAAAACAAAAAACAAAAAACAAAAACAAACAAACAAAACAGTTTATTTTGAGAAAAGAGTCTCAATTGTGGGCCTAGAACTTGCTAGGTAGTCCAGAATGTCCTAGCACTCACTGAGATCTATTTGTCTCTGTGCTGGGATTAAAGGCATATATCACCATCCTAAATATACAAGTCTCCTATTTACATGGCATATGGTAAAATACAGTGACAACTATGACATCTCCTCTTATGTACTTTTCAGGGTAAATACATCTCTTGGGTGATGGTTTTAAGCACTGGGTATTCAGATGCTGATCTCTACGCCCAGAAGTCTGGTTATAGTCCAGACATTGGCATGGTCAAGCATTGCTGGTCTAATGTTATGCAAAAATTGTTTCCCATCACCAATGCTTGGTTAATAGAAAGCTGATCAGACAATTAGGCAGAAGAGAAGAGAATAGACCAGGACTTCTGATCCCAGTCTGGAGGTCCCAGGGAGAAGAGGGCTAGAAGAAGGAGAGGAGAGAGAGGGAGAGAAGAAAGGTAGAGAGACCATGTGGATGAACCAGAATTTGCCATGAGGTCACAATGTGAGAGCAGCCCTGAAGACACACACGGACCTAAGTGAACCAAGGCAAGACTCAGATGCAGGTAAAGGACCACATGGCTGGGAAGTAGGCAACATAATTGGATCAGAATAGCTCAGAACAGGCCCATCTTGGTGCTTGCGGAGACCAGGTCTCTGTGTCATTCATTTGGGAGCTAAACCCAGCACAGAGACAAATAGATCTCAAGTAAGTGCTAGGCCATCCTGGTCTACGTAGTGAGTTGCAGGCCCTCTAATGAGAAACTGTCTCAAAATAAATAAATACTTTTTAAAAAGAGTGGGCATAGAAACACTCTGCAATTATTTGGGAACAAAAGGGAAGAAGAACCCCCAAATTACAGTTACAAACATCAACATTAAAAAGTTATAGAAATTGTGAATAGATTTTCTTTTCTCTCATTTTTTCCCATTCTCTTAAATATTTGCCTCAGAAAATGGAGGACTATTGAGAAATTAAAGATGAAAATACAAATGTCATATTAGAAAAAGCATAATGATTTTAAAACAACATGAACTACATTATCAATAAGGCTGCATAAATTTGCTCGGTCACTGTATATATAGTTTAGTCAACAAACTGATGCATACTGAACCCATTCTGACAAGATACCTAGCATGTGTGTTCATGAAAGTCTTAAAATGTTCCTTTCTTTAGAAATACACCCAGGGCTGGCTGTATAGCTTAGTGGTTAAGAATACTAGCTGCTCTTCTAAGTGACCAGAGTAGCATGCCATCTGTAATTCAGTTCTAGGAGACCCAAATGCACTTCCGCATACTCTGGGCACCAGTGATGAACATGGAACAAAAGCATACACTCAGACAAAACATTCATCCACATTAAAGGGAAAAGAAAATCCTATGCCCTTTATTTATTGTTTCTCACCTGTAACCATTTACCCCAAGTAAGATTCTTATGGTGTTTCTGAGCTATCTCACAGTTAAGAGCAATTTAATAAACTCTTATACTTACTCTTCTTCTATTTTCACCTTCCTCTTGCCTTTGTCTTTTTCTTTTCTCTAAAGACAATAAAAAGGCCGCATATTTAGTATAACATGGTTTCATTAGAAATAAAGTAATCAAAGCAAGAGCAGACTACAGTATCTACAACCTACTACAGATTCCTGTCTTGCTACAGATAGCTTTGGAGTCTGTCACCTTTAGTGAAAAAACTGCTCTTCCTTTTGGTGATCTGAGATTTGTTTTCTGTAGCTTCTATCCTCTTTTGGACTTTTCTTCTGAGTTTATACTTGCTGTATAATTCTGCTCTAATATAAGCTCTTTGGATTGTATGTGCAGCGCTTCCCTTAAGATAGAATCTTAAGATAGAGTGGTGATCGTGACAACCATTCTCTCAGTATCTTCCAGCTCACCATTCTTATCAATATTGGGAAGGGGTTTCTATGACAAACACGGAATTATCATATCAAATAGACACTACTTCTTCAGAGAGCATATTAAGGCTGGATTCTGAAGACAAAAAAACGACATCCTCAAATCAAGCTTTCTTTCACTCATCCTACCAGCACGTAAAGAAAACACAATACATGTTCTTTAGGAAAGCTCTATGTATCTTAATAGTACTCTCATTCTCTTATCAATGATCAGTATATTCCAGGAAAGAAAAAACAGTTTGAAAGATTTTACACATAGCAACAAACTAAAGCTCTTTAAATTAATGAGCTTTATAGTTGCATAGAACTTGGCAAAGACGTTTCAGAACAAAGACAAACCAATCTACTATGGCTTGGATCTTGGATTTTTCCTTAAAGTTCTGGCCAACAGGCTGTGCAGGCTGGTAGGTGCTGGAGCCTTGGGAAGGCAGGGCCAGGGAGAAGGAAGTTAAATCACCGGGGTAGACTGAAGATACAACTGGGACCATAGCCTCTTCCTATGTCTCTCCCTGATTCTATGTGATACTTGCTCTCTGCCATGACACATTCTGCTGGTCAAAAGGCAAGTAACCATAGACTGAAAAAAGTAAAACAGTGAAGTAAAATAAGCTGTCCTTCTTCCTTGCAAGCTATCCCAGTTATTTTGTCACATAGTCAGAAAGCTGATTAACACAAAGTCCAAGACCATAAATCAAATACTTACTATCTAGTTGCAGATTCACTACTAATTTATGCTGCACAATTTCTTCATAATAAACCTTACATTATATTTTCAAATACTTTTGTGAAGAAAACAGGACATATAGTTTTTTTAGGTTAAACCACCTAAGGTAAAATAAAATCATATGCAAAGTTTGCAATCATTCATTGTGTATTTGAGTCTTAGCACTTAAAATTGCCCTTTTATTTAAGATAACAAATCTTACCTCGTCTGATTAGTTCTTTTCCTTCATCAACTAGATCTGATGTCATATCATTATCTCCCATGAATTGCTGGAAACCAAGCAGATTCAAACAACGGGTGCCCAAACTAATAAAAACAGATTTCAAAACAATAAGTATTATTTCATTTCGTAAATATTTTAATAAATTGTTCTTTACCATTCTCAACCCCAGAGAAACCATGACTCGTTATTAGTTATCATGGCAGATTGCACAGCAATGCAGCTAGCCACTCTTCACAAGGTCCTTATTTCTCTTTCTTTTTACAGTGCTTATGTCCAGATGCATATGAAGCTTCATGCCTATGATCCCAATATCTGGGAGCCTGAGGCAGGATTGTCATGAGTTTGAGGCCAGCTGAGGCTACACTGAAACTTGGTCTGAAAACCAAACAAATCAAACGTTATGTTGCATTTTTCACTCAGTAGAGTAAGGCTTCCTATATTGCCACAGGATGGCTGTAACAAAATCAACGTGTTCTTTTTAAATGTTCAGAATAGTTTTAATACTAAAGTATGCATATAAAATCAGCATTTTCCTGAGCAGTGGTGACACGCACCTTTAATCCCAGAACTCTAGAAGCAGAGGCAGTCAGATCTCTGTGAGTTCAAGAACTCATATCTACAAAGTGAGTTCCAGAACAGCCAAAGCTACACAGTGAAACTGTCTTAAAAACAATAAATGAATAAAAATAAATAAATTAATACAATCGGCATCAGTACATGTAGAAATTTCTTGCTTACACAATCTTTTGGTTTCTGAGACATGGGGTCACTCTGAAGTTCAGGCTGTCCTAGAATTCACTATATTAGAGTAGGCTCACACTCATAGTGACCTTCCTCCCTCAGTCTCTGTGATTTCAAGTTGGATCACCCTGTTTGGCTAACAAAAATTCTTAATTATGTAAATTTTAATGTTATGGGGTTTTTTTTTTTTCACTCAAGAATTGAAGTTTTTCTATTACACACTGTAAATGATTATATCTTATCTGAAGAGTAATTATTTGAAATCTTATTAGGCATTTAAATCTGACTGTCATATAGGACAAGAGAACCTTAGAAACATGGTAGAGAAGGTAGGAAGCAATACATGGATAAGCACAATTTATTCTGTTAAGCCCCTACTGTGGCGCTAGGCAGTGGTAGTGCTAGGCAGTGGTGGCGCTAGGCAGTGGTGGCACATGCCTATATTACCAGCACTTGGGAGGCAGAGGCAGGCGGATCTTTGAGATAAGGCGGATCTCTGAGATCAAGGCCAGCCTGGTCTACAGACTGGGCTCCAAGACAGCCAGGGCTACACAGAGAAACACTGTTTTGAACGCCTCCGCCCCCACCCCCACAAAGGATCCTACATGGATCAGATAATTCACTCGTATTTAATTCTTATATAATCCTAAGGAATAAATATATGTTTCACTGAAAGACTGGAGAAAGAGGTGGGGTGTGTGTGTGTAAAGGAAAACAACAGTTAAAATGAAAATGTATGATTTACATTAAGAAATGTATAAATATCTAGCTAACTCAGAATATCTGTGGTTATGCAAGAAGAACATGTGTATGGCTTTGAGTAAAGCTCCTCCTTTCTTTGAGAGACAGACTCAGAACCTAAAGTTCACTGTGGAGCTCAGGCTGCTCTCAGAAGGCAGGGTCTTCCTGCTGCCCATTCACAGCATACGTCAGTCCCAGCATAGAAAGACACCTTTAAATGCTTCCTTTCTTCCTTTTCTGAGGTGTGTGTGTGTGTGTGCGTGTGCGTGTGTGTGTGCGTGTATAAAGAACCCAGATGTCCTTCAACAGAGGAATAGGTACAGAAGATGTGGTACGTTTACACAATGGAGTGTTACTCAGCTATTAAAAACAATGACTTCATGAAATTTTTAGGCAAATGGAGGGAACTAGAAATTATCATCCTGAGTGAGGTAACCCAATCACAAAAGAACACACACGGTATTTACTCACTCATAAGTAGATATTAGCCCCAAAGCTTGAAATAGCCAAGATTCAACTCACAGACCACATGAAGCTCATGAAGAAGGAAGAACGAGTGTGGATGCCTCGGTGCTACTTAGAAGGAGTAACAAAATACCCAAGGGAGCAAATATGGAGACAAAGTGTGGGACAGAAACTGAAGGAGGGGTTGTCTGGAGACCCTTCCACCTGGGTATCCATCATCCTGAGTGAGGTAACCCAGACCTCCCCACCTCCCCCCCCCAAAAAAAACCCAGCAACAATATGGAATAAGTCTAAAGACTAACTTACGTTATTGGAAAGAAGCTTGCTAGACATGCTTGCAGTATAGCAGTCCAAGACTTTGGAGCTACCATCCTACAGTTAGTCTTACCACTTTATAGCCTATATAACTGCGACAGAGTAATTCCATTTCTCTATTCTTTCAACTGTCTCCAGATGGAGAACCTGACTCAACTACTCAAAAAGGCCCCTCAAACTGCCCTAGCCCCCCAAGCCTCCTAAAACACAAATAAAGGGAAAGGAATATGTATAGCCAACTAAGAGTATGAGAAAAAGGTAATGTTAAATTTCTCACCTGAAATACGTAGCGATGCAGAGAATTACTACCAACATAGGATAATATATATAGAATCCATCTGCAATAAAGGATAAAACTTTCATGGAACCCATGATCTGAAGAGCAAGAGAAGAGTTAAGTCAGCAGAGTTCCAGATTTTCATTCCTTCCTTCCCATCACTAGAAAATTTACTCACAGGAATTTACATCAACATACTTGACTTTTCAAAATTTAGAAACAAAGTACTAAGGGGTGTGAATTTCTTAAACTTTCTTCCTGTTTAGGCTTCCTTCTAAGGAAATCTAGTGTTTTATAACTACTACAAAAAAATACACATTTAGGTTACACAGACAAACGCTAATGCTACTATGAAGCACATTTCTGATGCTGCTCATCTAAGGAATCTAAATAAACAATTTTTTTTAAATTCCAAAAAGAAAATTACTTTAACCCTATCATTAGTAATTATATACATAACCTTTAAGAGAAGGCTCTCGTGATAGAAAGTTTAATGTGCTACACAGATTTTCTACTGACAAGAGAAGATGACTCCTAACAACATCTTATGCAGGTGGGAACCTGAAGAACCACACTTACAGACGTATATGCAGTTGGCTGGGTATTCTGGTGGGAGATGGAGGAATCCATATGGGTCAATCCCAAGAAGTTAAGACATAAAGGAGGAGTCAAACGGCAAAATAGCCTACAATAAACATTTAAAAGCACCAACGTATATATTTTAAATACAACAAAACACAATTTACATTATAGTGAAATGTATTAAAACATTTCAGATCACTGTAACTATAATTTTCATCTATTTTCATACTATACATATGTGTATATATAAATATATACATATTTCAATTATATTCATTCAAGTCAAACTATAGTTTGAATTCTCCATGTAAATTGTGCTTATTGGGGATACATTCTGAAATCTTACTAATCACATTTCCCTTAAGAACATGAGTGCTTATATAACTAACCTCAGCCTCAGGGTGCTGATTTCAGCATTCTGCCTAAGATCAAGTATAAAATGAGGATCTTACATAGCTAGAGTTAGAGAACTAGGGGCTGGAAACACGAAAAGGTTTAAATAGAAGGACGAGATAGTGACAAGAAGCTCTGAATATGGTGGTGACAGCTGTAGCAGTCTGCACACCAAACGAATAAAAATCTAGGAACTAATTAGAGTCTACAGTGCTGCTAATACAGTTCCTAGGTTTAATATTGTAGAGCAACCACAGCCACTGTCACTATGAAGAGAAGCTTGAGGAGGGTTATATGGTGTATCTGTAACTTTCTGAACTCTTGTTATAGTTTAACTATACCTCATTTACCACACAACCTCCATAGGTTTATATGTGGAAGAGTTCATCTTAAGTGGGTTGCTCTATCTTAGGGGGAAGGGCGGAGCTAGAAGAAGGAAGTCACCTCTAGGAGGTATGAACAAAAGATAGCATGTTTGGGGTCCTGTCAGTCTATCTGTGCTTCCTAGGTGCTACGAAGTAGATAACTCTGCTTCAATATACTCTTCTTGCCATGTGTAGCCTCACTTCTTGCCCAAAACAATATCAAATAATGCTAGACTAAAGTCTCTGAAACCATTAGACATAATAAATATTTCTTCCCCTAAGTTGTTTGTGTCAGGTTTTGTAATAGTCACAAAAAAAAACTAATACAATGGTGGTTTTGATATTTTTATAAGACAAAATTTTGACACCAGATATTACTTTGAACTTCCTTGAGTGTTGCCCATTATATATTATAAATACTTAAAATACCTGAATAATAATAAATAGCCTGGATAGTGTAGCTAAAGCCAGCCCTGTAAACTTTTCTAGGGAAAAAGTGTTTTTTATAATGTCCTTTGAACGTTCAGTCTTAGGCGGGCCGCTGACTTTCAGCACACTCTTTAAATCTGACTTAGCCTCTAAATTCTCAGCTGTTCATATACAAAGTCGCAAACTGATAAATTTAGGCTCACTGTCTTTTTCACTCCTAACTTATCATTCTTAATTATTTATCATAAATTTAAAAGTAGAATTTAGCTGGTAATCAGCAAATATCTACCATCCACATATATATATATATATATATATATATATATATATATATATATATATATATATATATATATGTATGTGTGTGTATATATATATATATATATATACACACACATATATATATATGTATGTAACCTATCTAATATATAATAGAACAGTTAGCTCACAGAAATATATGTTTATACAACATCCATGGGCAATAAGAGACCTATCATTAGCATGTAAAATGGAGATACTTCTTTTTCCCAAGCTCAGTTCTACTTACATGCCACTGAAAAGAAGACTGTACGCATCAGTCTGATGATGTGAAGCCAAGTAGTAGTAGTTAAATACACGAATCCTGAACACAGTAGAATAAACACAGATACTTAAGAAGAAGATGGAAAGGAAGCAAGCAATCTGAAAAAAAAAAATAGTTAAAACTTGATTTAGGACTTTATTACTTTATTTACTGTCACAAGAATTATCACTCATCCTCAGCTACATTTACTGGTGTTCTAAAATATAAATACAACAACAGTGTGTTTTTAAATAGATAAAAGGAAATTATGAAAACAAAAATGAACATTTCAACCAATGTAGCCTCCTAGGTGCTATTTCACTGTTCCCTGACAACTCTAATGAAGACGGTGAGGTGCATAGTCTCCATGACAACAGAGGCCACGCAACCTCACGGATGCCCGTCACTGCCCTACACTTGTGCCCTCCTCGTCAGCTCCAGCTCTTAGTTTTTACAGTCTGCGTGAGCTGATGCGCTGTTTTGGAAAGCAGCGTCATGACAGCACTATGGGAAACTACTCCTTCCACTCCTACTAGAAGAAACATGAGAGAAGATATAGCACTTAAAGTGCTATAAAGATATAAACAATATATATAAAGATATATAAAGATATATATATATATACATATATATAAAGATATAAAGTGTTTATAAAGATATAAACATATATAATTTATGACTGATATGAAAAAACTGACCTCAATATAAATATAATTGTATGTCTTTTCTGCCAGCTGTATGAATACTGCAAAAAGGGATAAGACAGGAGTTGTGCTAAAGAAGGTACACTCTGACCACACAACAATCACAGAGAAGATAGACAAAACCACAGCAAGTATCCTGTGAAACCATGGACGCAAAAGGCATTCCCAGTACCACTCTGGAAAATACAAGAAAAATACAATTAGGAAAACTAAATCAGTATACAGAATTTATAGTCTTTCAAAGTAGCAGCAAATCAGACAATACAGAGAAAAATGCAACTTCACAGTGGGAAAACAGGCCTAACCCTAGGCAAAGATCAACAGCAGTGTAGAAACTGATACCCATGTGCTTCCTGCTCTGATGCACAGGAGAGCATGACATCACCTTTGTGGCATTACTGCAAATGATGCATAAGCTGTATCTAATCATGAGGATACAGCAAACTCCAAGATGAGGACATTCAGCAAAGACCTAGCTGTCCATAAACATCAATGTTATAAAATACACAGAGAGTAAAACACATAGGACTGATAACCTGTGTCCAATTTAAAAAGACTAAGCAATAAGACAACTATGAAATATGACAAAATACACTGATGCTTTATTTCTTTTTCCAAAGAATATCCCTGTCATAACTAAGTATAATTATAACATAATGTATAAGATATGTAAAAGTAAATTATTAATGTTAATTTTCTAATTATTTTCTGGTTATACTTGAGTAGCTGAATTTTTAGAAAGCACAGACTGAAATTACCAAGGGTCAAAAGGCCTCAGATGTGGAAATCTCTGAAAGATTAGGGAAAACTATATGTAGAAAAAGGAAATTAATCAAGTGTTAACATATGAAGAACCTGGATATATGAGAAGAGTTGGTGAAATTCTGGTTTTATTTAGTCTGAATCCCATCCATCCATCCATCCCATTGAAGACTGAACCAGGGTTAGTGTGTACTGAAGATATCATCTACCACTGAGTTCCAGCTTGCAGTAAGGCTACATCTTCACTTTATCTATTGAAAAGCTATGATTCAGGCTCACTGCCTCCACATAATTCCTATTTAAACATCACGCAGACAGTTCTTTTTTCTATTTAAACATCACGCAGACAGTTCTTTCTTCTCCCATTGTCTTCATCCCCTCTCTTCTAACGAGTTCATCTTCTAGTGCTCCCTTTAACCCAATCACTCATGCCCATAGTCTTTCCTAAGCGTTTTATTGCTAACAATGGCAATTTTTCTATATAAGCCATTTCCTCATCCCCAAGCAGGACCTTCATCTGTACTTCAACCGTACTGAATGGCTATCAGGTCAAGCAAAATGTTTATTTCTTTTACCTTTTTACTGTTATTGAACAATTTTAATGTCCTTCCATTTTTCCTTCCTTTGCCAGCTCAGATCCCACCGTCTTTAAGATAACTACTCTCCAGTCCCAATTCCTTTGCCCTCTCTTGCTTCACTGTACTTGTTTGGTTAAGCCACACTGTTTGGTCTAACTCCTTGGTTTCTTTGAGTCTGTATACATGTACACTGCAGAAGACAGACACACCTTTGCTGACTATTCTCACCTTACATTATCACCAACTTCAAACAGACCCTTAGCACACCTAAAGAGCTCACTATAATTCTCCATTTTCTTCCAATATCCACTGTGACTGGTTTGCACCTTCTTGAAGTCTCTTCTACATGCATTGTCAGAACATTCCTAAAGAGTATAAGCAGTCAGAAGGAAACGTACTGCTATCTGACTGCTACATTCTCTCACACTAATGCTGTCTATCTCACCTCCTAAAGTAAGGCTATTCTCTACTGTTCACTATCTCCTATCTCATCTCCACTACCCACAAATACTGCCTCGAGTTCCCTACTGCTTCAGTCATTTTCCTCTCTATATGATTCCCCAATTATAAGCTATGCTTCAAGCCCTCATCCCCTAACTTACCACAGCTATTACCCTTATCTCTGTTCCTTTTTACTGTTTATTTATTTTTGGTCTCTAAGCATGGTTGATCATGTATGTAAATTGTTTATAATTGTATTTTAATGTATACAAATTTTAAAATCATAGACATAAATATATTAGGAAGTTTCAAAATTTTTTTAAAATAATCATTATGTTGAGAGAAATGCTACCAAATATTATGGAGAAAATATTTTATATACTGCTGGTGAATTTGTAGGAATTTCTGTCAATATTCAGAAAGCTTAGTTTTAAAGTTTAGCTAATTAATATGGTTTTATACTATCAAGAGTCAAAGCCATGATACACATTTATGGTGAGATCATTAGTGAGAATGAATATTTCAAACAGCTTCCATAAAAGTTATAAAATATATTTTATGTAACCTGTTTTGTCATCAAATATTTTCCTTGTATTTTTCAAGTATCTCACAGCTCCTGTACCTATGGCTTAGGACTCTCAGGGAAGAGAAGAGCAGAAAGACTGTAGAAGGCAGCATACCAGGAAGTCCGTGGTGAGACACTTTCCTAACTGCTGTATAAACAAGGCGGGAGCAATGGCAACATCAACGGATGTGTTAACTTAGAAGAGGGAAAACTTCATGGGGTTCCACCCTAGACAAAGAACTACAGGCAACCAATGACTTCTGGGAGAATGAGAATTAGAAGTAAAATAATTATTTTAGGGTAAGTTTATCAGATATCTAACATTACCCTATGAAACAAATTAATATACAAGTAGAAGTCAGCACTGTATTGATGAAACATACATTTTCTTTGTAGAAAAATTACTAACTTTGACATTCATGTTAAATTACATACCAACTGTAGGATTATAAAAATATTGGATAAATCGATTTTCTGGCTCAGGTGACTGAAAGGTGTGAACGAATTGGTGAGTCGCACTAGTTTCATTTTTTGCTACATCTTCTAGATAGAATGCCTGTTCCAAAAGAATCTGCCATTGCACTTGAGTCCGACGGTGCCTTTGAACTGAATAAATCACCTTGAACACACAAGAGGAATAAGCTTGTCAATATGCCTGAACAGTAGGTTAACTTTCTGCTAGAGAATAGAGTTTTTCTTTGTCTTAATAAAGTAGTACTAATGGATTTTCTAAATGTAAACAAGTATGTTATTGTTCTGAAATGACAAATATTTCCTATTAATAAAACAGGTATAATTCTTACATCCAGTTGCCAAGGTATCCCTATCCAGAAACACAGTTAAAACATTTCAACAATAACAAGAACGAGATCAAGAGTTTTAGATATGTATTTCACTGGCATGCACACATGTTTGGGGAGGTGGGTGCCTACATGTGTGGTTGTGGGCATGTGGAAACCACAGTTCCTGTAAGGTGTCTCCAGGCATTCTCTCCTGTTTTGACACAAGGTCTCTCACTGAACCTGGCTCTCCCAGATTTGCCCGACCTGCCTGGCCAACGGTCCCTCATTCTGCCTCCCAATCATGGGAACCACAGGTGCATACCACGCTGCCTGGCTTTATACACAGTGCTGGAGACTGAGCTCAGTCCCTCAAACATGAGCTGCAAGCAGTTTAACTACTGAACCAACATGCAGAAAGCCTTTTATAAAGGGCAACAATTATAAATCTAATTCACATCCTCTAATTGTATACATAACAGCTAAAATTAATAATTAAAGTTACCTGTTTGTGCAATTTTACCAAACTTTTTTCACTTGGGTAGGTATTACGCTTTTCATCAAAATCTTCATAATCATCCATATTCCTACCCATCTTTTCCTGATAATCTGTAGGGCACTAAACACAAAACATTTCATGAAATTTTAATAATATAAAAATTTATTTTTATTAAAAATCTTTCATTCTAAAAATTTAAATTTTCTTCTTTTATTGACATTTCTAACTAGTTAGGTTTTCACCAGCTAACAGTTTCAAGAAAATATTTCATAGGTATGTTAAGTTTCTTCTCACTTCTAATATTTTTCTTTATGCTCAGATATACTAGCTTGAGACTAGGAAAGTGGAGGGAGCTTACCTACATGAAGTAACAACTATTTGAGAAGATTATTCTAAAGATAGGCACCTGATACTTCAATTATTTTCCTAAATAATAGAGAAGAATCATGAAAAATGTAAATGCTTAAGTTCTGAAAGCCACAGTAAGCAAAAAACGGATATATAATTACAATTATCTGTCATACGACTAGTTACTTATTACATACGTAGTTTTGTAAGTTCATTAACCTTCCTAAATAGGCCTCAAAAACAGCAAATATAAGAGGAATGGTTAGAAAGTTTACTCCTATGGCCATGACTTTAGCTAAAGAAATAGTAGCTAATAATAACCAGTAGAACAGATTTAGAATACAGAAGACAAATTTCATTGGTAACTTGGGTATATGTGATGGTTTGTAGATGCTTGGCCCAGGGAGTGGCACTATTAGAAGATGCGGCCTCGTTGGAGTAGGTGTGTCATCATGGATATGGGTTTTAATACCCTCGTCCTAGCTGCCTGGAAGCCAGTATTCTGCTAGCAGTCTTCAAATGAAGATGTAGAACTCTCAGCTCCTCCTGTACCATGCCTGCCTGGATGCTGCCATGCTCCTACCTTGATGATAAAAGGCTGAATCTCTGAACCTGTAAACCAGCCCCAATTAAATGGTGTCCTTATAAGAGTTGGCTTGGTCATGCTATCTGTTCCCAGCAGTAAAACCTTAACTAAGACAGTAAAAAGGAATTGTGGAACTTTTCAAATAATTCTTTTAGGGGCATACAAATATACCTGCAATTCAAGATAGCTCCATCAAAATCATAACAATATGGCTTATTATTAAATGTTCATGTAATTTATTATATACCACATAAAACATAACATGAGATTACATGTGAGAAGATGGTTGCAAGAATTACTGAGACCAAGGGACATGTGCTCCACTATGTTCTTAGCAGCTTTATTCATAATAGCAAGAAACTGGAAACAACACAAGAGTTCCCTCAACCAAAGAATGGATAATGAAATGTGGTTCATTTACACAATGGGATACTATAGAGTTATTTAAAAAACAAAGACATCATGAATTTTGCAGGCAAATGGATGGAACTAGAAAATATCATCCTGAGTGAGGTAACCCAGACCCAAAAGGACAGGCATGGTATGTACTCACTAATAAGTGAATATTAGTCATAAAGTACAGAATAACCATGATATACCCCACAAACCCAAAGAAATAAACAAGAAGTGAGGATACCTGAATCACACTTAGAAGGGAAAACAAGACAGTCATAGGAGGCAGAGGGAGGGAGGGAACTGGTGAAGGGGGATAGGGTGGAGAAGGCAAAAGCAGGATCAGGTTGGGAAAAGAGACAGGAGAGAGGTCCAGTGGGCCAAGAGAATGAATGGAAATCTGCAGCTGCCTGGAGTAGGAGGAGAGAATTTCTAGGAAGCCCCAGAGACCTGGAACATGGGAGGCTCCCAGGAGTCAATGCAGGTGACTTTCGATGCCTAACAGTAGGGACATGGAACCTGAGGAGTCCACCTCTTGTAGGCAGGCAGGACCCTCCCTCAGTGGAAGGATAGGGACATCAATCCATTCACAAAACTTTCCACCCAAAATTTGTTCTGTCTAAAAGAAATGCAGGGATGCAGCAGAGACCTAAGAAAAGGGCAATGAATAACTGGCCCAACTTGAAACCCATCCCATGGACAAGCACCAATCCCTGACATTATTAATGATACTCTGTTATGCCTGTAAACAGAATCCTAGAATAACCGTCCTCCGAGAGGCTCTACCTAGCAGACTGGACTGAAACAGAAGCAGACACCCCACAGCCAAACATAGATAGAGGTTGGGGACACTTATGAAAGAGCTGGGGGAAGGACTGAAAGCCCAGAAGTAGATGGGATGACCAGACCAACAGAGTTAACAAAACCTGGACCTCTGGGAGCTCTCAGAATCTGAGCAACCAACCAAAGAACATACACAGGCTGGAACAAGGCCCTCCCACACATATGTAGCAGACAGGCAGCTCAGTATTCATGGCTGCCCTGTCTGGCCTCAGTGGGAGAGGATGCACTTAATTTGACAGAGACCTAATATGTCAGGGTAGGGCAGATGGGGTGGGGCAGGGGGCAGTCCCACCCTCTCAAAGGAGAGGGGGAGGGGGTCTGGGGAAATGGACTCTTTGAGGAAGGAACCAGGAGGGGGAGCAGCGTTTGGGATGTAAACAAATTAATTAATTAAAAACAATTACTGAGACCCTAGCTTATTTTCCTACAGGAAATATGCTCTTAATGATAATACATAATGATATTGTAAAGATGTACCTATATCACTATGCCATGGCAATTATTGTATGGTGCTCCAATTATATTCAAATGCTTCACATTTCAAAGTAAAATGCTACCAATAATTACTATTAAATTTACAACAGCAAAAAAAAGAAATTCTCTATATAAATTATTCTTTGTTTATGGTAAAGATTTACATAAAAATCCATCTGGAAAATCTTAACCATATATGCTTTAATCATACTTTCCTATATGAAATTATTAATTTACAGTAGTATATAAAAATGTACTTCACAAGAAAGAGA
The DNA here is from genome assembly GCA_030674055.1 of Rhabdomys pumilio. Lineage (NCBI taxonomy): Eukaryota > Metazoa > Chordata > Mammalia > Rodentia > Muridae > Rhabdomys > Rhabdomys pumilio. The sequence continues at coordinate 45,985,869 of JANHMN010000014.1, read as the reverse complement.
GGAAACAACATGCTCTGATTACCTTTTTAAGGATCGTGTCAACACATTTTCTCAATGGGTGGTTATACTTGATGCTCTCATTTACTTTACGAACCTCCTATAAAACAGTAAAATAAAAATATTTAGATTTCTATAAATCAGACATTTTAAATGAGAGTTCATATTAAGTACCAGATTTTCATTTTAGCTCAAATTATTTAGCATTTTAAGAAGTCTTTTCATGAAATAAAATGTATTAAGAACAGTTGTAAGATATTCAAATAGCTGTATTTATATTCTCGCTGTTCTATGGATTTCTATATTTATTCCTCCATTGTTTGCTTACTTCATATATCATAGTAGCTAAGCATTATGTAACATTTCAGAAGTTTATAATACATGTGTGTATGTAAAGCCCAACTAACCCTGTTTTTGAAGAAACTCCATTTTGTGCAAGACCAAGGGGTTAAACTTCAATTCCAGGAAGAAAATCGGAGTCCTCCTGAGCAAGCATTCTATGGCAACATGGACCCCCTACCCCCTTACCAACAGCCAGTCAGGCTACAATAGCAGGGTCAGGGTTCACATGAGTAACTTAACATCCTGCAGAGAACAGAGAACAGTCACCCTGTCCGTCAAGTGCTATTGTCCCCCTGTTCAGTTCCTGCAGAGTACACCAGAAATGCAGTTTTTAGAATATTAACTTGCTGACCCATATGGAAATTCCCCAAGCTTGCTGTAAGTACAATAAATACCCTGAACCCCTAAACTTGGAGCTCTCACTCTGACCCACCTCAACAGGGACCATGAGACAGAGACCTTGCTCTATAGCTCATAATAAAGACCCTAACATCCAAATTGACTCTTCAGTGGTCGATGGAGTACCTACAACTTGGGCATAGCATGTATAAATAAACATATATAGTTTAAATTAAATTTTCCCATCTGGGCTAACAATGTTTCTTCCAAGAGCCAAATAACATCTAACAAAAACTTCAACACGAGTATGAGAAGTCCCTCTTTGAGTTCTTGGTCAGGGCTAGCCTATTGTTATTACTTTAAAATATCTATTGCTGAAGATACTGTATTTAAGACATAAAGTCCCAAAACTCCTGAGCTGGAACTGATTTGAAAACCTCATCCTTGAGGAGTAGCTTTCGTAATAGCAGAAGATGCCAGGATAGCACCAAAAGGAGGGAAGTGACCAGTTGTCCAAGCCAGCTATGATGCTTATGAACCATGACAACAGACAGCATGGCATAACTGCTTGCCTTTTACCCACAGCCAAGTGTAGTCCGCACCCTCCTCAAAGAAACTTCTCTTTACAACAGAAAACTACAATGAATCAAATGCATAGTTTTAGAGCCTAGTCTGAAGGGCTATATCTACAATACAAGTCTCTCAACTAAGGCTTAGGGATCATTGCTGGGGGTGAGGGAGGGGGGCGGTTAAGGGCAGAAGACTGTCAGAGCCAGAGGATCCCTGCCAGAGGATCAGGGAGTTGCTGTGAGACTGTGCCTCCTAGGCCTGTCACAAGCTACACCCACAAAGTCTCACTAACATGTCTGCATAAACACAAGCTGAACAAGGACAACAATAACAGGCATGCTAATGTGGATGGGGAAAGCCCATGAGGCCTGAACCCTTCACAAAAAACGATAGGCAACTAAGGAATACTGAGAGTGGGCTAAATAAGTCTTCCAAGGAAAAAAAGACCATACCAACTGGTTATCCAATACCTAAATACAAATAACATTAAACAGACTGAGCAGCCTATATTTAGAACAAATATGTTTACACACATATACACAACAAATGTACAGAACAATAATTAAGAAAAAAAAAGAAGGCATGATTTGAAGGAAAGAAAGGAGGAACAACTGGGAGTGACTGGAAATGAGAGGGAAGGAGTGAACGATGTAAACTATACTACAATCTCAAAAACTAAAAGAAATAATGAAAAGAACTCACAAAGGATCTGTCAAGCTTTATATTTTTAAAAGATCAGGATTAAGTTATTCCACCTTGATGATCAAAATCAGTTGTCCCATTATTACCATCATCAATCAGCATAGGAAGCAGAAAAGACTTAACTTGTCACAAAGTGCCCACTGCTTCCAAACCACAGAATGTTACTGGCAGTGTGCTGGCTAAAAGACTACCATGTTAAATGAGAAGATCCATATTAATTGGCAATTCCTCTGCATCAAAAATTATCTTAGAAACAAATCTCTGAGCATATCTGTGAGGAATTCTCTATGCTGTGTTAACTGAGGCAGGAAGACTCACCCTAAATATAGACTGCACCATTCCACAGGCTGGTACTGTGGTGTACACTCAATGGAGAATGCCAGCTGAATGAAGCATTTATCACTCTGCTTGCTGATTGGGGACAAAATTTAAAAGTTGTCTCATGTTCCTCGCCAAACCTTTCCTGCAGTGATGCACTATACTCTGACAAAACTGTGAGCCAGAATAAATCCTCCTTTCTTAAACTGTTTTCACAAGTATTTTATCATGCCAACAAGAAAAGTAACTAATAGAGAAATGTAGTAGCAGCGGGATCATTATCGTGATAAAGCTCTTTGGAACTACGGCCCAGAGAGGACCTGGAATTGCTATAAGCAAAGCTTAATGGACTATTCTGGTGGAAATTCAGAGACGAGAATACAGACAGAAACAAAGATGGGGAGGGCCAACTCATAAGGCTTTGGATCAAGGGCACTAACTACCAGGATCTGGGGCAGCAGCCATACTTGCTTCATTCTGGCATTCTGCCCACATCCTGAGAAGCTAGACAAGACTGAAATGAAAAGAAATGAACTACTTTACTTAATTTATTTATTATAAACACAATATATGTGAACTTAGGCAAGGCTTTGGTTTCATATGTAACTTCCTTTCACATGCGCATATAATGTGCTTGGTCAAATCCATCCCTCATTCACACTAATGAACCCCCCTATGTTTTCCCGTCTTTCCTCCTAACTTCATAGGTTTTTAAAATCTACTGAGTCAGTCCACTTAGTGCTTCCTGTATGTACAGGGAAATAGGGATATCTATGGGAGTATGTGTGTGACCACTCGGGAACCGTATCTTTAAAGAAAACAGATTCCCTTTATCCTTGTAGCTGTGAATTATCAAAATAACTCCTCGGCTATGGGTGGGACTCGATGGCCCCTCTCCCATTCATGCTGGGATTTTGGCCAGTTTGATCTTACACATGTAATCATAGCTTCTGGGAATCCATCTGGACTAACTCCTTTGATGGTGGAAATTTCAAGACAGCATAGCATTCAAGTTATGTCATGGCTATTACTCACTGCTTTTATTCAGTTCTACAGTGCGAGATTAAGAAGATATGGATTGGGTTTGGTGAAGAACAGTATGTGAACTATAAAGTTAAAGGAACTAGAAAGATCTGAAGACAAGAATCCCTCCACTGAAGATTCTGTGAAAATGCAAACTCATTTAAAAACAGAGTCTGAACTATGAATGCCACTAAAGGGGTTTCCTACTCCAGAAGAACACAGTCTATTCAAACAGAAACCATAGCAGCTATGATCCAAAAGGGCTGGGTTTCATCTTGACTTGGCAGCAGAAGGGGGCTATTTCATCCACACGGTAAAGGTTTATAGACAAGGATGAAAAAGTGAGAGGACTCTAGAGGCTTGTGCACAGCTTCCAAAGGCTACTGGGGACAGGCAGTCTGCAGCAGTGTCACAGTCCGTGTGAGAAGACCCCACAGGGCCACGTGTATGGAGCAGTGAGGGTAAAGGCTAAGTTCAGATGGAAACTGGAGGGTGTTGTGCGGACCATGGAAGGTCCACCAAGGAAAGCACTGGCGTATACCAGACAGACCCAAGAGACTAAGTGCCTTACAAGTGGCAGAGCTGGGGGAGACAGCTCTTTGGGGCTCAGAAAATTCTATTATATGCCTAACACAGAATTACAGGATTTAGCATTTTCCTGCAGGGTTATGGCATTGCTTTAATATAAACTTTCCTTACTATGCCCCTATTCTTTCCTTGGGGTGTGAATGTTTAATCTGTACCATCTTATGTTAGAAGTATATACTTCTTTTAGGTTGAATAGGGACTCACATTTAAGAAATTGCTCAAGACTCAGACGAGACTCTGAACTTTCCATTTTAAACAATGTTGGAACTGTTAAAAACTAAAAATATATTTATATATTTATTATATATATTAAGTACTTATATTTAAATATAAAGACTATATTTAAGTTAGACTTAGTGTATTTTGCATTATGAGATGACCATGAGCTAATGGGGATAAGAGGTAGAAGGTTATGGGTTAAAACTGCTATGTTTGGAATTGCGAGGACAATGGGTGGATTTGTGATGGGTAGACTTACACTAATTGTCAACTTGACAAAATGTGGAATGACTTTGGAAACAGATCTGTGAGAATGACCTTGAAGACAGATCTGTGAGCATGTTTGTGACAGACTTTCCACAATAGATTAATTGAGGTGGGAAAACCCATATTAACTTAGACTGAATAGGAGAATGTAAGCTGAGCAGCAACACTCTTGTGTTGTCTCCCAACAGTAGACCTAGCTCCCTAACACTCCTGTCATCACACCTTCCTTGCCATGATCCCTTCAAAGTATAAGTCCAAGTAATCTCATCTTTCTGTAAGCTGTTTTTGTCAATTATTTTATGACAGCAATGAAAATAGTAACCAATGCAAAAAAGTATTGTCAAATCACTTTCACTGACAAAAGGTCTGGTGATAAGTGTTTTAATAAATATTAAAAGGCATAAAGAGATAGAGGAAAAAGCCCAGTGGGTGAGGTAATGCCATATAAACATGAAGATCTTAGTTCATATCCCCAGAACCCAGGTAAAAAGCCAGGGAATGGGGTGCTCTCTTGTAACCCTAGAACTGTAGAAGTGCAGAGAGAGGGACCCCTGAAGCTCACTGGCCAGCCAGGCTAGAGGAAACAATGTGCTTCACATTCAGAGAGAGACCCTATCTCAAAAAATAAAGGTTGACATCAATCAACAAAAAATATGCAATACGCAGCTTGGGCAACCAGATGTGTACACACATGCACAAACATCGTTACCAAGGAAACCACACAAAGAAAGAAGAGGGAAGAGGAAAGGGTGGGCTAGGGACAGAGTCTTTGGAATTAGTATTTCCTAGGAATCACAATATCCTATAATCTTTGTGAATTAAAATGGTGGAATCACTGTTCTATAAGCAGCAGCACCAAGATAAGGAGGAAGAAAAGGAAAAGAAAGACGAAGAGGAGGAAGAAAAGTAAGAAGAAAAGGAGAAAGAAATAAAGAGAAGGCCCTGCATGTTACAGTCCTAGAATAAAAATAGAACAAAAGGAATTTTAAAAGAACATTTGTAGTGCTAGAGAATAGCTTTAAGTGATAGAGAATAAAAAGCAGAGAAACTATCTGATACACTAAGAAAATAATGAAAAATTTATATACCAGAGTCACTTTAGTATGTGAAGCATTCTTGTTAGCAAACAAAAAAAAAAGAAAATTCAAACTAGAACTAGACTATAAATATGTAGAAGAATATTCAAGCTTCCAAGAAACTGCAAATCCCAAATGAGTTTTTTTGTAAAATTATAAAACATTTATATAATGTAATAAAGTAAGATTTGCAAAACCAATATCATATACAGTAAAATGTGATGTGTTTGGAGAGTAACTTTCCGGTAACCATGAAAATCTTATAAATGCATACTCTGATAAACTGATACCAATAGCACTGTTCCTGTAAGGGACTCAGTTTATTGAGGAAAACAGACAATTAAACAAAAAAGATATAGAAATGCTATAAAAGCAAAGCACAGGACATTCTGGATGATTACAGTTTAGTTTAGGCGTCTTTCTGATGAACTGATCATTTAAGTGAAACAAAACAAAATGAGTAAGATTCAGTCAACTAAAGGGAAAACAAGAATATTCTAAAGAGGGACAAGGACGGTGAGTACAAGTCTCTAGACAGAAATGAACACACTGTATTAAAGAAAAAGAACAGCATGACTACAGAAAAAAATGACAATAAATGCCTGGTTACCACGTGATCTGAGTAACATACCCAAAACCTGCCAGAAATCTAACTAGCAATTAATTCTGAGCTATGTTCATTCTAGATACATGACTGGAAAGATTAGATTTGGTTTTCATTTTTAGATTTTTTACTTACTTTATTTTTAATTTTTGTGACAAAAATTATATAGCTCAAGCTGGATTTGAATTTGCTACGTAACTCAGTCTGACTTGAAGTCACCTCCCTCACTGACCTGGGATTACAAGCGTTATGTGCTAAAATGTCCAGATCACACTTGTATTTTCAAAAGGTCACTCTGGATGCTATTATATTGTATTTTTCCATTTGTAAGTTTCTTTAAAATTTGTAATTGGCACACATTTATTTACTTCAAAAATTAACTACATAATCTGACCATAAATATAAAATATATGTTTTTCTTAAAATTATTTAGCTAAATTAAATAAAAGCATGAAAAGAAACAGTTAACTTTTCATATTAGCTATATCTGTTATAAATTTAAGATTTACTCAACAGTTAATTTTTAAAGTTTGGGAAGATCTAAAATATTAGCTTGTTTAGGAGGCCAATGCTTTAGCTACTAAACTGGTATTTTATTAGAATCTTGTTAGCTATCAACATCCTAGCAATTCTTCCAATCCCTAGTCAACTTTTATTTTTCTGACCTCTCTCTAGATTTTGTGAAGCCTCGCCATACTAAGCACTTCAAGTATACTTTTATCATACGCTCCAAGGGGGCCTGGTCCTCTACTCTAGACAGTTAACACAGTCATGAGCATCCTGCTACCTACGTAGGGTAGTTACTGTTTTAAAACACCCATTAAAAAATAATTCTGTCAACCAGACATGGTGGTACAGGCCTATTATCTTACACTGGACGATATAGGAAAACAGCAAGATCTTAACTCAAATAAAAACAGAGAGAAACACAGAGAGAAAAGAGAAAGAGGGAAAAAAGGGAGGGAAGGAGGTAGGGATGGAAGGGGCAGGAGAAGGGAAAAGAATAGGAAGGAAAGAGGAGGTGAGGAGAAGGGAATGAAAGGCAGGAGAGGGAAAAGAATGCCTTCCTTTTTATACATGACTTTTTCTCATAAAACACATTTAAATCCTACCACTTTCAACATATGAATAGTACACTGAAATAACACACAAGGCACAAATGCCAGTTTTAATTTTCATGTCTTATTCCTAACGGTTCCTATCTAATGACAGAAAATCTCTCTATTTCATTCAGACACTCTTGGTTCATCTGAGCTGGCCCAGAGGGGTAAGCATGTAATGTCAATACCCCATTTTCTTCATTATAAAATGGGAATTTAAAAAATCTCTTTTGTAAAGTTGTAAGAATTAAATAAAGTTGAGTCTTGAGAAATGAGTTTGTACTGTGCAAGTCTACTTATATGCATTTTTTGAGATCTCCAATAAGTAAATAAAACTCACAAGGGATCAGAACATAGAAATGTTGAACAACTTTTCAAATTAGGTGTTATTGATGAATAAAAGAAATGATGGCCTATTTTAGCATTTACTATCATAAAATAGACATCTACCACAAAAATTAAAATGAAGCAAAACTCACTGACAGAACATGGCACATTTGTAGTCAAGAGTACAGTCAACAAAGTCAAGAGTTATAAACCACAGCTGCTTTTGCAGGATTAAACTTGCTTACCTCCATTACATCCTCCAAATTCTCTTCTGCATCTGCTTTCTCTGTCATCAGTTTGGCTGCCTTAAAGTAAGTCTTCATAAGCAGATAGCCCCTTTTGGCTCCATTCCAGTATGACCGAGGAATTTCCACCAAGCCATACCCCAATAACAAGACGAGGAGAAACAGACCCCAAGTGTTGGCAGCAGCTATCCCAATAGTCTGAAGTTGGTTCCTAAGAAACAGAAAATATAAACAGATAGCTGATATGAATATGCTTCTATATAAAGATATAAGACTAATTAGTAGTAAATAAAATTTCAGAAAACTGTCATAGAGAATAAGTAGGATTTTATATGAAGAAATTTACACTTCTTTCCAAGCTCAGCAGCTAATCTGTATGTTTGAATGAAAAGACAGAGTGTGACAGTAAAAACAGACTTCAATGTGGGAAACACTGTTTCCTCCACAGAAAACATTTCTCCCTTCCTTAGTCAAGATGAACTAAGAGAGCCCTGTAAACAGTTGACTTCTGTTATGGCTTAGCTACACCAATAATGAGAGCTAGCTCTACTGTTCTACACACACATTTTGGAGTAATGTACATGTATTAGAAATTATATACACAAAATGAACTTTAACTTATTGAAATACCTGAGTTTAAAGTTACATTAGGAAAACTATTCTCCAAACTAAAATAAAGAAAAAAAGAAAACATTGTAAGTTCAAGTGGCTGAAAATTCATTTTTAATCATTTATAAAACTTAAAATTCTATAAAAACCATTGTTGTTTACCACATCATTATTAGTCAAAACATTAGGCCAACGTCTAATAGTTATACTTAAAGAAGCCATCCTGAATTTTCTTTCTTAGTAATATGCATTATTCAGATACCTTTTGTGGTGTATGTGTTTGTTTGCTTGTGTGTGTTCAGTAAAGTCAACTCCAACAGTACAAAAAATACACAGTGTTCTAAAGACTGCATTTCTTACCATTCTAAGTGCAAACGTGGGTTCACAGCTACGTAAATTAGAAATGCTCCAAATATCAGTAGGTAAGTTCCATAATAGATTGCATTCTCAATCAAGGCTGTTTTTATCTTTCCGGTGATGGAAAAACCTCCAGATCTTGCATATGATTGCATAAAAGGTAACAGAATCCTGGTTGGATGAAAAATATATGATCAAAAACTCAACTGTGTAGCTGTTGAATCTAAAATACCCAAAACATACAAATCTCAATGTATAAGTCTCCCCAATAAACATTTTATGAGTAAGTACATGTTAATACTGAATGAAGTATGATAAATGATTATTTTTAATATTAAATTTTGGGAAAAACAGAGGTTCTAAAGCAGGAGCCAGCAAAGGAGGCTGCAATAACACGCAGACTAGAACAGCCTAAGTGACTTCACATCCTCTAAAAGGTCTAAAAATAGGCCTTAGAGTCGCATGAGAGGCCAAGGTTGTGGTACAACTGTAACCTTAGCACTCGGAAGACTGAGGCAGCCTTGGCTACATAGACCTAGATTCAAAACCAAAGACATAAATAACAACATTATTCCTTTAGAGTGACTTTGGATTATATACAAAGAATAAGAAAACATTGATTTTTTTTTTTTTAAAGCAAAGGATTTCAAGAGCACACTCACACTCTTCCTGCCTCAGTTTCAAATGCTAAGGGCTCAGGACACCATGTGTGTCCTTCACTGAAGCAAACACTTTCCAATGTCTAGTTTCCTAAGGCTTCATCATAGAACTGATTGAAAGCAAACAAAAATGCAAGTAGTTGGGAGGTTAAAGGTAGTGGTCCAGGTAAGAGCAGGACAAGTGTGGGAGTTTGAATAAGAATGTCCCCAATAGGTTCATATACTTGAATGTTTTGTCGGAAGGGAGTGACACTGTTTAAAAGGATTAAGAGGTGTGGCCTTCTTGTTGGAGAAGAAGGGAATAAGCTCAGTGGCTTATTCCCTTCCTGCCACACGTGGATCAAGATGTCTGCCTACCTGATGCCACACTCCCCACTATGAAAATGGAGTAAGCCTCAGAAACTGTAAGATAGCCCAAATTAAATGCTTTCTCCCGTAAGAGTTGCTGTGATCATGGTGTATCTTCACAGCAATAAAGTGCTGACTAAGACCAAAAAAAAGACTGACTGTCAAGCTAATAAGTTAAAGTACATAAGAGACAATACAAAATAGCAACAAGAGGACAGAGTAGTTGTCATACGAGTTTAAGTTCAGAGGACTGGAGACACAGATTGTGGAGCTATCAGGATGTCAAAGCAATAAAATAACATCAGTGGATGAGATCTGGTGAAGCAAGCGCATCAAGTACTAAGAAAGAAAACTTAGACTGACCTGAAAAGGACAGAGGAGGGGGAACCGGTGAAGACTAAGACAGAGCAGTGAAGAGGCATGGAAGAAGACCAAGGAGTATATGGAGGAGCAGAAACAAGAGGAAAGTATTTAAAAGTGGATGAGAGAAAACCATAAAATAAACGTTGTCAAGAGGTCAGGCATGTAAAGGATTTGTATATGTGAGCAGACGCAGGAGTGTATTGAAGGGTACTACTGACTGAGGAAGGAATAAATTAACTAAGCAAATGAAGACCGCAAATGGAGAAAGTTTATTTAAGAGGTGTATTATAAACTATGGTATATGCATAAAGTAGATGTCTCAGACAAATGAGTAATAGTAACAATGATATGTACAAAATTGTATAGATAAATCTCCCAAGTGTATATGAACAAAGGGAGGGGGGAATCACTCTATATAAGTCTTTGTTTATAAATTTCTAAACACAGCAAATCAATCTATATCGATGGAACTAAAAATTGCGGTTACTCTTTAGGATAAGGAGTGTGTAGAGAAAAACATTAGGAAACTCCAGGGCCACTGTAAAGGGCCTGCATCATTGAGCACTGGTAGATGGACCCATCCACTTCAAAAATAAACTTAACACAGTAAGTGCAAATTTTTTGTAAGATTTCAACTTCAGTCTTTTTTTAAAAGTCTTTGAAAACAATGGTCATAATAACATTAGTGAGGCTGAGGCTAGAAAAGAATTTGAGTTGAGAGAGATATTTTAAATAATATATTTGTATGTGAGATTTATTTATGTGCATGGGGGTACTGTTTTCTATGATGCTGGCAAAACATAAAGCTGTAAGTTAGTAACCAAAGCTTAAGGAGATACGTTCCTATTTTAGAAAGTGGGGGTAGCATAAGAATAAGTCTTCCATCCCTGGAGGTAAAGAGAAAAGGATTGGTAAATAGATATTTGTGTTGATAAGACAGATACAGTTGCCATGTGACTTCTATGCAGCAAACAATAAGTCATATGCCAAGAGTAAAGGTGACATTTTAGAAGGATTAGAAAAGGGTCACAAAAGACTTAAGTTTAGAAAGTGAAGAGAAAGACAAACAAATGAAAATCTGGCAATTTTGAGGGCATGAATGAGGTTATTTAGAATAAACTTTCAAAGATACAAATTCTATTTCGTTGTGTAATCTTCCTGTCGCAGTATTTGCTACATTCAGTTTGATAGCTTAGTGTCCTGCAGAGTATGTAAGGAAGGATCGAAAGGCAGAGGGTAACTGGGAGTCTAGAGCACAGAAGGGAGACAAAGCTAGATGGGCAGAAAATAGACTTGGAGTACAGTCCTGGTTATTAAAACCACAATTGTAACGAATGGTGGCTCACACACAGGCAGGCAAGACGACAGAACATAGGGATCAAGGGAAGAGCAACATTAGGAACTGGGTCACAGAAATGAAGGAAACATCCATGCAGGAAATGAGAGTGTGTGGATAAGCAGGCAGAGATAGAGGGTGGACCTCTATTACTATAGACACTACACATGTAGGAGCAAGACTTGATTATTTGAGCTGAATACAGCCTGGAAACTTCTTTCCTTCAGTCTAGAATCCTGAAGAAAATTCTACACAAGCTGACAAGAGAAGGAAGCAATTTAACAGTCCTATTCAACTGCAACAAACACCTACGAACCACAACAATAACCAGCATGATGAGATATCTCTAAGAGTGCAGTAAATGGCACTCACATCTGTTGTCGGTAACTAGCAATTGTCTAATTGAACTTAAGGCCCACACAGGAAGGAACTGAAAACCTATCCAGCTCCCTAGGACTGGTGAGAACATACACATTACAGAAGAATCTACTTCTGCCATGTTGCTAAACCAGCATAGCTCCTTACTATTATATTCTAAATCTTATCCTTATACCCACAGGTCAATATGGCTACCATGCTTCTCTTTACAGCAAATGGAGACCATCCCAGAAAAGACAAGAGGGCACAATGTAGATCAAGAGACTGTTGGGAGCACAGCCCCAACAAAGTACATCACAGGTCATACATCTGTGTCTCAGGGGCCACTGTGGAAGAGGATTTTAAGAGGCAGAGAATATCAACAAGTCTGTGATGAATCAGTCTCTCCTAGAAATAGCTGCATAAATAAAACTGCAACAATGACAATATTAACAGAGACATTAACATAAAAAGGAGAAAATTTTGTGGGGTCCACCTCTAGAGCAGTGGTTCTCAACCTTCCTAATGCTATAACCATTTAATGCAGCTCCTCATGTTTTGATGACCCCTAATCATAAAATTATTTTCAGTTACTTCATAACTGCAGTTTTGCTACTGTAATGAATCATAATGTAAATATCTGCTACACAGGGTATCTGATATATGACCCCTGTGAAAAGCTTGGTTGTCCCAACCCACAGGTTGAGAACGGCTGCTCTAGACTAAGAACCACAGGTCACTTATGACTGCTGGGAGAGGGAGAGTTAGCCTCTGCCAGGGATGGGCACCCTTACTGGTTGTTCAATGCAGAGTGGGAAGCCCTGAATCCATACACACACAAAGAACAAAAACTGATTTGCTGTATGTGACAGTAATAAGTAAGGAGAGGCTATCAACTTGAGAGTGGGGGTGTATGGGATGGGTGTGAGGGAAGGCATTTGGCATAGGCTGGATGGAGAAAAGCAAGAGGAGTTCTATAATTTATTTCAATATAACACATTTTACAAAAATTAAAGAAAGGAAACCAAGGAAGAGTGGTGACCTTCATAAAAGCACTTTCATGAGTAGCAAAGCTAAATGTGAACTGGACTGAGGGTCAAACAAGAAAGACACCAAGGAAGGAAAAAGTCACAAGAAAAATTTTCACTTTTGTTTTCTATTTTTTTATGCTCCCCCCCCCTTTCTTCTTGTAAAAATGGGATACTACATCTCAAAAGTACTAAGGTTCATTAAAAATTAATCCTTTAGCCAATAATGCGGCCTTCACTGCCACTTACCATGTTAAAAACTGAGATGTCCAATAAACTACCCTCCAGAAAATTGGCATGATTCCATCTGGAATGTAACTCCATGGCTTGAAACATGGATGCTGTCTATTCAATAACAATTTAAAGTCAATTAATTATAAATAATAACTTCTTAAATGAAAGTATAAACAAATTTGTATGTTTGTATGCATCAAATTAATAATTGTTGATCAAATCATATCTCACAGAAAATTTTAAAATCAAAGCTGCCAAACCAAACACCATATATAAAAAGAACAAAACCATTCACTCTAAAAAGGAATGTCATTTACATTTCCAATTCCCAATGTATTCTTAGGTATTTAATGAAAGGAAGCCATAGTATTTAATTAACTGACAGCTACCATGAAAATCTTTTAAAAAAAAAATGCAAGTGTGGAATCAAATACTTAATGATTATACTTAAAATTATACTCATCCCGTTTGTAGGGCTCGCTATACTTTGTCTTCCACTGTTATATAGCAGTGAAGGTTGGAATGGGAATTGAACAGGAATTCAATAAAAGAGAAAGTTATCATTCCTGATGCTAGACACATTAGACACTCTTATCAGCAGTTAGCACCAGCACCAGCATCTATACACAATTCTGTTCAGATTTCCTAATGAGAGTCTCTGATGACAACTTCTGTTTTAAAGTTTTCTAGTGTAGGAGACTATTCTTTTAATTCAAGAACTTCTACTACTCAAACTGTTACTGATCTATATATGGCTTGAAAGATGTGAACATTTAGTGATTCAAAGATGAGCACTTTACCTTTACTCACGTTCGATGGTTTTTGCATGTGCACGTTCATGTGTGTGAAAGTGCATGTGTACAAGAAGGTCAGAGGCCAGCCTTGGGGGTCATCCTCAGGAACACTACTCCACTCCAGGGAGACAGTTTCTGAATGGCTGAAGCTCATCAACTTGGCTACACTGGTTATTCAGTATGCCAGCATTGAGTTTACTACTGCATGTCACCATGTTCAGCCAGCATTTTTATGTGGACTCTGAGAACCAAACTCAGGTCCTTATGATTGGTAGCCACGTACTGTATTTACTGAGTTATCTCACTAGGCCCTAGATTGTCTTCTAAAAACTATATAAAGAAGCACATAAAGACTACTCAAAGTACTAACAAAAGCTTCTTCTCAACATGAATAAGTTTCTTATATGGAAATATAATAGAAATTCAATATAACCTTTGGAAATTGTTTATTCCTCATGTGAAATTATGTTTCTTTTAAACACTGTTGTTTCTCTCTCTCTTCTTCTCTCTCTCTCTTTCTTTGTCTCTCTCTCCCTCCCTTCCTCCCTCTCCCTTTTCCTCTCCCTCTCTCTTTCTGTGTGTGGTATGTGTGTGACATGGGTGCTGGGAATTGAACTTGGGTTCTCTGCAAGAATAGCAAGTGTTCCTAATTGCTGAATCATCTCTCAAGTCCCTATGATGTTTCTTAAGAATGTGTAATATGGGCCTGGTGATAGTGGCGCCTTTAATCCCAGCACTTGGGAGGCAGAGGCAGAGAGGCAGAGGAGAGGCAGAGGAGAGGCAGAGGAGAGGCAGAGAGGCGCAGAGGCAGAGAGGCGCAGAGGCAGAGAGGCGCAGAGGCAGAGAGGCCAGAGGCAGAGAGGCGCAGAGGCAGAGGCGCGCAGAGGCGCGCAGAGGCAGAGAGGCAGAGAGGCAGAGAGGCAGAGAGGCAGAGAGGCAGAGAGGCAGAGAGGCAGAGAGGCAGAGAGGCAGAGAGGCAGAGAGGCAGAGAGGCAGAGGCGAGAGAGGCAGAGGCGAGAGAGGCAGAGAGAGAAAGGCAGAGAGAGAGAGAGAGGCAGAGAGAGAGAGAGGCAGAGAGAGAGAGGCAGAGAGAGAAAGGCAGAGGGAGGCAGAGAGGCAGAGGCAGAGGCAGGTGGATTTCTGAGTTCGAGGCCAGCCTGTTCTACAGAGTGAATTCCAAGACAGCCAGGGCTACACAGAGAAACCCTGGTTTAAAAAACCAAAAAAAAAAAAAAAAAAAAAAGAAGTGTAATATGAGAGAAATATCCTATACTCACAATAATCTTGCTTTAGTTTTAGTTTAGGGATTTTAAAAAACAAGGTCTCTCCCAGTTGTAAACTTCTCATGTAGGTGAGGCTAGCCTTTAACTTTTGATGAGCTGAGATTACAAGTGACCACCATGCTAAACTCTACTTCTGTTAACTCTTGTGATTTGGATGAAATGGAAATGCTTGCTCTTTATAGATTTATTCATGGTGCTTAAAGATGAAAATATCCATGATTCTTTTTAAAAAAGACAGATTGAGAAGAATAAGATGTTTTAGATTTTACTAAGATGTAGAAACAAACTAAAACTGTCTTCAAGTTTCTCATTAAGTACTATATTGTGTATTGATGTATATTTAAAGTGTATTATTAACAATTCAATACAATAAATATACTATAAAGAATGAAAGGATAAATAATAAGGAATAAGGGAAATTTTATGAATATAAAACACAAATGATAAAACTATCAACTGCAATATTGCAATGTTTATATAGAACAGGCAAGTAGGAACAAAGAAATACCGTGGAGCTGGAGTGACAGATGCATACACTCCCGTAACATTGTTGTTTTCAGGAGGGCTGGAATTTGCAGCAGCATGCCTACATCGGTTATATATTGTCTAAAGAATGACAATAGAACAGGGTTTTATAATGAGAACCAAAAATTCACCAAGTACTTAAAGGATATTTCATAATCTACTTATTTTTCTGGCTATACTGTTTAACGGTTAAATTCTTAAAACAGCATTTAAATTCAAAGTGTAAGGATAACATCATATAATTTAGTCACTTTAAGAAAGCAATATTCAAAACATATTCCAGATTATATGATTACAATTGTCTTTTAAATTGTATCTCAATTTCGCCTCTCTTACCGTACTAACATCCAGTGGCAGTATGAAGACAATAAGAAAGCAGAGATACCAAGCAAGCAGTGTTCCGATGATTACAAGTCGATGCTGTTTCTTAAAGTCTCCATATCGATGCAGGAGGAACAATGCCAGAAAAAAGACAAAAACAATCTCAAGTCCTAAAGCTGCACCACTCATTATTGAATGTTCGCAACCTCCAACCAAACTGATTCATGGAGAGTTCTGGACCATATCTGTTCACTTAAAAAAGAAAAGAAAGAAACACATAACATTAACACAGAAACCAACAATTTTGAAATTTTATAATTAGCTATTTAATATATAACAAACTCTTTGGAATACTGTCACATAACTGTGACACTGGAATTTGAATAAGATGAAATATCAAGTCTTTTATAACTTACTTCTTAAAGTACATTTCTCAAAGTTTACAAGCAGGCTGAGTGTGCTGCCACACCTTTAAGTTTAGCACTTTGGGTGCTAAGAAAGGAGGATGATGAGTTAGAGGCCAGCCTGGACTATACAGCAAGACTCTGTCTCTCTATATAAATAAAATTTCTTTAGGGAAAATATAAAATAAAAGCCATCCTTGTTTTTAATATATTAAAAATTAAGAAATTCTTAATACTAAGATATGAACAGTTTTAATAGGCATAATGTTATCATACAGTGAGTAAAGATTATCCTTGTATTATTCAAATGCTGATTTCTCTGCCCCGTGTCTGGTTCTGGACTTGGCATTCTAACGCTTAGTCTAATAGCTTCTGCTTCAATGTTGTACAAACAGTGGTCCTCATTTAATCTCTGACTTGCCAATCAAAGTTGATCAGCCAGTGCCTGAACAGAGAGGAGAATGGGGCTGGACTTCTGACCCCAGCCAGAGGGGAGGGGTAAAGAGAGGGAGAAAGGGAAGGAGGGAGGGGGACACAGAGAGGGGGAGGGAGAAAGAATTTGCCAAGAAAAGAGCATGCAAGTGACAACACAGGAACACACCTGAAGCAGAGAGCCAGGAAAATACTAAAATGAAAGTATTTCCACAATTTTGGCTGGGAGGTAGCCATATTAGCTTAGAGGATTAAAACAGACTAACAGTGTTCAGCTATTGTGCTGTAAAGCTTGATTAAATAAATCTTACAATCTCTGTCTTATTTATTTGGGAGATAGCAAGAATAAAGAAAAAATTATCAGTTTTAAAACTGCATTAACACAGTTTTAATATATCATTTGAGTATGTTTCCTAATGTTATAAATGTTAGCCAAATATTTAAATTATTTTTAACTTAAAAACTTTTTTCCATACAATATATTTTGATCATACTGTGTCCTCTCCCAACTCCTTACAGATCCTCAATCTCCACTATCTACCCAACTTCATGCTCTCTCTCTGCAAAGAACATAAAACAAAACACAAAATAGAAAACTGAAGAATAAAAATACCAAACAAAAGTTACATACACATACAGAAAGACAGACAGACACAGAGAGACAGACAGAGACACAGAGACAGAGATAGAGATAGAGACAGAGACAGAGAAAACAAAAAGCATGGAAGTCCATTTGTGTTGGCCAACTACTCTAGGGCATGAGGCCTGCCCTGGAGTGTGGTTGATATATCTAATGACACTTCATTGGAGAAAACTGATTTTTCCTTTCCCAGCAGGTATCAACTGCAAATAGTTTCTTGCTCGGAGTGGGTCTTTGTAGCAAACTATTTTATAGAAGTAAGTTAACCTAGAAAACTAGTATTAAGTTTATCTTAGGAAGTTAGACATTTAATAAAGCTTTCTAAGATCATCCATAGCCAAGAATTTAACATCTTCTGAAAGCAGTCACTACCAGAAACATTCAACAGTAACTTCTTTGAAACATTATTATCCTTTCCTGGTTTGTCAAACTCAACTTTCATGATTTAAAGTTTATTATAAAGTTTGTATAACCTGCTTTACAGGTTACCATTTCCCACGAATCTGTATAAATCTTACTTTCTCTTAAAGAGCTACTTTTATATTTTATGTACATACAAAGAAGGTGCTGCTGTAGCTACTACCATTATTATTATTATTATTATTATTATTATTATTATTATTATTATTACTGCTGCAAAAGTGTCTTACTATCTAGATCACGCTGGACAGAACATCATGATATAGGCAAGTTTGGCTCATCCATCTGCTACTGTGAATGACTTGAATGCTGAGGTGACAGGCATAAGCACCATAGCTGGTCTTACCAATGGATAACAAAGTCATTTTGTTTTTTCTAAGGTTTTAAGACATAGTCTTGCTATGGAGCCCAGGCTAGCCTCTAATTCATTATATAGACCAAACTGGCTTTAAACTGGTAACTCTGCTATTTCTACTTCCTCAGTACTGAGACAGCAATTTTGTTTTGTTTGGTTTGTTTCAAATAGGGTTTCATGTAGCCCAGTCACAGTTCTAGCAAGAATGACCTTTATTTAATACCTCTTGCCTTCATTTCCCAAGTGCTGGGATTACAGGCATGTGCCACCACATCACCAGCAGCAGGGAGGGAGACAGGCACACCTTTACCCCCAGCACTCTGGAGATACAGGCAGGACAACCTCCACGAGTTCCAGGTCAGCCTGGTCCACAGAGTGAGTTGGGGGACAGGGAGACGTTAAAAAAAAAAAAACATTATCTTCCAAATCCTAAATATTTAGAAGTACCCAATAGCCAAATATTATCAAAGTAAAAGAAATAATATTTAAGATTATTAACAAAAGGATATGTCCACATAAACTGAAAATTTTACACATTTATGTGATATGCAGAAAAAGACAACAGTAAAATACATAAAAATGCCAAGTAAGTGGTATTATGATGGGCAGAAGCAATTGACAAAATCAGTTACTAACTTGCCATATTCATTTCTACTATGCATCTCAATTTCTCATTCTCAGTATATTAAAACACAATTGTGGGTCTTTCATCTCAGCACAAGGAATGTTTGGCTGCATGCTCTCCTCATAGTCAGGGTATTATTGGATCACTGCAGTGATGAAGAACAACTGCTTACTGTCACAGTTTCTGGGATCAAATAGGCCAGCACAAACAGCTCAACAGAGTTCTCCGCTTAGGCTCTCAAGGTATCAGTAGGTGTACATTCCACTCTGAAGAAGAATCTAAGAATTTATGGTGGGCAAAATTCAGTTCTACTCATCAGCTGTAATGTGATATATGGAGTTCAGGCACTGGATACTCTCACTTTATTTCCAGATAAAGCTATGAAG
This sequence comes from Rhabdomys pumilio, assembly GCA_030674055.1. Taxonomy (NCBI): domain Eukaryota; kingdom Metazoa; phylum Chordata; class Mammalia; order Rodentia; family Muridae; genus Rhabdomys; species Rhabdomys pumilio. The sequence continues at coordinate 45,966,676 of JANHMN010000014.1, read as the reverse complement.
GGATGGCTATCTTTATGTGTCCAGTATTCTGTTTACATCATTTAAGTTTTTTTTTGTGTCATTATGACACAGATGAAATTCAATGAAACTGTAGATTCACTGGGTTCCCCTAACCTGAAAGCATGTGTTTAAAGTTTGTATTTTTAATCTTGAAGCTAGATTCAAACGAGGAATTACGTTTTAAGTATAAAAGGATAGTACTCTCTATAACTACCTATGAATTCCTATAGTTTGTTTTGGTTGCTGCAACTAAATACATCTGTGGAAAGGCAAGGTATCTTATATTCTATTCAATTTAGCTATTTATATATTGTAGTTCATAAAAGTAATTGTCAACTTAAAAATCTGGTCATGTTAACAATGGAACAGTGATTTGGCAATGCATATCAAAATCGCTTAAGAAATGTACCTTTGTGGCAGCAATTCCACTCTGCATAACTCATTGTCAAGATAGAGCAAAGCACAAAGCTCAGTGTGGGGCACACACTTATGACTCCAGTGCTGAGGAGGAGGAGACAGGTGAATCCTGCTGACTGCTGCCTAATCAGCAAGCTCTGAAAAGAGACTCCACCTCAAAAACAGGTAGATGGCTTTGCGAAACAACAGCAGGTTGCTCTCTGGCCTCCACGTGCACACACGTGCTTGCACACCCACAAAAACACATATAAACACATAACCATGTATGTGCATGTATGTGCAAACACACATATACATAAAAGAGCAAAATGGGAATTAAAGATTTATCTACACAACTCATTTTTACTATGGTAGTACATGTGAAAACACCGAACAACTTAAGTGTTTGCAACAAGTAGTCCAGGAACCATTGCCAGTTGAGCTGTTTAGAAAAACAGCCAAGGGTTTTATAACTAACTAATCATACTAACTAGTCACAAGATATAAGATCAGGGAGGGATCTATGCCTGAGTCAAAGGTAACAGTAACACTACTAATGAGAACCAAGGATCACAATATGTCCACAGCCAAAAAAAATAGAAAGCTATAGAGTGCTCACTTCAGAAACAGTAGAAGGGACAGAAAGGTCTGAGAAAGCACAACAAACATACATGTTTAAGGACAAAGATTTTAAAAGAGTGGTGATTATGGTTATGGAAAACATGGTTCTCTGTTTTTTCTTTGTGCTTTCTCGAATGTATGTTTTTCATTTTTAGTAATAAATCACAGTATTTTATAATTAAGAGTTATATCATTATTATATGTAGGGTTAAACACACAGAAAAAGTTTGTCGTGGGTATTAGTCTAATATTACAACTCTTTTAAAATGCATGTTTTATTATATTATATACCTTGGCAAACCTGGTCTTAAGACCATAACTCCAACAACTATATAATTTTATGCAATGTAAGCTGTTAAATGAGAAGTACCTTACACCTGTGGCTATAAAAAACAAATCATATATAAAACACTACAGAGGAGTTCTGGACACAAAGCAGGTCCTGAATATATGTGTTTGAATAGGTTTGGCCGCCATAGACTCATGTGTTTGAATGCTGGCCTACAGAGAGTGGTCTACAGAAGCGTGGCCCTGTTGGAAGAAGTATGTCTTGTGGGGGTGAACTTTGAGGTCTTTTATGCTTAAGCTCCGCCCAGTGGAGAATTCCAGTCTCCTGGCTATCTACAAAAGACAATCTTCTTCTGGCTGCCTTTGGATCAACATATAGAACTCTTTCAGCTCCTTCAACAACACCTTGTCTGCAAGATGTCATGCTTCCTGCCATGATGATAATGGACTAAACCTCTGAAACTGTAAGCCAGCCCCAGGTAAATGTTTTCTCTTATAAGAGTTGCCTTGGTCAGTGTCTCTTCACAGCAGTGAAACCCTAAAATAATGTGCTAGTGGCTTACCTTTGTCTTCTAGAAAATACCTACTTGTTACAATGGTCTCAAGGTATTGGTTTTACCCTCAATAATCAGCTTTCCTCAAAAAAGTGTGTGTGTGTGTGTGTGTGTGTGTGTGTGTGTGTGTGTGTGTAAGGAAAGCAACTGCATTTGACTTCTCAATATCTGTGGTGATACCACAACTCCTAAAGTGCATCCTTATCCCTTTCTAAGAAATGAGCTAGACTCACAGAACTTACTGCTCCCTTGCCACAAATCAGCACTGTTTCCTTCAGTGTGCAAGGCAGCTGGATAGTTCATCTGTTTGCTCGCAAGAAACTAAGCACAATGATCAGAATGGGTTGATTACCGTAGAACATTTGCTGGACTGTAACTACGTATATGTAACTCTGCAAAAGATTTCAAGAGCCAAAGGAAAAATGTGCCTTTGATCACAACAATGGTTGACATATTTTTCAAACATTTAAATAATAGGTTTAGGGAAATGATAATTAGTATTTGGAAGCATCGTAGTTTTCATGGGTTGGCATTAATACCATAGTAGTAAAGTTGATTTTACTCAAAATCAAATGACAATTGACTTAACTGATCAAACTTTAGTGTACATGTAGACTAAAAACATCCGATCCAAAAGCCTTAAATATTTAAAACCCAACTCCATCTTTTTCCAATGATCAAGATACTATTAGCAATTATTTTAAAATGCCTTTATAACCATCTTGCTAAAATTAATGGTTCAGGAGTACTGTCTTCTGTGTATGTTGTGGCTGTTAAAAGTTTTACATGCTAAACTCACTGTGAAAACAAATTTAAAGGTTAAGATAATTTTGGAATTTGAGGAATTCCAAATGTTCAAAAACAGAGAGGCCAGGAGAGAGAAGGAGCTTAAGCAAAAGAGAATAAGAAAAAGAACAAGACACAGAAGCAACTGATGAAAATACAAAACAAACAAAAACAAAACTGACAAAAATTTGTCAAACCCCCAAATTCTGAAACCAGTAAGAAATTTTGCCATCAAGATCTAAGGATTCATCAGAGTTGGTTTTAATTTTTTCTTTTATTCAGGGCCTTTAGATTCCTGAATACAAACTGTCTACTATTGAGCCACACTCCAGTTGCAGTATTAATGTAAGTATTTTAACTCATCTATGTGACAAATGAAAGTTGGATAACTCAAGAGCCTTCAAAGAATTAAAATGAACAGAACAAGAAGTGGATGACAAAAGTAAAAGAAAGCAATTCCCCACTCTAATAGGAAATGTCTTAAATATAGTCATTGTTCCCATGGTTAAAGATTTCATAGCTATAATTTTAGTTAAGACAATAGGACAAGAGACTATTTTACTTTACGAATGATGAAAGTCAGAATGGTTTTGTTTTTGTTTTGGAACTGACAACCTGATGACTAAGATTCCTAAGTGTGGTAAGAGGCAGGAGCAGATGATTCATCATCTTTGGCAAGGCTTGAAGGGCTCAAGTTGGCAACCAGGTCAGTGGGTAAGGAGAACTCTAAACTTTCAGCAAACCCTTGAGGATTTCAGTTGTAGGAACTGCAAGAATTACTTTGGTATCCAGAGATTCCATTCTCACAAAGTATTGTTTTTACTAAAGAACTTGAAGACTTGATGGAGGTTTAGGATACTTATTTGTTTTGTTAAGTTAGTTCCCACAATCTAATGAGAAAAGATTGTTAGAATTTTTGCTTAATAAAGGAGAAAATGGCAGAGTGGATATGTAATTTACCCAAGTTCTCACACCAATATGTGGCAAAACAGATCCAAACTAAGGCATCTTGACCACAGAGAACAAATTTCAATTTCATGTCTCCTCTCCAATCTGGACATCTTTTTAAAATACAATTTGTTTTAAATAATTTCTATGGTTCCATTTTCATAAAGAATAATTTTAAAATATTTTATTATTCTTCAAGATGAATCAAGACACAATGCTTAAAAAGTCATGTTTAATATAGAATTTAACTTTTTACTTTGTGTATAATTTCATTTAGATTTGCAGTAGTTTTTTTTTTTTTTTTTTTCTAATTTTCATGGGAGAACTACAAAGTAAGCTAGAACAAATAAGAATATTTTTGTTATTCATCTAATCTCCCCATCACAGATCATTAACTCAAAGAAAACTGAAGATAACTTTCAAACTGAGGAAGAAAAGGAGATAGTTAGGGAATATTCCTCTAAGCTAAATAACAGAAGGAACAAAAGAAATCTCTAAATCTCCTTATGATACAATGTTGCCTGCTTCATTGTATTTCTCCAGTCCTATTTGTTTTTCAAAACTGGGACCAATAGTACACATATATGCATATACACATATACCATATATGTCAGTTACCATGGCCAGTCCTTTCTAGACTCTCTGAGGCCCTGAAAACATTAATTGCCTTGTAACTATGATATGTTTTTAGTTGTGAAAATGACACTGCTTATTGCCCTTTCCAAATATCTCCTTTCACAATTTATGTCACTTTGTGTTCTATCTGAAGCTTCCAAAGAACATTAGATACTATTCAACCTAATGAAATTTTCAGTTATATAAAATGATTTCTTTTTATCCTGTACTCAGATTAATTCTAATCCTAAAACTATGTTTTAAAAGATTTATTAATATGAAACACAATATGTGCTAAGTAAGATTAAATTAGACTAATCAGGAAATAAAGTATTTTACATTAGCAGCAATCACAACATTTTAATGTCTCTACAGGGCGTTTCTATATAGCTAATAACCTCAAATCTTCAATGGACACAATTCCTCTATTAAAAAGAATCACGTATGCCAATATAAACCTTCTCAGTATATGAAGAAAACAGCTATGCAAAAGAAAAATAGTTTCATTATCAAGGCGAATCAAGACGCTCCTAATTTCAAAGTTGATAGGATTTCCTTTCCTAGAAAGAACCTTGTGCCCACTAATTTAAATATCCTGTTCTCTGGTAACTCTTAGCTAAATTCAGGAGTGAACAAGGTTTTATTTTACGTTTTTCACTAACAATTTTCTCTTGAATGAGTTACATCCTAACAGAAAGAGCAAAGTTCAAGAGAAAGCAAATGAGCTTTTCAAAGTAACAAAAGATAATTTTATACACTATTTCAGAAGGTCTCATTTTAAGATACTTTCCGTAACAAAACTGAATACTTATTCTAGTAGTCTTGCTTCTTTTCAATTAAAACCAACTTGCCTTTTGGTTTTTCGAGACAGGGTTTCTCTGTATAGCCCTGGCTGTCCTGGATGGAACTCACCTGTAGACCAGGTTGGTCTCAAACTCAGAAATCCGCCTGCCTCTGCCTCTCAAGTGCTGGGATTAAAGGCATGTGCCACCACTGCCCTGCTTTTAAAACCAATTTGCAAACAGGTCTTTTTTTTTTTTTTCTTACACCAATCTCACTTTCAAGAACTAAGGGTTCATGAATTTCTTCCTGTCAAGAAGTAACTGATTCAAAGATTATGCCAGAAACAGAGACATAACTGAGCATGAAAGATTTAATTCCAATATAAAACGAATCTTGCTCTCCCCATAAAGAAACACAAGCGTATTCAATCTAACATACTAAACCAATATTCTAATGTTTTTGATGAAGGTAGCCTGCTTTGTTCTTAACTCTATAAATCCTCATCTTTATTGGACTTGAAATGCATCCCCCTACACTCTCCCCTGTTGTCCCTAAGTCAACATTTTCGCACAATGTGCACACCTGAATTTTGCATGGTCATTCTAATCTAATCGCCCCCTACTTCTTCAGAGGCTAAATGAGCATAGGTTTAGGTAGAGATTCGAAGACAGGCTGTGGGTTGAGTGAGAGGCACCTACACAGCTTTCAGGTGGTCTCTCCCTGCAAGCCGAGTCTCACTTTTTCCTTCTGCATCTGAGAGACCCATCAAGGACCCAAGAGGATACACGCGGGAACCACTGCTGGCTCCCGCTGCCTTAAAAATAAACCATCGCTTCTCCTGGAACTGCGCTTTAGCTTAAAAAAGGCTACTCGCACGTTGTCTGACTGGATCTTCAGTCTAAGCCCGTGGGGTGTGCGTCGTCCTCAAGCCTATTTTATAAGTGAGTGATCGCGTCCACAGACCCAGTCCTAAGGGCCGCCCACTGCCAGGTGGAAGAAGGCGAATGGCCGGCTGGCAGGCGTGCCACCCACAGCCTCTCACCTGGAGGGCGACCCAGACCGAGGAGATGGGCCCGGCGGCGACGCCCACTCGACATCTGCAGCTCCCCTGAGTCTATCTCCGCCCGGCTGGGCCGGGACCCCAGACCCTGACGCACCTCGCGCGTCCCCGCCCCCCTCGCGCTTACCGTCGGACCTCGCCAGACAGCGTCTTGAAGGGACACAGAAGCTTTCGCGTCCGCCGCAGCCTGCCGAGTTCAGGGATCCTACAGTCCCAGGCGACCGTGGCTGTGGTCACCCAAAGGCCTGTGGGCTCCGGGAAGAGGAAACCCCGCTCCTAGTCAATCGGCTGACATTTCCCAGTCAGTCGGAGCTCCACCCACTTCCGCCTGCAGGACCTCCTCCTTCTTCAATCCCGCCCTGCACCGCGGGGAGTTGTGGGTATCTAGAGGGTTTGTCCAAAATAAGAGGGAAGGAAATAAGGAGAGAGCGGGTCGGACTACGAGCTAGGCCCGGAACTACAATTCCCAGCAGGCAACGGGGCGTCAGAAGGCGGCTGCTGGAGAGCGGGATGCAGAACTCCGCGCGCGCGGTAGTGATGGAACGTTGCTAGTTCGCGGGTCCGGCTGCTAGGGCCCCGAGGATCACTCTTAAGCAGCGCGCTAAAACGGGAATCTGTAAGACAGGCAGCTCTTCATTTAATTCAAGCATTCAAAACTCTTGAATCAGCGGACGCCATGCATAGGTAAACCGAGTGCAAAAAACCGGGCAAATCATGAATGAACCGTTTGAATTCTTTTAGGCCGCGAATGTTGCTTCTTGCTCAAATAATCTTGTTATGTGAATGATTGCTTAGTTCCTTCTTGGAAGCAAATGGATGGATGAATGCTTTAGTGCCAATACCAATGTGCGTTTTACTTTGGCTTCCTTATTAGGTTTTCCTTCCATTACTTTGAATCACGGTATGAGTGCAGTCCCTTTTTTTCCCTCCACGGGAAGAAATTATTGAGGCCTTCTGCGTAACCATAAATCCCAAAGCCTTTCGAAGTATATGTGTTTCCGATTTTCTCTTTCATTCTTGGATTTCTCTCGCTGTAAGCACGTTAAAAATTCAGTGCTGTTACTTGCTGTGACTTTTCTACACTGCATCCTTGACTCTTCTTTCATTCCTACCTTGGAATTATTTAGGGGTGTGCTTTCAAAAGGAATAGGGAATGTGTGCCCTTCTGCAGGAAGCACCTTCAGGAGATTCCGGACCAGAGTAGCAACGTCACCACCAGCTTCACGTGGGGATGGGATTCCAGCAAGACTTCTGAACTGCTCTCAGGCATGGGTGTCTCTGCCTTGGAGAAGGAAGAGGTGGACAGTGAGAACATCCCACATGGACTGCTCTCAAACCTCGTCCACCCCCAGAGCCCTCCAAGGAAACGACTAAAGAGCAAAGGGAGTGACAAAGACTTTGTGATCATCCGTCGGCCTAAGCTCAATCGAGAGAACTTTCCAGGTAAGGTATCATACTAAGAGTCAAATTATGGAGGAAATGGATTGAACTGTCTTTGTTTTAACTAAATTGATTGAACTATTTTGGGGAGGAGGAGGGAAATCTTTTGGCTCTGTCCCTAAAATTGCCTAGTTTGGAAGTGCTGCAGTGAAATGGATTCCAGTCATTAAGTCTTCAGGAATCTTGGTTGGTCTTTATCTCGTGGTCAACGGTTTACTTGAAACTTTTAGCCCACAAGGCAGCATTCCTGCCCTTTCCTTAGAAGGGAATCTCCCTGCTCAAAGTCCAGCCCAGCACACTGATAAATAGGAACAGAAGCAGGGATCTTAGAGGTTCCCCCCTTTTGTCTCTAATATTCGTCTTTGTTTCTGAGCAAGCATTGTATTTTAATCACTTAGGTTATCTGTAGGCCTGTGAGGAAGGTAAATATTAATCGAAGTAGAGAAGACTTAGACTGCTCCACTTGCGGACAGGCCCGTGGGGGTGCTGTGCAGCATTGCATCTACAGTCACAGAGTGCTGAATCTTAGTCTCATTCCCATTGCCCTGGTATCCAATCTGTCACTGTGTCTTTCACTCTTGTATGGCAGCTGCTTCAAGCTTCCATCATCTCTTCCTGAATTACTGTAATGGATTTATAATTTCAGCTTTCTTCTCAGTTCTGTCTCCAGGAGGCAGAGCGGATTGATGAAAACAGAATTTACCTGAAATTATCCTCTCACTAGTGACTCCCATTTCCTGGTTTCCCAAGCCTAAGACATTTTAAACTAAGTGCCCTCAGGGTAGATCAAGACTCAAGGACTCGCAGCCTTAGGGTAAATATAGTATTTACATGAGGCATTATCAGGATTTCCCTGCCACCCCCCACCCCCCAGTCATTTAAAAGAGTGATTTAGGAAGTGTTTCTGAGAGCACACTGTCCTCCACAGTATAGTGCTAAGAATAACAGCAGTAAACAAAACAGACACATCTTAGAGCTTCCATTCTACTGAGGAAATACTATAAGTACAATGGATATGGTACTTTATGTAATCTATTAGATCACAGTGGCTAAAAACAAAGAGGAGATCAAGGTGAGGAAGAATGGAAGTCTTGGAATCTGAAGATAGATTGCAAACTGGGTATATTGGCTGAGACCCTTACTTGGGCTGTGACTTTTAAGCAAAGACACAGAGGGAAGAGTGCAGGAGTGTGGCATGAAAATGTCCCTTGGTATAAAGAACCTAAAGCAAAGGGAACAGGCATTTAAAATGCTGGTGACAAGGATGGGCCCTATAGGAAAAGCAGAGTGGGAGTCGACAGAGTAGGAAGAGGTATGGCCTCTGGTGGAGCTGATCTTTCCTCATTGGAACCCTTCCCTCCCCTTCCCTTCTTCTGTTTTGTTCCATTGAGACAGGGTTTCTCTGTTTGTCATGTAATGCACTCTGTAGACCAGCCTGCCTCAAGTACTGGGATTCAAAGAATGGACCATTGCCACCCTGGCTCATTGAACCCTTTAAAGGGACACATTGGTGAGCTGAGGTTGAACTGTATCAGGTAGAGACGAGAAAACAGACCCCTAGAGATTTATTTAGAGTGGTAGGGGAATGGTAAGCCATGGTCAGACGCTGGCTGTATTCTATAGGGGGGAATGGTAAGCCACGGTCAGACACTGGCTGTATTCTAACTTTGGAGACAATGGAATAAGAGCAGTGGAAGAGGCAAACAAAGTCTGAACTGAGATTGGGTGAGGAATGGAAAAGCAGATTGAAGAAAGCATCAAAGTGAAGTCTTGCAGAGCCAATGTGAAGACATGTATCCTCCTAGCACTGTCTGCAGATAGGATGGTGAGCTGATTAGTGGCTTGCTTTAAAATACCTGTTTTGTAGTCTCCTGTGATGTTGCATGCCTTTGAACCCAGCACTCAGGTGGCCGAAGCAAGCAGATCTCTGTGAAATGGAGGCCAGCTGGCCTACACAGTGAGTTCCAGGACAGCCAGAGCTACACAAAGAGACTCTAAATAAATAAATAAATAAATAAATAAATAAATAAATATCTTTGGGCTTCTCAATACTTTTGTAAAGGAGTTCTCTTCAAGTTGTCCCTTCTGAGTCCACATTAATGCCAGGTATGGTGGCATGTACCTCTAGTCCCAACTTAGGCTGAAGTCAGAGGATGGGCATTTCTGGAAAGCATGAACTTCACAGTAAGGCTGTCTCAAAATTGGAAACATAATCAAAAAAGTAATAATATATGAGATTAACTAGGAGGGTATGGAAGTAAATTCAGACAAATCTGCATTTAAATCTTGATGCTGCCATTGGGAGCTACCTTGAGAAGTTACTTAAGCTTTCTGGGCCTTAGTTTTCTTCTATGTGAAATGGAGCAATAGTTCCTACTTAAAATGTTGTGAACACTGACTAAAACTGTAAAGCTCTTAGTATGATAGTGGCATGTAATAGAGTGGTCCACACAATTTCTGGCACTGGCTTGAGAAGCCAATTGACTTACGTCTTCTGTCTATAGTAATGTTAATCTGACTCTGCACATAGAGAACTCTGTTTCTTTAAAACTTAACATGACTCTTATTTTTAGAGCCTGGGCTTTTTAACAGTAGCAGTTTAGTGTTTGACAAACCAAATGTGGTGAGAGATAGATCCTGATAAGGTGAACAGATTTTGACTAACTTGCCCATTGGGCATAGCCTCGGTAATAAAATATGACTCCTCTGTGTTGTCCCACATCCACATGTCCACAGATGTAAGTCAGAAGTCGTCTTTGAAGCAAAGCACAGAAGATAAGGAAGGGTTGCTGTCTTCTGGGAGTTTCAAAATGGAGTTGAGGGGGAAAGACAAAGTATAGTATATAGCAGCTCCCATGCAGCCATATATCTGCCAGGAAGACAGAGGTGTTAGCAGCTCAGACCCTGATTGTCCTCAGGGCTGGAAGGAGGGAAGGAGCCCCTTGTGCAAAAGTGACTCACATCCCGTCCCAGTGGAGCCCTTGGCCACTCAGCAAAGTAAAAGTGTGGGAGAGAGAACTGAAGTGGACCAATCAATGAGTCTACATTTCTTTTCTCTTGTTTTGTTTGCTTGGTTTTGGTTTTCAAGACAGGGTTTCTCTGAGTAGTTCTGGCTTTCCTGGACTTTGTAGACTAGGCTGGCTTTTTGAACTCTCAGAGATCCCCCTGCCTCTTTAATCCCAAGTGCTGGGCTTAAAGGTATATGCCACCACTGGGGGATTTTTTTGTTTGTTTGGTTGGTTGGTTTTTGTTTTTGTTTTTGTTTTTGTTCTTTTGTTTGTTTTTCTTTAAAGACAGATCTTGCATACCTGTGGTTAATCTAGTAACTATTAATCTTGAAATCGCAGCATTTCTTCTGTGTCAGCCTACCTTCCAAGAGCTGAAAGCTATGAGTATCATACTTGAACCCCCCTCCCTTCTTTAAATATAGTCATCTTTTAGTCCAGGTTGACCTTAAACTCAAAGCCATCCTGTCTTCGGCTTCCCTAGTTTTTGGATTATAGTCAGTGAGCACAGAAATGACCCCGGGCTTTAAGATTGATGTTTAAAATGAATACCTAAACTGAGAGAGGAAGAAAAATCATGGCTTTTAGGTTTTTTTGTGACCTAGGAGAGAGAGAAGGCAGTGGCATACATTTATTTAGTATGGATTGACTTTCACAAGTATTCACTGGTTAATTGCTGTGCACGAGAAGTAGGCTCATGCTGTAAGCGGAGAGACAGCTGCTACAGAAGAGTGCCACCAAGCTCCTGGAAGCAAGCATAGGCCTGCAGTGTAGCTGGATTCTTATCCCAGGGAGTTTTACGTGCAGTTGTCAGGAACAGGTGGCTGATAACCCTGCCAGGATTAGGGCAGGACAGGCTCCACCTGCTGTACATAGATCTGGTGACTGGCCCAGGGCTTTTGTTGGTTCTGTGCTAAGCAAGCTTTCACCATGGGCTGCATGCCAGGCTCACATCTGGCAACTAAAGTCCTCTGCATCTGTTTATGTGGGATTATTAAAGCTATGTGTCCCTCGTATAGCAGGGCAGTTCTGGCTGACTCTCAGGGCCAGGCCAGTGTATGGAAGGAACTGGGAGGAAACAGGAAACAGTCCCAAAGTGGAGCCAGCAGTGGAAAGAGGGCACTCGAATTTTATTTCTGGTCATTAAGTACCTGTTCCTTGTCTCTTAAATAGGTGAGCACCAGGAAAAATGTGCTTGAACTAGTGTGTTGATCAGCTCTTCTATACCTGTTAAGCCGCTTCCAATTTCAGTCCCAGCAAAGTCTCTCTTTGACTAAAAATCCAAAATTCAGAATACGTCAGAATTCACAGAGAATCGTGTTCAAAGTGTAGAATTCCAGAGATTCTCATCCAAGAATTTTTTTTAGCCTGAGAATCTGTGTTTCAGTATCCCAAAGCAAACATTTTTCTCTTCATCCTTATTTTTAGCTAGTAAGAAATATATTTTATGTTGCAATAGAATTTGAAACAAGAGTTTCATAGAATTATCATTCCCCTTTTCCTAAGATATAATCTGTTCTATTCCACTCTTAAGATAATAACAATAATGGTAGCCGGGCGGTGGTGGTGCACGCCTTTAATCCCAGCACTTAGGAGGCAGAGGCAGTTGGATTTCTGAGTTCAAGGCCAGCCTGGTCTACAGAGTGAGTTCCACGATAGCCACCTGTCTGGAAAAACAAAACAAACAAACAAAAAGACAATAGTGGTAAGGAAGGCAAGATGGTGCCACACATAAAAGCATTTGTCATCAGTCCTGAGCTCCTAGCTTCCCTCTCTCAAACACACAAGGTAGGAGATAGCCAACTACTATGACAACCTCCACACCCCTACCCTTGCTTTCACAAGAGAAATAAAGTGTTTTGTTCAAAGAAAAATAGTAGTAGTGATACTAGAAGTAAGCCTACTAAATTAAGGCATGACCCATCGTCAGCTCCCAAGTCTTGGTTCTGTGGGAGTCACTGTGGAGACACTTCCACACATCTCTGTTTGCTTTATTGTTTTCTTGCAAGTCATTTGCCTTTCTATTTTTATTTATTCGCGTTGAGACTAGGTATCCCTGTATAACCATGGCTAAAACTCACTGTTTGGTTGGTTTCACACATTGCAGTCTTCCTGACCTTTCCTGCCAAATACTGAGATTATGGGGGCTGGAGAGATGGCTCAGCGGTTAAGAGCCCTGGTTGCTCTTCCAAAGGTCCTGAGTTCAATTCCCAACAACCACATGGTGGCTCACAACCATCTGGAATGGGATCTGATGCCCTCTTGTGGCCTGCGGGTGTACATGCAGATAGAGCACTCACACATAAAATAAATAAATCTTTAAATTTAAAAACATCCTGAGATTATGGATATGCACTGTTGGTTCTGGCATAGCAAACATAAATACTGTTCTAGGTATTGAAAGATAGTAGTAACTGAACAAAAGCCTGACTCTCATAGCTTGCTTGCTCTTAGTTCTTTATTATCTCTCATGTCCCACAAGCATGAGAATGCCATAGACATAAAGAGGTCTGGGACTGAGTCTTACAATAATTTGCTGTGTGTTATTTTTTTTTTTCTATCTGGCCCACTGTACCCAAAATATACCAACTAGTGCAGCCTCTGTTGTCTGTGAGGAAATGAAGGAACATTCATGTGGGGTGGCAGAAATCTGTACACTTAATTCCCTGGCAGAAAGCATAGAGTATAATAATGCCACCAAAATGAAGCCAGTAAAAGTGTTCAAAATGTGTGCACCCTCAGTAGACTCAAGTATTTAAATTAGGCATTAGTATGTGGGTCATGGTGCCTTCGCCTGTAATACGATTTGCTTACATAGGGCTAAGTAGAGGGACGTTGTGAATATGTGTTTTCATAAGTGTGTATGTGTGTTGGGTTTTTTGAGACTGTAGTCCTGCTTGTCCTTAAATCTCCAATTATTCCTGCCTCTTGAATGTTGGAATTTTAGATGTGTACACAAAGCCCAGCGGAAAAGCAATCTTAAAAGTCAGAATTTGGGAGGCCACATATGGCTTAGCAGTCAAGTGCATCTACTCCTCTTGGGGAGGCTCCAAATCAGGTTTTTAACAGCAACTCTAGTTCCAGAAGCTCCAACGCCTCCGGCCTCTGGGGCACCTCACTCAGACGTACATGCTCATAAACGTGCACGTGCATGCATATAATTACAGTCAGTTATATTTTGAATCAAAATTTCCGATGTCATTAGAATCATTTGGATATGCAGTCTGAATCTTGAGTGTCAGTGTTCTTCTAAGAAATGAGCAGATGAAATAAGACAAGTTAGCCATACTACAGGGATCAAGTGTTTAGAACTCCCCCACACCCCTCTTTCCCAAGGAGGGTGAAGGGCATGGGTTAATGACGAGGAAGCTGTATTTGCACCTGAGAAGAAATTGGTAGCAGTGCAGGTTAGCTACCTTTCTGTGCCGCTGGTGGGAAGCCTTGGTGGCTTTTGCAGATCAAAGTGGAGAAAAGACTTCTGGATAGTCTGTTCTTGTGCTTGCAAAAAGACCAGGCAGCCATGTTGTAAAGAATACAGGAAACAGATGGCTGATGTTTTGAGAATTAAATATGGCAAATAAAATTAGATTAAGTGTATCACAGCCTGGATTTCAGCCACCAGCGCAGCTACTGGAGACAAATTTCTGCCCCATCCATCTGCTGGGACAACAGCCAATTCCAGGCTCATCCACTTCCACCCAGGGGCCCCAGAACTGGGTTGTCCTGTATAGTCAGCTGACTGGAGCACTGGGTACCTTGCAGTTAGCTAAAGCTATATGGTTACGTGGACTTCTGCTCCTCCCATTTCATGGAAAGGTCATTGGTACCTTAAAGCATTTAGCAGTGTTCTCTGCCACCAAACATTATCAAGCTTCTGCCTCTTGTGACCTTGTACTTCCACTTTGGGGCGTGGGAATTTAGAAACCCAAGTTTACCTCTTGGTTCTGCCCCTTCCTAACAATTAATGCTGCCTTTGTGAAATCATTTGGCTTCATTGAAATAAATGTTCTCATACATAAAAATGAGAGTAATAATACTGTGTGTGTGTGTGTGTGTGTGTGTGTGTATTGCAGCAAAGTCAGTTGACTTTAACAAATTAGACAGTTTTTTGGGCTTCTAGTAGATGGCAGTTTTCACTGTTATGTTGTCTATTTAACAGCCCATTTACCACTGAGGTTATTGGACGTGAGCTCCCAAAACTAGCTCATTAATCAAAAAACATTCATGATATCATTGTTCAAATGAGGAAACTGGTCTTATGAGGCCAGTGGTCTTGCCTGTATTTAAAATAAAGCCAGCATTCTTCTCTGAAGTATTAGTTATTCCTCCATGAAATATCAGTCAGGCACTTTCTAATATTCAATTTCAGTTTCTGTTCTTAAAACAAAAACGGATACAGTACAGCCAGTCACAGTAAGAATTAACAGAAATAAAAGGTACAGTGCACTTAGCAAATATTTATCAAATGTCAATTACATGCTGGCCATTGCACGTTGCTGGATGCCCAGACATGGGTGTGGGTCTTTGATGGTGACATGAAATTACTTCTCAGAGCAAGTGTCTTTTATGCTAAATCTGGGACAGGCTGTACTACTAATGCTTCCTTACACTGCCTGTTTTCTTGCAAGGCTTTGGTGCCTGGGTCTGCTGCCTTTGCATTCAACACTATGCTACGATTTCCTCCAGCACGTGATCATTTCTTACTGTTCTATTATTTTTTTTCTCTGCCTTCTTAGATCTTCCTCATAAAATAGCAAACATCCAATGAGGTCATATAGTCTTCTTACATTTCTGGGCATGCTTCTCTAATTTCCCTCCCCTGGTCATTTTTATTGGACATTGTTGTTGGCAGGCCTACAGTCCCTTGCAACTCACGTTTTCCTTAGTGCCCAAAGCTTTCTCCTGAACACAGATGTGGCTCTGCTTGAGGGCTTTCTCTGGGCAGGAACTCCGAGGAGTTAGCATTGAGCCCAGAGTGAACAATCAGCAGCACTTAGTGCACTTGTACTTTAGCTCTTATAGCCTCTGGTGGGACAGCTCAGAGGCAGGTTCCAGATGGTCTCCTGGAACCCATGAAGGTTTAAACCAGTTATCCATGGTGACAGCCTGCCTATTAACATGCCATAGCTGCCTCCTGCCATGGCGTGCTTTTCCAGTGCTTCCTGTCATTACGTGCCAGATAAACTCCTTGAAGTCAGACCTGGATCTGCTTCTGGAGATCGTCAGTTCAGATAGAGAAGGATGTGAGGTTTGGGCTTGGGTAAATTCCTTGCAACACGATTAGGCCCTCCTCAGATCATGGGTTTTTGCCTGTTCATGAAAATTCAAACCAGCGTACCTCCTAGTATGGAAAAAAAAAAAAATAGAAGAGGAAAATGTGCTGACTTAGTGAGGAGAGCAGAGGAGTCTGGACAGGGAAGATGGACTCTGCTGCATTATTTTAAATCTTCTACATCACCTCATCTCCATACTGAACAGCTTTGCAAGGCAAACCTGTTCATTTACATTCCTACAGATAGAGAGAATCACAGACTAGGGGCAATACGGCTGGGATTCCAATGCGGGCTGAGTTCTTCTTTTAGTATGGTGATTCTCAGATATAGCAGGCATCTGACAGTGTACAGGATGGTTTTCTGTCAACCTGACACAAGCCGGAGTTATCACAGAGAAAGGAGCTTCAGTTGAGGGAATGCCTCCATGAGATCCAGCTGTAAGGCATTTTCTCAGTTAGCGATCAAGAGTGGGCGGACCCATTGTGGGTGGTGCCATCCCTGGGCTGGTAGTCTTGGATTCTGTAAGACAGCCAGCTGAGCAAACCAGGAGAAGCAAGCCAGTAAGTAACATCCCTCCATGGCCTCTGCATCAGCTCCTGCTTCCTGACCTGCTTGAGTTCCAGTCCTGACTTCCTTTGGTGATGAACAGCAGTGTGGAAGTGTAAGCTGAATAAACCCTTTCCTCCCCAGCTTTCTTCTTAGTTATGATGTTTTTGTAGGAACAGAAACCCTGACTAAGACAGACAGGATGCTCTTTGTAGATCAGAATGAAATCTCAGCTTGTAGCACATGGGAGATGGATCGAAGAGGAAAAGGGATTCACACTAGATAGGAGCTCAGCTGCATAGTGGGCTCAAGGCTAGTAGAGTACAGGGGACCCCATCTCCCACACTGAACTTGGGTAAAGAACAAAGGAGACTGGCAGCAACAGCCCTTGATTGAGCCTTGAGGAGCCATGGCTTCCCAGAAACATTCCCTGATGACACTTCTGCCAGAAGTGCTGCCTACAATTGTGGGCCCTCCTGTAGCTCAACATGATAGTTGCAGTCTCTTCTTTGTCTCTCAGCTTCTAAATAGAATAGGCTTAGCTTATTTTGTGTCCTAAGAACAAATCTTGGGATTGAGTTGATCCTTCAATAAATATCAGTGGATCAAGTTTTACTTTCTAGTATGTAAAACCAATCAGATTTTCCTTTGCAAGAGCTTAAGGACATAGGAGGCCTAAGCAGATGAGTCAGTAACAAAATCATGTCTGCAAGTAACCTTCGTCGGTCCTGAGCCTTCCCGTAGGAGGAGGCCATTAGTAGCAATTTTATTTTGAATGAACAGCATCTAGGTGCAACCCAGAATTGCAGTAAGCTCCAATGACTGGAACACACTTCTAAACAAGCAACAGATTAAAAAAATGAGTTGAGCCATCGCAGGTTGAGCCTTGTGCTAAGTAATGTGGACACAGGCTGAGTGTCTGGCTCTGTTGAAAGAGTGCAGTCGAAAGACAGGCAGGATTTGTCTCAGAGAGACAGTCCAGGAAGACTGCCAAGGCAGGTGCCATGGGCCGCCCTCGGTGCTCTTCTCCACTGAGGCCCCTTCCCTGTTCACAGTACCTGCTTCATGTATGTGTTCTACAAGCTCCGGAAGTCTTAATAAATACAGGTTCCTTTCTAACTCTTGGGGACAGGAAGGTAGAGAGCCTAGAATTAGATCAGCTGTAGACAGGGTTGTGGAAGAGCCACCTAGAAACCACTTTTCTAAGACAGAGCTACATTAACCTTTCTCCCACTCCCGTCTGCTGTGACCACACCCACCCTGATCTTTCCAGAACTTAAATGAACCTCTGGCAATTCTGTGCTCGTAACCATCTAGTAGTTCCTTGTTAAGTCGAAGCCAAACGTTTTTCTCCATAGCTCCCCCACCCTCAGCTTCTTATTCTGTTTTCCACCCTTTTCAGCTCTGTTCTTCAAAGCAAGTGTGCCTGTTGTGGGGTCCAGAACATGGATCTGGGGCTTACTCTATTACCTAGGTCTGTTCTGATTCCGAGATCACTGCCTCAGGAACACCCTCCGCCCACCACAGTGTTCACACGTATTGGCTGTGCCTGAGTTTCACTTCCTGGCTGAAGTTCTCTTCAGAGCTGGCATCTTTTTTAATGTGTTACATAAATACTTGTTTTGTGTATAATTGTCTGTTTCCTCCATGACACATCTACTTTATGAAGGTAAAGTCTTCCATTGTTCTTATTTTGTCTGCTGATCTTTCCTTAACACCTGAAATGATACTTGGCACCATAAGTAGTAGAGAATTTTGAAATACCTGTTGAATTAAGAAATGAAAACCAGGCAGTGGAGTCGAAGGCCTTTAATCCTGGCATTCGGGAGGTAGAAGCAGAAGGATCCGCTTGAGTTTGGGGCCAGCCTAGTCTACAGAATGAGTTCTAGGATAGCCAAGACTACACAAAGAAACCCTGTCCCAACTTCCCCAAAGAGGGAAAAGGGGCCATTTGTGTTTTATAGAAGTCCACACCTGAGAAAGGAGATCTTCCTTTGTGGCTTCAAGCATCACGATATATTATTGGGTGGCTGGGGACTTGCTCTGTGCGGGGGGCTAATCAAGTTTTCTCTGCTAGTGGTTGTCCAGCCTGGTACCAAGGGGAAAATATTCTTGTTCCTCAAGTCTCACTGCTGAGAAAGTAGGACACTCACAGTAAGACACTCCCTTGTCTTAGGGAGCTTTCTGTTTCTGTGATAAATATCACGACTAAGACAACCTATGGGCATATAGTTCAGGGGGAGAGGGGTGTCCCTAATGGCAGGGACAGCAGGGAATCCTGAGAGCAAGCAGCAGAGAAGACAACAGGGAAGGAAGGCTGAAAGCTAACACTTCATTCTCAAGCAGGAAGCGGAGAGAACTGACTGGGAGTGGCTTTGAAACCTCAAAGTCCACATCAGTAATCTACTTCCAACAAAGTCACATCTCCTAAACCTACCCAGAGAGCGCCATCAACTTGGAGCCAAGAATTCAAATGTCCAAGACTATAGGGGACAATCTCATTCAGACCACCACAGTGTAAGCCAGTGTGTAGTACAGAAAAATAAATGGGAATCTGAAGGATTCCGTTTGGTTGAAACTCCCTTTTAGCTAAGTGGTGTGCGCTTAATAAATGCTTGGCGGGACTCCACAAATTTGACGGGGAAGAATTCCGAGATGGAACCCATATTTTGCTTCCTTGCAGGTGTTTCCTGGGACTCCCTTCCAGATGAGCTACTCCTTGGGATCTTTTCTTGTCTGTGCCTCCCTGAACTGCTGAGAGTGTCTGGAGTCTGCAAGAGGTGGTACCGCCTCTCGTGAGTATCCTTTACTATTTTGGACATAGAGAGAGGAGGGAAGGAAGACGGTTATGTGCTCATTTGAGTCTGGTGAAACCAACAACCACACCATAGAACATAGCTGCCCTAAGCAAATCCAACACCTTTTACTGTCGTTCGAAGTCAGTGAAGTCGTTTCACAGTCAGATGGAGGAGTCTCCTGTAGGTTATTCTTACCCTATTTCTGATAGCCTCTTCACCCAAGTGTTCAGTTCTGCACTTGTTTGCCAGGGATATATATACCAGTTCTAGCCAGGTGATGTGCTAAAAGCAAAGGAGGTCTGGAGAGTGGCAAGATGGCCCAGTTCTGAGGACCAGCCTGGTAGCACAGAGGAAGGGTACAAGACTCTGACCTTGAACGGTGTGACCCCAGCCTCTTTTACGTATGCTCTACGTGACCCGAACTAGTTACCTGTCACTTCTGAGCCTGGCTATAATTGAACTTCATCCTGGGATGCTCATAAGGAAAGGTGCCAGTACCTTGCCTGGATCGTGGGTATGCTGAACAAGGGCCATTGGAGGTAGTGTTAGCCGGTTCTTGGCTATACTTAAAGGATGTAAACCAGGAAAGCAGTAACAGGCATGAAATAAGGAATGATGTTGTTGTTCTGTGGTAGGCTGACAATTATACCCAGTGCCTCAGCTGAGTCAAGAGCTTTAATCACTGAGCTACATACACACCCAGGCCTAAGCCTAGGCAGCTGTCTTAGCAGATGAGAACGGTTCCACAGTACTGGCTACGTTTCATTCACACCAGAGGGGCTTATTTTTTTCCCACAAGGCATGCGTTTTTTCAAACCAAGCAAAAAACACTAACCTTTATAAAAACTTGCATGTATTTAAGGTATGCAGTCTGTATGTTTTGCTATAGGTGCAGGTCACTAGATTGCTGCTGTGCTCAAGCATATTAACATAACCGTAATGTTGCGTAGTTAGTTTTTACAGGTATGAGTGTAACTAAAGCACTGAAACGTACTCTTCAGCATGAGTCTCCAATGCAGAACCACCCTCCTCTCAAGACTTGTTTATTCTCTGTGTCTTTGGCCACCTAGTACCTTTGACCTACATCTTCCTTTGGTCCAGGAATCTTCATTGTGCTAGAATAGTAACTGACATCGCAATTTAATCATAGCTAAAATGATAATTTTGTATTATTCCAGCTTATGAGTTGAAGAAACTACAGGGTCAAGAACACTGGCTGGTGAAATGAAACCTTAAAGACTAAGTTTTCACGTGTTAGCCCCCAGCCTTAATTGTTCCTACGTACATCTGGCTTAGGGTGGGGTGGCTGCTCAATTCATCTTCCCTTTCAGGTTAGCAATGAGTTAGTTAGAACTTCAAGACTTGCCCTGGGTTGTTGTAGAAAAGTAAGCCAGCTGCTGTTTGCTTCTTTGAAAGGAGAAACATTGAGATCTGAGATAATCAGAGAACGAGCTGCTGTCATTTCCTGTTTTTGGAGTAGATTTCAGTGTGGACAAGAGGAAGATGCAATGTGTGCCACTTTCCTAAGGATAGCAGATCCGTGGCCTGCCTTTTTAATACCTTTTTAATAGGTTTTTATACCTAATTTAATAGTCAAATCATATGTTAACAAAGTGCTGTAGAAAAACTAATTCAAAACTGGCCGTCGTCCAGTGTTTATCTCAAATGTGTTTAAGAGAGAAGATTCGGGTGCATGAGAGCATTTAGAGCGCTCCCCGTGTGCTTGCACATCATGGATTCTCTTGCTCCCTTAACTGAATTCAACTGTGGACATTGTAAGTCTTCTATAGGGGTTGTAGGGATGGCTCAGCGGTGAAGAGTGCTTGTTGCTCTCCTGGTGGACATCAGACAGCTTAAAGTAACCTGCAACTCCTGGCCTTGGAGGACAGACACACACACACACACACACACACACACACACACGCGCGCGCAGCATTTGCTTACACAGACATAGGTAAACAAAAATAATGCTTTAAAAAGAAACTGATGGAAGTTCAGTCTGGTTTTGGAATGTATGCGTGTGTGTATTTATGTATATTAGAAAATACATAGAACCTAATTTTTTCCTCTTTCCTTTAACATTAATATAAATATGTATATACACTTAGGCATGTATAATGAATATGTAACAGAGCCAATCTGTGATTTTTTTTTTCCTGGCTGTGTAATTCATGTTTCCCATAAAATAATACCTAGAAACTTTTGGTAATTGTGTCAACCCAGCACTTTGCAGAACTAAAAATCAGGATTGTTTAGGAAGTTTGGAACCTACTCACCTCATAATAAGCATTTTTTTTAAAAGTTTATTTATTTTATTTTATGTATATGAGAGCACTGTAACTGTCCTCAGACACACCAGAAGAGGGCATCAGAGCCCATTACAGATGGCTGTGAACTACCATGTGGTTGCTGGGAATTGAACTCAGAACCTCTGGAAGAACAGTCAGTGCTCTTAACCACTGAGCCATCTCTCCAGCCCCCAAATAGAAAACACTCTCCCCATCGGGGAATCGAATCCCAGTCTCCCGTGTGACAGGTGGGGATACTCACCACTATACTAATGAGGACGAGGTCATAATAAGTATTTTTAAGAGATTACTGATCTATTCTATCAGATTACTGATGGGATTTTATTCCCTGGTTCTAGGTTATAAGCATTCCTAGCCTTAGCATGAGACAGCCTACGTTAGAGATACAGAAAGAAAGATGGGAGCGTATTGCTACTGCGACCAAGAAATGTTTAGTATTGCATAGTCAGCGTGGAAAGCAAAGCTCTTCAGGTTTACTTTAAGGAAGGCCTTGTCTTCTGTGTTAGGAGGGACTTTTAAGGGTCCCCAAATTTGGCTCTGGCCAACTTATGAAATGAAGCACCCTCTCTGTTTCAGGCTCGATGAGTCTCTCTGGCAGTCCCTAGATCTCGCCGGTAAAAATCTGCACCCAGACGTGACTGTGCGCTTGCTCTCTCGAGGGGTGGTCGCCTTCCGCTGCCCACGGTCATTCATGGAGCAGCCGCTGAGTGAAAGCTTCAGGTAAAAAGAAATGACTGGATGTTGAGTGGGAAAGCTCACTCTCCTCTGTTTTCTTTGTCGGACAGTGTGTGATCTGTGCCCCCATCATGACAACCTCCATCCCTCTGCCCATCCATAACAAAGCTGGGTATATTCTCGTGACTGCATCATGGGCTTTCTGTCCTATCACAGACAGATTGCAATCTGAAAAATCTTCCTTCGTGTTTATTTTGAAAAAGTACTTCTGGTGCTGCAAAGTATGGAGTAGTAAGGACTCGTGCTGTCTGATGCCTCAGAAGAATAGCTAGATGTGGAAGAGAAAACCAAGCTAAAGACAGTAGAACATTTCTCCATTCTAGTCCCGTCCTCTGCTTTCCATGGTCCATTTCCTCTCCCGATGCTTTTATCTCCTGCAATGCTGTTCCTACTCAGCCTCTCCTGTGTTCAGTCCCAGGATTTGTCCATCTCCTTCTCCGTGTGCTGTCCGCAGACACGCTCTGTCCTGTATACCCACACTCATGCTCAGGATTCTCTGACTCTTATGTTAGCCTGGTCCTCCTCGAAAATCTTAGTTTTAATTACCGAAAAGCTTCCATACTTGATATTTCTATATTAGCATATCTAAAATTAAACATGGCCTCCCATTCAAACTGTCCCCACCTTCCCCCCCACCCCCCACCCCCATCCTCCTTCTCTTAGTAAACACGATTGTCAATCAGCCACTCAATCCCCATCAGCAGCCAGGAGTCACCGTAGGCTGACCCTACTCCCTGGGCAAGAGTCACTGTAGGCTGACCCCACTCCCTGGGCACGCAGACCTAACTCATTCTCATGATACCCACCTTTCAATTTCATGAGTGCGACCGTGTTGGCAGCAATATCTGCACTTGGCAAATCTTGAACTTTAAAAATGATTGGGGATGGGAATTAGCTAGAAGCAATTTCTTTTATGACCAGCTCTTTCTTCGGTATTTAAAATGTGTATTTAGTCTTGTGATTGGTTCTCATGTGGGGACAGGAAGGGGTCAGATTGGAGCTGAGTGTACTTGTGTGAGTCACCTTACAGGGCCTCTTTTCTCTCCTGTGTACAGCTCTTTCCGTGTACAGCACATGGACCTGTCGAACTCAGTTATAAACGTGTCAAACCTCCACAGGATTCTGTCTGAGTGCTCCAAGCTGCAGAATCTAAGCCTGGAAGGCCTGCAGCTTTCAGATCCCGTTGTCAAGTGAGTGGCACCTGAAGTATGTCGTAAAGACAGTTGCTTTGTATGGCAGTGTTTCCTGTATATGACCACAGTGTCCTTTTGTACATGTCCAGAAGGACATACCAAATAACCAGAACTGCCTAGGATATTCAAGACAGCAGACATTTGAATGCTGACCTTATACCGGAGCCTACTCTAAGTGTGAGAGAGAAAAGGGTGAACAGTATGTGGTCTGTGCCTCATTCATGGGTGAGGCAGATACTTACAGGGCAGAGTGTTTGTTAAGTGCAGTACTGGTCGTGTGGCAACATTCCGGGGGAACTAACTGAATGCAAGGAGGCAGGCTTCTCAAGAGCACGGACTTGTAGGCTGGCCATTGACAGTATTCAGGTAAGAGATCTCCAAAGCGATAGGACAGTAGAAGCAGCCTCCACAAAACTGCTGCTGTTCTGACCGCCTGAGTAGCTGGTAGTAGCTGGAGCATGGACATCAGGGAGATGGGGATCATGGATATAGAATAATGACCTGTGGAGCGTCTGGTAGTTTGCAAAGAGGCCATGAAGCATGGTACATCATGGTTCTGGAGATGGAAGAGCCATGTCAGCTTGCAGTGTATTTGATTAATTTGCTAGTCACATACACATTAGGCCATTGCACTATTCCAATAAGAAAAGAGGTAGCCTGGTAGGAAGGCTGGAACAAGAGTGAGAGCACGTATGTGGTGCATGCTAAGCTAAGCCTAGTTCTGAGAGCAAGCAGTAAGCGCTAGTCCTTTCCCCATATGTGAAAACTGAGGCACAGAAAGGCTGGATCGCTTGTCTAAGTTTGCAGTTAATCAAACCAAACCAAGATGTAACTCCAGAACAATAGCTCACCATCACTGAGATTCCCAAGAGGAGAAGGCAAGCCTTATAGCATAAAAGATACATTGGTGTTTGTTGTCCATTTATTCTGTGAGTACTTTGCAAATCCTTCAGTATATTACATTGTTTAAACTTCTTTCCAACCCCAGCAAGTAGATGCTTTTGCCAGTTTGCAGATGCATAACTAAAGCAAGTCACTCAGCTGTCGCTGTGTCAATAGCTAGTGAAGTACTTCATTATAATTACACACATGCGCACACACCAGGACTCGCCACTGATGCAATTTACTCTCCCGGTATTTCTCTTTTCTAGTACTCTTGCACAGAATACAGCCTTGGTGCGACTGAACCTTTGTGGTTGCTCTGGATTTTCTGAGTCTGCGGTGGCGACTCTGCTAAGCAGCTGTTCCAGGTAGGAGAGATCTGAGCCGTCATAGTGGAGCTTACATCAACTATAAGAAATATAAGAAGCTTTGCCTCAGGGCGTCTGGATGGACTTTTGAGTGGCGCCACATTCTTGACTTGAGCGTGTAGTAGTATCTTTGCCACGCAAACTTTCAGGCTAAACTCAGTCTCTTTGTAAGGGAGGGGTACCTGGATAGTGTTTCCTTCTCTCTGCTACTGTTAAAGGAAAATGAAGGAATGTGCTTATTAGTGTAATTGACTTCTGTTGCTATGTAAGTAAGCCACATTTAATATGGGTGATCCTGATTAAATCCTCTCTAAAATGTCAATACACACGCTGCTGAGCGAGAGGAGGCATAAACTCAGGATGCACAATAGCCTGTGCTTATGTTCTTAAACTATATCTTTCTGGACCACCATTCGTAACTATGTCTCCTTAGTGATCTGTGAGCGGTGAGTCCCTTTGGATCAGAATATGAGGCAGACAGAATCCTTAGCACTACAGATCGGTCAGCAGAGATGCAAGGGGCAGGGAGGTAGATGCTGACTTTGAAACTCACTGGCCTCCCTAGCAGTGGAGAACTGGAAGAAAGGCATTTTTATAGCATCTTCTATGGGCTTTATAAAACATTGGCTTTATAAAAAACATTTATAAAAAGCTGTTGGTGCTTTCTTTTGACAACAATGTGACTGGTTCGAGAAAGGAACACACAGACTAGAATTTTCAACCTGCATTCCCAGAAGGAGGGCTATTAGCCAGGGTCTGCGTGCACAGGTCACCTGGGAACTTGCAGGCTCTAGGTGTTTGGAGGACGGAATGCCTTTTCAAATGAACAACACAGAGCAGTGGTCTATACAGGAAGCGGTAAACAGTCTGGCTTTCTATGTCTCCGTGGGTTCAGCTTTGGTGCCCCTTGTCCTTTCGATGGACTCACGCTTTCGTCTTCCCCTTCCTTCATGCAGACTGGATGAACTAAACCTCTCCTGGTGCTTTGACTTTACTGAAAAGCATGTGCAGGCGGCTGTGGCACATTTACCAGACACCATCACCCAGCTGAACCTCAGTGGCTACCGAAAGA
Source organism: Rhabdomys pumilio (assembly GCA_030674055.1). NCBI lineage: Eukaryota > Metazoa > Chordata > Mammalia > Rodentia > Muridae > Rhabdomys > Rhabdomys pumilio. The sequence continues at coordinate 45,941,004 of JANHMN010000014.1, read as the reverse complement.
ACCTCCAGAAAACAGGTTAGAGCTTCTAGGCCAGGGCCACTGAGGCTTTACGGCAGACTTGTGACCTGTCTGCTACCTGCTTGTCTCCCTTAGTCCAATGTGCAAGTAGTTTGGGTCTTCAGCAGAGGGGTTGTTCGTCAAAAGGGTTAGGAAAAGGTAAATAATAGCTTCTGACCTGGAAGCAAGCTGTGAGTTCAGGGCCTAGATGGAGAGTCCTTTGAAGTTGTGTGTGTGTGTGTGTGTGTGTGTGTGTGTGTGTGTGTGTGCTCGCTTGGAGACCAGAGGTCAACACTGGGTGACTGACCTCAGTAGTTTTCCACTTTAAAAAAAAGAAATCTGTTTTTTTATATGTACGGGTCTTCTGCCTGTGTTCATGCCTGTATCCCACATGTATGCAGTGCCTGCAGTGGGTATCAGACCTGCGACTGGAGTCACAGACCACTTATTGCTGTGTGATTTCTAGGAATCAAACTCCCATCCTTTGCAAAATCAGCAAGTGCTCTTAGCCACTGACCCGCTGCCTTTCCAGTTCTTCTACCTTATTTTTTGAGACCAGGTCTCTCTGTAACCCTGGAGCTCATTGATTTGGCTAGACTGACTGGCAAGCAGACTCAAGGGATCCTCTTGTGTCTGTTTGCCCAGGCCTGAGGTTACAGCTGAGTACTACATATCAAACTCAAGCACTTTACTGACTGAGCCAACTCCCCAGTCCCAGAACTGGTTTTAATGAAACAAAATTACTATGCAGACCCCAGTGTAAATGTAGATAAATGCAATAAAGTCATCCTTCTATATCTATGAGTTCTGCAACCAGATTCAACCATTAACAGATCAAAAATATTCAGGAAAAATAACTGCATCTGTATTGAACATCTAAGAACTTTTCTTGACATGAGTCGCTGGTCAGTTGAGTGTAACAACTCTGCACACGGTGTTTGCATCATATTAGGTATAAGTAAGCAGACAAGATGTGCATAATGACTTCAGTGTCCTTGGATTTGAGCATCCAAATGGGAACCTGGAATCATTCCCTCAGGAATACAAAAAGATGACTTGATTGTGAGAAGTGGCTGTCATCTAGGAGCAAGCTTTGCTTGCAGAGGGATGGTTTTGATGGTCTCAGGGAAGGTGTGCTGCTGCCATCTAGTGGTCAGAAGCCAGAACTGCTGCTGCTGAACAGAGCACAGCACAGAAAATTGTCTCAGGAGTCATCCAGCAAACAGTGTTATGGCCAAAAAATTCTACTAGAAGACAGTTAATAAGTTAGTATTTACACCTTCAACTTTTTAGTTCATCTAAAAGACAATGTGGATGAACACAGGTATTTCGAGTCGGGAGGGGAACAGCCAGAGTTGGTAAAGTTGACACTTGGCTGTGCTTTGTGCCATGTGTGTAACATTGAGTGTTAATTTGCACAGATAAGCAGTTACAAAAGGAATGGTGTCTGTTGTTGTTGTTTAGCTCCATAGCTCAGTCTGTGGCTAATATTCAATCTACCTGCATAAAGCCAAATTAATTTCGGTACTAAAATCAACCCCTACCTGGGATCTTGAGAGTGGTATTAGCTCACCATGGGGATGGGTAATTTGCTTATTGAATTTTTATTATGTTTAAAAAGATGTGAACCAAACATCTTGAAATGTTTCTTAACATTTAGGTAGTATTTAGAAAGTAGTTCTCTGAGGCTTAATAAGAACGAAGATCTGTCCGACTAACACTTGGTCTTCATGAGTGGACAGAGATCTACGTCCATTCCCTGCACAAGGTGGTCCACATCTGAACCACCACCATTGCAGAAGCAGAGTAGACCCGTAAAAGCTGCAGCCATGTCTTGATTTCCTGTCACTCTCCTTATGCGGTACTTCAACATTTTCCCTTGAAACACTTTAAATTCTGGTGACAGAATTACATGGTTATTCTCAGAGGTCGAGATAACATAAAAATACACAAAGCAAAACACATGTACCATGAGCAGACTTCCTAAACGGTGTGAGTAAGGTGGGCAGGGAAGACAGTGAAGCAGAGTGGGTAGGTCACGTGTAGCAGGGCGGGACTGCCTTTGGATAGAACGGCCAGGGAGGACCTCTGATCACAAATACATGATTACATAGAAATCTATGGCAGAATGTTCTGGAACTAGATGTAATGATCAAAGAGGGGACCTCTTATTGAAATGAGAAATACATAGGAGCTTGTGGGAGAACACCCTGGAGCGAAGGACCACTCTGAGGTGGTGGCAGAAGTAAGGCTGCCAACACAGAAGGAAGAGGCTGTGGGCATGCTGAGCGAGGCAGTGCCATGACCTGACCTACCCTTGAAACTATTCACTCTGGTGCCGTGTAAAGAAAAAGCTGGGGGCCAGGATGGGGGCAAACAGGGAGGACAGTTAGGAAACTAGGGTCGTAATGGTTGAGGCACTAAGAAAGGTTCAGATGTGGGCACATCTGAGACGCTGGCATAACAGCATTTGGTGATAGACTGGATATGAGAAGTAATAATACAATTAATTAATTATGATCTTGTGATCTCCAAGGTTTGGCCTAAGACACCAGACCCATGACGTTATCGGGTGCCACGCAGTTTAGAAAAGGGACAGATCCAGGGCAGAAACAGACTGTTTTAGACATAAAGTTGGGTGACTACCACATGGCCAAATCAGTATGTTGAGAAAGTATTTGAAAAGACAAAACTAATGTAGAAGAAATGTGGCTACAGATGCAGCTAGGAGAATCAACACTCAAACATTACATGGAGTTACCTATTTTTAATAAGTTATATTTTAAAATTTGTTTTCCGCTTAAAAAGTAACTCAGTTTATGTCACCCTCCAACAAATTTTGCAAAGTGTATAATACCAGTGCTCGCTCTAGTGGCAGCTAACACCTTGGTGTATTTCCTTCAGGCCTTGCCTTTTCTCTATTTGTATGAGTTTGTGTGTTTTCATTAGATCAAGATTACAGTGCGCTGTGTGTCTGTGTGGTTTGTTTTGTTTTTCATGCAAAACATTTCCTGGCATTTGTTTTACATTTATTTGTTTTGGAAGCTCTCAGGGAGTAGATCATGGTAAATGCGTGGTGATTGGAGGCTTTGTTGGAGTCTGTTTCTCCTTCCACCTTGCGAGGCTTCATGGCTAGTGCTTCTACTGCGAGCATGTTGCCAGCCCGAGAAGCTATTTCCCTAGTACTTCTTGCTCCTTCCTTCAGCAGATACGTTTATACTCTTGATGTATTGTCTATCCTTTTCTTATATAAGACTATCGATCTATTTAGCTTCTGTCAAACACACTACTTTTCTGATGCTTCTATATCCTTAGCATGGCAGAAGTTTGTTTTATTTTTGAGGCCGAGTGTCACTATCTAGCCATGGTTGGCCTAGAACTGGCTATATAGTCTAGTCTGACGTACAAGTCTGCAGCAGTTCTTCAGCCTCTGCCTCCCTGCTACTGGGATTACAGGTGGTTTTTCTTTATGTAGACACTCTTCACCTAACCCAAGATTCCACAAGTAATTCATTGAAAGTTGCGTTTAAAACCTGAATATATAAGGAATTTACTAGGTTGTAACTTGAGTTGAAAACTCATTCTTACAGTTATGGCAGAACCGTTTTTTAATAAGTAGTCCATGATTCCCCTCTCTGAACTGAAGAGACATCTTGATGCACTGTTGTGTGCCTTTATGTACTGGCATTTGGTTTTGTTGGTGTTGTCCTTCTGTTTGCTGTTATGAGTTGGGATTTCTTGTTCTTCCCAGCCAACTACTTTGCTACATAAATAGTTGTTATCCAGGGGTTTCCTGCAGTTCCTTTAACAGTTGGAACAGATTCCCAGGTGCTCTCCCGGACTTTCTCGGCAAGAAACTTCTATGTGGGGACAGTGCTGTGTGATGTCAAACTTCTCTGACTGCCTTGCCTCAGACGCCCCGCATACCCTTTTCTCCTTCCTTGTTTGACAGTGACCGTGACCATGACATCTGTTTGGTTTTTCTAGATCTTTGTACCATAATTAAACGATGCCCCAACCTCGTCCGCCTCGACTTAAGGTACTGATTTTGATCAAACTTGGGTGTCCGTTGGTTGTCTGTGAAGTGGGACAAGGGTCAGAAGAAGGGATGAAGCAGTAGCACTCTCAGTCAGCGTGGTTCTGAATCCTTCTTCCTTCTGGTTGCAGTGACAGCATCATGCTAAAGAATGACTGCTTTCCAGAATTTTTTCAACTCAACTACCTCCAACACCTCTCGCTCAGCCGGTGCTATGATATAATACCTGAAACTCTACTGTAAGTATGTTTTGCATTTCAGCAGAGACCAAAACCCAGTAGTAAAACGAATCCATGTTCAGAACATGAACATTGATATTAATTTGCCACAAAATGCCTGGGAAAGAATATCGAAATAGTTCACAGAATGTTTGCTTAAAATATCTGGTAATCCTGAATTGACTGAGCTTATTAACAGATGCTGTTGGCATCACGGTGTTAGAATGCTGTCCTAGTGTCTGTGAAGGACTTACAAAAGCTTTACCTCTGAGGCACCCACTGAGAGCACAGAAGGCAGACCCAATGTGAGTGGGAGACATCTCCCATCCCTTCTTAAAGTTTACAGAGAATTCCTATAATCTAACAGTGGGCATCCCGATGGTCAGACAAGGTGAAGGACTGGCAGATGAGAAGAACTAGTCTATGAGAGCCTGATGCTGGGCTGAACAGAGGGCATATTACGTAGGTCCATAAAGTTAAGAATCTTCCGGACGTTGCTTACTTCATTCCAAAGTCTTCCTTACACCAAGTACAAATGTATAGCCGTTTCCTTGAAAACCACAAGGGATTAGAACCTTGCACTTTGCCAGGTGCCCTTCTTTGTACTGCAGAAAGGTCACGTGGCTTGGCAGAGACCGTGGTACTATTTTCTCTTGCTATCAGAATGCCAGTATTAATTCTGCCTACCTAAAAATGGTGAATTTGAAGACAAATTATTTATTCCTCAAATGAATAGATTAGATCAGTTTCGGTAATAAATAATGTATAAAGAATTGAGTAAAACTGGGAAGTCTGGTAATTATGTGACTGAATCAGTCATTTTACCTCGTCTCCTGAGCCTCAGCTAGTATCCCGTTTAGAAAACCACTACCTAAAAAGGATGCAAATGTTGCAGGTCAAATTCGTATGCATGGAACTCTGATAAAAGTCCCCTGCATCCAGAACTCCTAGGATCTTGCAGTAGTTACACAAAGTATCTCCATCATCTGCTCTTGCCAGTCAGACTCCTCCCTTCCCTGGGCAGCTCCCCAGTTCTTTTCTCAAGTGAATCTGCAGATCTTGGGTTTGTTCCTTCACTGTGAAAAGAAGCTGCACAGTACTTAAATGCTTTCTTTCTTTCTACCCGTTTTGATCCTTGCCGTTTTAATCGTTTGTATCCTGTGGGAGCACGGCTTACCTGCACAGTTCTCCCTACATGATCAGTGAAGAGCATGAGGCTCAACCTAGGGGAGCTGAGGGAGTTACTGCTTGTCAGAATCTGACCTTTGAAGACATAAGGCAGTCCAGGGCTTTAGTTTCCAGTCAGCAGCAGAGTTGAATGAGAACTGTATGATGCCGGTTCTCTGAGCATCATATAAATACTAGTGACTCTTTAAGGTGAATTCATTGGTGCCATACCTAAGATGAGTCTTTCAGACAACTAACACATTTGAAGGTCTTAGTACCGGTGTGTCTCAAAGACACTGTCCACACAGCAGCCTGAGACACACTGAAAAATAGCTGATGTCTTATCTCAGAAGTGGGAAAGTAAAATGTGAGTCTTTGATAGTGTTCTAAAATATTTCAGAAACCTTATAGTTCCCCACCGCTGCAAACCCCTGCTATATTTACTTTTATCTTAATTGGCGTTACCTCCCACTGAATTTTTCTTATAAGTATTCCCTATTTCTCATTCCGTGATAAACCCAAGATGGAGAGAAAACTGATTTGAAATTAAGAGAATTGGAATTCATTAGATAAGAGATTCATTAGATAAGACATTTTTGGGTTATGTCAAAAGAAGCAGAATTATGCGAACGATGGAAGGAGCAAACCTTGATGTTTCTAAGCGTCTTTTTACTGTTTTTGAGATCAAGTCTCAGTATTTATCCTCAGGCTGGCCTATGGTCCAGCCTCAGCCACTTGTATGATGAATGCCTTTTTATTAAACTTGAACTAAGGGCCCTAAAAAACTTAATCTTACTATTTTACACAAGTTAAAGAACGTCCTGTAAACAGTTCCCTTTCCTCTCCCGTTGTAAAGACATAGGCCTGTGACTGTTTTTCGGCGTTATGGCCAATGCACACAAGAGGCAGTGATGGTTTTTGTGGTGGGGTCTCGTCCTGTTTCCTGCAGCTCCCTCTCACACAGAAGGCCGTGTGACGCTTCCTCACCAGCTCTCCCAGAGCTGCTGCACGAACGCTCCCTCTGCCATCTGCCGAAGCTCGTTGTCTTTTCCTTACTCCCACCAAGTTTCTCCTTTTAAATATTATCCATTGCAGATGACTCACAGCTAGGCTGCCCGGATATCCCAGAACCTGAGTTCTCAGATGCGCAAATGTCACATAGAAGTTGTGCTAGGGGTTGCTCTCCTCTTGAGTGGTGACGGGCGTGACCTCGTCTGCAGTGCACGGCTGTTCTTTGTATTTGTTTGTGCATTCCAGAAGTTCAAAGATAAAAGATGCAATATGCTCCCCTTGACCTCCCTTTTGATCTCTTGTGACCTCCTGACCTCACTGCCCCTTATAAGCAAACATGTTCATTTTTAGATGGTGCTTTTATTTTCCAACTTATTCTGCATCTTGTATTCTGCCACAAGCAGTAAACAGTGTGGTCCTTACCTGTACCATTCATAGATTTAGAGGGGTAATGAGATGACCCATAGAGCCTCAGCACAGATGGGCCTCAGACCTAACAAACCCTCTGGTTTCAACCATTCTGGGGGATCAGTGGTTCTGGGGCAGGTGAGTGGCATGGACTGACAGCCTTCAGGACACTGTATAGAGTATGCTGGAAGGCTGAGCCGTTGGCAGCCGAGTGACAATACAAACCTGCTTTGTTTGAATACATAGTGACTGTGACAACATCAGAGGTCACTGCTGTGCTCACTGATCTCCAGGGGGCTGGGAGGGGGGGCGGGAATGTGCTGAATTTCTAGAATAAATGTTCCTTGTCCTGAGACTTTGCTCTGTGTCCCAACCTAGAGCAAACACAGACCAGAGAGATGAAACTGGGCATGCAGACCTGTTAAAAAGAATCAACACCAAAAACCAGAAAGTGTTTTCTTTAGATAAACAGGGTCACATTTGTGTGACCCTCAGATCTCACTGATAACACAGCTGTCTATCAGGTAGCATGGAATGTATGCAAACGTCTGTCCTGTCAGTAATAAGGAAAATATGTAGGAAAAAGGTCACTGTCTGCTATAAACTGGTATCCCGTTTTTATGTGTAGCCTCTATAATCACAATTAAAGAACGGCCTAAGGACGTCACTGGTGGGTTTCAGTGGAGTATGGCCTTGGTGAGCCACTGCCAAACTGCCATCAATGCTGTTGGTGGCCTCTGTTGAGAGAGCATAGTTCAAATAAAGATCATGTCCAGATTCTTAAATTACATGTGTCTTGGGGATGTTCTAGTTGACATCACAGTGAGACATTTGCTTTTACCACTTCTGGCTTGCTAGCTCACATCACGGTAAAATCACAGTAGCCCTTCCAGAGATCTATGTGGACTAAGAATGGAGAAAGTAGGCAAATTGAATTCAATTAGAAAAAGAAAAAAAAAAAAAAAAACTAATGAAACTGCATGGTTCACAGGAGCCACACTGAAGGAAACACTCAGGCTTGGTTCCCAGACACACACAGGTCGGGCTGTTTTATTTCCTAGCTTTCCCTTCCCTGGGTTATTTCCATAAATCATTTCTTACGGATTATGTCTTTAGGCTGCATTCTGTAGACTTGATAAACAATAGACAATGATAACCAATGGGCTATAATAACTAGTCTGACAATTGTCATATCTCCTGGAATTTGTTCTTCCTTTCCAGTGAACTTGGAGAAATCCCCACACTAAAAACACTACAAGTTTTTGGAATCGTGCCAGACGGTACCCTTCAGCTACTGAGAGAAGCTCTTCCTCGTCTGCAGATTAATTGCGCCTATTTCACCTCCATTGCAAGGCCGACTATGGACAACAAGAAGAACCCGGAGATTTGGGGTATCAAGTGCCGACTGACTCTGCAAAAGCCCAGTTGTTTATGAAATGCTTACTGCAGGGCAGTGTCTCCTCTTCCCCTGGAAGGAGGAACACAGACAGCAGAGCCACTTGCTGGAGACCTTGGTTATTCTATTGGTTTTGCCTTAGTCTTCACTTTACATGTGTGTTAGGGAACCATTTGCGAGGGACAGCCAGTGAAGTGTTACTTTCTCAAAAATATAGAGACAATTCTGTCAGTGCTGTGCCCTTGGGGCCTAAGTGTGAGGTCTTTGGAAATTTTAGGTGAGCCTATTATTTCAAAATGCTTTTTTAAAGCAAAATTTGAGCCAACTCTTCCAAGTGTCCTTCTGATTAAGTCTATTTAGGATCAAGTTTTAAAAATTACCCCTGGCTAACAATCTCCATGGTGTTTGTCCTAACTTTTTTATCTATTTAATTATTCAGTATTTTATAAAACTTGACTTTGAAGAATAAGCTATATGTGTGGTGAGCTGGACGGAAGCAGCTGAGGCTGGAAGCATTTGGGGCGGTCTTTTCTGGGAGTAACACAGTTCAACTTTGTGCAGGTATAAAGTTAGTGTAAGAGAAGCACAGTCCTGCGTGGTGTGCCTTACACTCTAAATGAGAGGAAAAAGACACAGACACACACAGCCAGAGCAGGGGGATAGGACTGGTGCAGGATTTGAAACCTCAAACACTTTTTGCTAAAACCAGGTTAATATGAAGTATCCTTTAATGTTTTTTTAGGAACTGTGCTATTTCCAGAATCTTAAATTAGGAAAGGAAATCTACTTGTGTGCTTTTTAAACTGTATAATCACTGTATGTTACAATATATGTGGGTTGTTTAGCTTTTTAAAATTACTTGCTTTGTTTTAGGAATGTGGTATTATTCTAGTCAGCATTCTGAAGCGTCAGACAGAATTCCGCTGATCGGGTATGCTGATCATTCCTTTAGTACTGCAGCTATTTCTATATTACTCTGAGATCAAGGACTTGACATTCTTTTAAGTGAGCTTATACAGTAATTGCTTGAAACTGCCCATTAGGTTACTGGACCTGAAGTTGTTAGGTAAGACTGATTTCACACAGGAAGCGTGGGCATGGGCAGCTACAGAGCAGGTGGCACGGCTGGCACTTCAGCTGAGTGTTTAAGACTCACTGGGCATTAAACCTTTTGATAAGAGATGTGCTTTTTAGCACTTGATACAGAGAAGCAAAAGGATTAAATTGTGTTTCTTAGAAAACGAAAAGAAAAAAACGATTAAGGCAGTAACCTCTTTTATTCGAGTATTTCAGACTACAATCCATTTCTGTTACCCTCTTCATCAAAACCTTTGAGTTAACGACGTGAGGTGCCTTCATCTGCTCAGACCTAAGAACATTTTAAGTGTCACACAAGAATGGTCATGCTTCAAGTCCCTAGTAGTTAAAAGAGTGCTAACTACTACTTGAAACTATTGTTTACACATTCATGATGGGCTGATGGCAGACTCTGGTTGGACTCTGGCCTCCAGGCGCCCTCAGACATACAGTACCTGTTCTTCCTTACGCAAGTCCAGCTGTGAGCTATTTTTGCCAACATGTCGCAGTAATCTGTATTTTTGTATGTGATTTCTACTTTTATAGACCGATTTTAAAATAAAGTACATTTTTATAAGAACAAGAACTTGAGCTACTATTTATATCCTTTTCTGCAGTCCTTAAATTTAGAAAGCATCAAGTTTGGGTGCCACAAGTGCCACCTGTCCCCTTGTACTTAAATCACAGTGCATCTGAATACTGTTACAGGCCCGTCGGCCTTCATGTGCTCTCAAGAACACTGATAAACTACTGGAATTCCACTGGCCGATGTGACGTAACACTGGATCAGCCTGTATTGTTTTCCATGCTTTAGACAGTTTGAACAGCTCGTGCCTGAGCTTCCAATAGTTCAGTCCATTTGAACTTTTCATTTTAATACCAGGCTGACAGTTCCCAGGTTTACTGATTGCTTTTTAACAGTACCATTATAGTTCTGATTTCATTTTTAATGATGGAAAATGTAAAGTATATACATTGGGCCTCATCATCCGTTTCAACAATCCTGGCCAGACTTATTACTCTGATTTCATCCATTCACTCATGCAAAGATAAGTTTAAAACAAAACACAGACTTGTAATTTCATAAGTACCTCTGTATCTCTGTATATATAAAAGATAGAGGTTTGACATTAATTATAAGCACTGAATGTCAAAAAGGGGTTGAAGAGCGGTCTCCAAAAGTGTTTCCTTGTGTGCTTTCTCTGTTTTCTGAAATAAGACTTCATTGGCGTCACAATGGCGTCAAGATGGCTGTGTAGCCCCAGCTGGCTTTGAACTTGGGATCCTCAGGCTCTGCCTGCCAGGTGCTTGCTGGGATCAGAGGCTTGTATCACCATTCCCAGTGTTGATCGGTGTCCCCCTTAAAGGTCCACCTGCTACGTTCAGTGTGTGTGTGTGTCTGTCTGTCTGTCTACCTGCAGAGGCCAGAAAATGGGGGGGGGGGGGGGTCCTCTTTAGCTCCTTATCTAATAAGTGATATGACTTAAAATGCCTTAAAGTCCACCTTCCTTAAAGAACGAAATAGCCTTCTTGTTGACTTATGCCCTCTAATCCCTCATAAAGTAAAATAACTGCATTAGAGAACATAAATCAACTATTCTTTTGGAAACAATCTTTTGAGATAGGGTCTTACCATAGAGACCAAGCAGGCTTTTAGCTCAGTTTTACCCTTACCCCCCAGATGGTTAGGATTACAGTTTGGCAGTGTATTTACTTATCTTATGTCATCGCATTAGTTGTTATCCCTGGGATGTTTTTAATGCCCTTAAGTATACGGATATAGATAAACGCAGCGTTAAGAGCGCCTCGTGATTTCTCAACTTATAGTATTTTCATAGCTTAGCAGTTAAGTGTCCTCCAAGTACTTTTTATCATTCTGTTTGTGTATGAAGAGGTAAGTAAGTGAGGGGTATGCACACTTGTGTGTGGGTTTCTCAGGAGGACGTGTCTTGCTGTATCATTCTGAACCTGCACCTAGCCTAGCAGCCTACAAGCTCCAGCAATTCTTTCTCTGCTACACACCACTCCAGCTCCCATGCTTCACTTCCTTAACGCAGGCAAACTGTGGCCACAGTCAGCTTTTTAGATGGCGGCTGGGCATTTGAACTCATATCTTTCTGTTTGTGTAGTAAGAGTCTTAAATGCTTGAGCCATTGGCCCAGCCTTAATTTCTTACCTGACACTTTAGCTCAAATGAATATATTATGATTATTTGTTATTCTACTTGCATAAAAATGAAATTGTTTTGTTACACAGAAGCTATCCATTCAAGAATATTAAACATAATGGAACATCAAAAATATTAAACTGTTATATGAGAAATGTATTTTTGAATTAAGCACTTTGCCTTCTGAATAGGCAGATTCAGATTACCATTCTGTTACATAATGGCAATGAACCAAGTCTACAGTACACAGAGTACATGCCTGTAGGGATAAAGACTTGAAGCAGTATTTAGAGGAAAACGTGGGTTTTTAATATAGTGATTTCAGAATAATTTAGGAAATAAGAAAACAAAGTAAAAATGAACAGACAATGGTTTAATTTTATTTGCATAAAGTGGTCATTAAAGGTTAGCCCATTTAAAGACATTTTTGATATTCTAGCATCCTTTGCTATTAGTCTATTACAAATAAATCCCTGCCTGCCACAGAGCAGAAGTTAGATTATAGGCAGAGCATAGTAAATAATTTTAATATTTTCCCAAGGGTAGCTTAAGAACAATTCCACGCAGCTAGTTACCAGTTAATGGTACATAGAAACAGGTCTGTAGTAAACCATGGACAACCAGATGATATATTAAAGATATGAGTGGCGTCTTTTTTTTTTTTTTCCTAACAAGGTATTTTAACCCTTTTACGTGAAATTCTATAGTGTAGAATTTAACTTTCATATAAAGGGAGATCTTAAATATATCTTTTTTTAAAAAAGTTAAAGTAGAAATCAGAGTTGGCTCAGCAAAAACACTAATTTATTTCCTTCTACAGATAGTCAGGAAAGTGTGCTGAACAAACACAGATCGAAATTACCTCACACAGTGACAATTCATTATTTTTCATTGTTAGGAGCAGCGTGTTGAGTTTGGCAAAGCTAAGAGCATTTGATCTGATTGTACATCCAAGCTTTAGTTTCTGACTTCTGAGCTCACTGGGCCCAAGTTCCATAGTCTATTTCAATGTCTATGCAACATACAGATATATACCTACTATGTGATACAGATATATATCTATAACATTTGATAGGTGGCACAGAATGAATCTTCAATAAACATTTTGTCAATAAAAAAAGCAATTTCACCAACAAGTGAAAAATACACAAATCTGAAAAAACTGGCATGAAAATTCCACCCATTATTTAGCAATGAGAGCTTTTTGTGAAAACGAAATCAAGAATTAAAATGGTCTCCTCCAAAAATAAAAGTGGTTTTCATACTTGAAGATGGCAGGCTCTGAAGATTTATCTCGTTGTTAAGTTTTAGAATACAGGAAATGAAAATTACAATACCAGCTTAAGGCAATTCCAGAACTATGTCTTGGGTCTTACATGTTTACTAAAGAGTCTATCCCCAATACTAAAGGAAGGGTTTCTGAACACTTTACCGAACTAACAGAACACAATCATTGATTATCCTTCTAATCCTTGATTTCATAATAGAAATTAAAAACAGGAGAGGAGCTACTAGACTCAGTTGCCTGAACAAATACAAAGCTTCATGATTTTTCCCATAGATGTGTTTCATCTAGCACTGTTGACATACCCAAAACAAGTCACAATTTGTCTACAAATAATCTTAAAAACGATCCCACTTTTTTTTTTTCAATCAGTAGTGATTTCATCACTGTTTCCTAGAATTAGAAAATTCTTAGCTATATAAAACACATTTACCAACTTCAGTTAAGTCAATATCAGGATTTATCAAAATTTTCCATCATCAAAATTTTTAAAAATCTTTACTTTTAGGTACTATAAAAATAATGCACTAATCAAATAATACATGTGGCCAATTGCACAGAGTTAGGAAGAAAACACTTGTACAGTTAAATTTCAAATCCTAAATCCTCACTCCTTTATTTAACCTGCCTCTCTAGAGTATCAATGCTCTTCGTTACCAACTGTAAATAATACAGAAGCTTTCACATAATTCTAGTCCATTTAGTCCATCTGTCTCATGGTGAGCAGCTCTTGTCTGTCAGAATCAGCAGGCGAACACATGCATCCCACTGTGTCACCTTGACACTAGTGGTAGCCTGTCATTAAGAGCCATAACAAGGTCGGTCTGTGGCTGGTCATCTGTATCTGCAGGAAAAAGTGTCTCTAGTAATCAAATCCGTCGTCGGAGGAAACCCTTCACTGTTCTAAAATCACAGTTCGAAGCTCATCTTCTTTATTGATCATCATGGAAGCAATGGCTCCATCGTTAAACTCAAAAGATGTTCCTCCATCCACAACCATGCAGGCATCCCAACATCGAGAACGAACACAAACTCTAAGTGGAAGAAGACGACTCGTTAAATATCAAGCTCTTAACCCTAAGTAAATTCTGATTTTTCTTAACATAACTAGCAGCTTATCTGGCCTTGATTGTGAGAGTTAGCTGCTCCCTGTTTGGGCAATCAGTGACTGTAAACAATATGGGCACATGATCTACATCTCAAGTTTAAAATTCAAGGTAGAACCATTCACTTAAGTGTTATTTCCATTACAAGGATTTTAAGTGCTGAGCTGAGTACATTCTCCAGTATCATTTTTCTTAAGGATTATGTAATGTAAGCAGAGAAGAGTAAAAGTCTCTAATGTACAGCTCAATGAACACAGCGCCAGTACTTTCAGCTGCTATTCCCACCCCTCCTCAAGTAGACCACTATCCATCGCTGTAGATAACTGTCCAATCTTGAACTCTGCTTCTGTCATACTGTTTGGGGATATTTTAATTCCACGAATGAATAAGGTTAAGCATTTTTTTAAACATTATTAAATATGCTTTGCAAAACCAAATATCTTTGGCTTTCTTTTTCTAATGTACTGGCTGCCTTTTACAGATTTACTAAAATTTTTATATGTAGGCTGAGTGGCCCTTAACCAAAATGCCTAGAAATAAAAATCTTTTAGATAAGATTATATATACATGTGTGTGTATGTATATATAAAAAATGAGGTATCTAGGGATGAAATATATGTATATATGTCTATATCTGTGTATATGTATGCATGTGTGTATATATGTGTGTGTGTGTATATATATATATATATATATATATATACACATATACATACATTTATACATATGTAAACAAAATGAGGTTTCTGGGGATGAAACCCAGATCTACACAAAATTCATATTTCATGGACACTGTACATTCAGTATACACATAACCTCGAGTAACTTAATACACTTGGAGCACATCTGCACTTTGACTGTGATATCACACAGGATTCCACCTGTGGCACTGTGTCTATGCTTCTGGAGCAGTGATTTCAGATACTCTCAAATACCTTGAGATAGACCAGATATCTTCTGCAAATTTACTTATCGACCTTTTATTGTTCAAGCACATTTCATGCTATGTTTACACTATCTTTTCCAATCACCTGTCATGAAGCCTATCGATATCAGTTAACATTCTGAAACAAGACAGTTAAATATAAATACATACAAATAAGCTTAGATTTGCAAATCTAAATTAACTCTCACTTGAATAAAGCCGAGGCTACAATGTTTATTCCTAGCAGGAGAAAAAAACACAGTTGTCTTAAGGACTCAGCAAGAAAAGGATGGTTTTGCTTGTTTGTTTCCTCTTAAATGTATTACTGGAACGAGAGAAGAGACTGAGGCTGCTTACTTTGAGGAGAAACAACGCTGTCGGCTGCTGGAGAAAACTCTGTTTGCTATTGGCTCTCGAATACTGAAAAGTATTTTTGGTTCTTCTGGGCTGTAGAGCAGGGATTCGTTATATTCGTTTGTTACTATAAGGGAAGAACAGCAGAGTTAATAAAGAACGGTCACGTCCGAGGAGCACGTTTGAGGAGCATGCCATTTCATTTCCGACTGAAAGCACGTGGTGAGCGTCTCTTGGGAACTCATTACATACTCTCCCATAAAAGCCTTAGGAATAAGTGAGCATTAGGTTCAGTTTTTATCCCACAAGAAGCATCCATCACCCACAACAGAGAGGAAACAAGTACAAGTGGGAAAAGAAGAAAAATGAATACTAAAAAGTAGGGATGAAGCAGTAAGACAAACTCAAAACTGCTGTCAAGTTCCTGACAGAAGCCATCTAGGAAAGGCTACAGCAAGCAAATGAGTTTCCTGGAGATGGCTGCAGTGGGTGCATTCTGGAGAGGCACAGCCGGGAAACCCCATCCCCGGCTTGCTTCTCACTGCCAGTGTGCCTTTCCTATCACTATTACGTGGCCTAATGATTCCTGGGCATCAGCCCACTCACTCTGTTGGGCAAATTTCCTGCAGATCAACATGAAAATGAATTTTCATGAATTAATGCTGTTTAGATGAATTAATGACCTTATAGAATTTAAATAATTATAGGGAGAAAGTTTAAGGAAATAGTTTTAGTTGTTTTGCTAGAAAGATGTAGTAATCAAGTTAGAATCAAGAACAGAATGTGCCCTCCTTTCATAGAATGGTAAGTAAGGGCTGCATAATGAGGATCACAATGAGCTTTCATGAACTGCACTAAGAAGAGAAACAGGCTTGGGACAGATTTGGGATCAAGGAAAAACATTCATTCTAGGTCAGGTCCAAGGATGAGGCCACAGGTGTGCACTATGATAAAGCAAGGCCATGTGAAACTGTTGATTTGAACTTAGAATGAAGCACTGCTTTGAACTTACTATCGGCATCCTTCTTTTATTCCCCTTTTGTGTAGCATTTTACCCACGAGGTAATTTTATAAAGAACTTTTGTCTAAGAAGGTATAAAAAGACTGGGAGAAGAAATCAAGTGGGGCTTTGGGGCTCTGCTCCATCTACCAAATGTGTAGATGTGTGTATGTCTGTCTGTCTATATGTATGTATACTTTAAGAGTTCAGAGTTTCTTGCTGGGCATTGTTGCCAGTCCCAGATAATTAAGTTTTGCTCCGTCAGCAGTGCTGACCCCATAAACCACCTATCACCATACCCCATTGCTGCCTGCCTCAGTTTACCTTATGATGTCAAATCTGGCATTTGACAGGTTCCCTCAGGTATCACATCAGAGCTAACAATAGTAAGAAAATGCAGCCTCAGACCATCGAGGGCAGTACACTTTCTCCAGTGAGACTGCTGTTTTTCAAGATACTTGTAGAAACTTTTAGGACTCATTTTCTATCTAACAGGCACCAGCAGCTTGGCAAGCAGAATATGCATTAGTTAGAGACAACTAGACAAGCCAGGTATGGCAACACATGTGTACGGTCCCAGCTGCTTGAAGGTAGGAGGATGACTTAAGCCCAAGAATAGTTTGAGGCCAGCCTGTGTACCAAAGATTGTTGTCTCTTCGAAGAAAAAGGGAGAAAATAGAAGAGGACAACTATCCAGGGAAGTTAAGAGTCACAGTTTAGTGGAGTTCCACATTAAAAGGAAACAGTAAGACTGTCTGTCTAATAATATGCCTTATTTGTGGAACTATAGTTAGAATTTTATGTGTATGTTCCTAAAGTTGCAGTAAGGACATTATCTAAATGATCCCAACATTTATTATCAGAATGATCTGATTCATGTATGCCCTGAGGTAATTTGAAAGTATTTGAACTTGAAAATGTACTTAGGACTCATGGCTCCTGAGCAGCATGGTGGCCGCTCCAGGAGGCCTGTATGCTGTGTGCCTTCTTGTGGCTGACGAGGCGCTACAGCCTGCAGCCCAGCCCTGCCCAGCTCCCAGGAATTACTTCATAGCAGCAACACTAGTCTGGGAAAGGCTCAACAATCAAGGTACACGGCTTCTACTAAAAGTGTCATTTTTTTAAATCCTTGGTAAGGTTAAAATTCCATATTTGGGTTCTTTTGTCTTATTTTGCTTTTTTCAAATCTAACCTACCACAAAAGTAAAATAGAAAATGTGCTATCTATGGAAGAAACTTCCAGAGAGTGGTTCTGGAAATGTCTGTGACAGCAACTGCCACTGACCAGCTAGCTTCTGTACACAACTCAAAATCTGCAAAGTATCCACTCAGTAAAGCCTTTACACATTATCAAATAAAAGCTCACCTCTGTATTCTGGGTACAACTTCAGTAGAAATTATACAAATGTTAGCTGTATTATGTTTACTGTGTTGGGGTTTGCTCTTGACATAACGTTAGTACACATTTGTACGTAAGGCACAAATGAGGTAATTATCTGATTCATGTATGCCCTGAGGTAATCAGGACACTCAGAACACCCACCACATCTATCTTTGTTTAGTTCTCATGATGTTTAATCTAAGTTATATAACGGGAAATTGCAGGTGCCAATTTCCTTTCCTTGATACCAATTTAGTGCTAATGCTAACTGACAAGCCATGACTAAAATCTTTTAAGTCTCAAACTGAAAATAAGCAGAATCCATTCGATACTGTTAATACCACAAAAATCAGGACCAGGACTAAGGAAAAACCTACTGGGACAGCATCAATTTAAATATAGTTTCCTATTTAAAACACATCCATATTCACCCTATTACCCAGGAAGTACTTACAGTTGCAGTAACGTAACATATGGGCTGTATTTCATGGTGAACACAAACACAGTATAAAACTCCAGCTTCAGAATAGGAAAGATGGCTCACAGGTAGAGATACCTGCCATCACACCTAATGATTTGAATTCACATCCACAGGAGGCAGCCATCCTCCTGCCTCCAAAAGATAAAAGAACCAGCCTCTGTTAAGTTGTGCTCTGACCTCCACAAGCAGCATGGACGTGTGTGTGTGTGTGTGTGTGTGTGTGTGTGTGTGTGTGTGTGTGTGTGTGT
>JANHMN010000014.1:45903121-45922737 GCA_030674055.1 Rhabdomys pumilio | reverse complement strand
TGTGTGTGTGTGTGTGTGTGTGTGTGTGTGTGTGTGTGTGTGTGTGTATTCACAATAAATAAATAAATATGTAATTTAAAAGCCTTTTCTTGGGAGCCCTGCTTTAAAGTTACCTTTTTTAGCCACATTTAACAGGACAGTGTTGTGACACCTAGTTAAGCAGACGTTCGTAATGCTGTTCTTTCTCAAAGCTGACAGACATAAGCTATCTGTAATAAGCTATCTGTAACGAATACCATGTGGTACCAACCTTTTTCTACCAATTCTTTGTTCAATGGAAGAGTCATATTTCCTTGTCGTCTTGCTGTTGACAGAGGAGAGATGGAAAAAGCTTCAGTTCATATTGTAACTCACACAACACAAATACACAGCATGCCCATTACACAGTACACAATAACTCAGCAGTATACAACAGCGGTTTCAGTACTCACCAATACTTAAAACATCTTCAACAGCCTGCGCTGCGACCCTGTTAATATTGAATGACCTAGAAAAAAAGCAAGCACATAGTTCTTGTTTTTGTCCTAAAAGCACACTAAAGAGTGGGAAATATATGATGTACTTTAACATATAAAGAATTCTTAAAATTAAGACAACTACAAATTAGGGGTTAAAACAAAAAAGTCTATTGCTGTGGTTATGATGGGGAAAGTCTCCTTATTCTTGAGAGGAATACAGAAGCTGCAACTAGAGACCACTTAAGCACTGCAAAGATTTTAAAGTAACCTGTTGCCAATTCTACAAAGAATCCTAATTTGATAAACTGCGTAGGAACTGAAGTGTATCTCCACACATTCCATTTCCACATATAACGCAGACTGGAAGCTGTCTTAAGAAGCTAACTGATGCCAGTCTATGGGGTACAAACATGTATCGCATTTACAGGACTGATGAAAAGGGACCATCACTTGCTAAGCACTGCAATTCTTATGTCCTACTCCTGTGGGAAAATGTCGGGCTATGCAAAGATGAGCTTTCTCCAAACATTTTTCAGCCTGTATACATGGTTAGATTTCACATTTTAGCCCCGCTCACTATAGAACCATGGCATGAAGTCCTAACTCAGGGAACCCAAGTGAACAACATCCTCAAGCCTGGCTCACCAGCCCCCATGGGGACAGTCCGTAGTGTCCCTCCTCCTGCAGCTCAATACAGTGATCTTAGTCACCATGTAGGGAAGCAGCAGAGCCACAGGATGGCAGGAGTCTTCCTCCCTGCATAGTTACTAAAGGAGAGCTGCCTGTCAGCTAGGAAGGCCCACGCTGGGTGTTAATGAGCTGTTACTGTATTAGACCACTAAGACTGGGGGTTTTCTGTTACCCTGGGGTTTGTTATAGCTTACCCTGAGTCTCACACTCCCACAAAGTTCATATTCAAAACAAAAACCAATGTCATAAACTTTTTTTCTCCATCAAGAATCATAAGACAAGATGAAGAAACAGAATCCTAATCTTTCCTGTCACGTGGTGAAACTACTAAGTGGTTTACTAAGCTCGCCTAACTCCCAACCTGTACTCAAATTACAATATTATGTCCTTTCTTACAGAGAATGCTGTGGAAGACAAAGGAAAGATTCCCTCCCAGGAACCATTTCTAATTCTCACTTTGGACTTCAACAGATGCGCTTACCATTTTCAGTTGAAAAGATATTTCCATGATCAGTGAAACCTGTTCATTATCACACTTACGAGATGGTTAAAAACTAATTTTGCAATTTATCATATGATATAATTTTTACAATTATTTGTTATTTTGGGAGATGGGATGGGGAATGGGAAGTGCACGTATCACTGCCACACAAGAGGAAGTCAGGGAGTTAACTTTTGGGAGTTCTCTTCTTCTACCATGTGAGCCCTGGGGACTAAATGCTTGTGGCAAGCTTGGCAAGTGCTTCATCCACTGAGTCACGCTGCCAGCCTGGCTCATGAACAAAAGGAAATGATGCCTATGAAAAGACAGCAAACAAATGACGTTACACAAGCCTAACCTGAGAGTGACACTTGACAGAGGAGATTCTATTTATTTTACTTTATTTTATTTTATTTTATATTTTATATTTTTATTTCATATTTTCATTTCATTTCATTTTTCTTTTATTTTGAGGCAGAGTCTTACTATGGAGCCCCCAAGGACTTCAAACTATTATCCTCTTACCTCAGCCTCTTAAGTGCTGGGATTTAAAAGGCTTGCCGCAACATAACAGCTTAGAACTAAAATAACATTGTGTGTGCTATTTTTGAGAGCATCCATTTATTTAAGAAAGGTCTGAATAAATATGTACTAGGCACTATACCCTGCTACACGTAAAACTTGAATAAGAGGAAAAACAAAACACTAGCCACCCTTTCAAACCATCGTCCTGTTAGCCGAGTAACAGTGCTCTCTCTGCCAGCTCTGAGAGAAGGTGAAGGATGAAAGGGGTCCCCTCACTGTGCTTAGGAAAGAAACCAAGGTGAACAGCGACTGCCTACAGAGAGCAGCACTTGAAGGCTGGACGCTTTCACACTGGGTGGAAAGTAGAGTATTCAGAAATCCAGAGCAGGAAGATCAATTGAACAAAAACAAAGGGCTAAAGGAGAGCAAGGTATGTGCTGAGAATGACAAGCAGGCTTCGGTGCTGGGAGCACTGATGGGTAGGGTGAGGGCTCAGGCATGGAGAGAGAGGACAACAGCCATGGCAACACTCACCAGGGTGTACGTGTCAGACCAAGCAGTCTGTGGACAGCACCAGCCAGGGTTAAAGCAGTCAATGCACACTCTGCGTGTGTTTAGATACAGCACTCTGCACCTTACCACCATCACTCTGTTGGTAGTGTTTGGCTGACAGCCAGGAGAAAAGGAGGCCAGGCACAAAGAGTATCTAGCAAAAAAACGATGACGCTCAGACCCAAGCAGCAGCAGCAGCAGCAGCAGAAGCTGAGAAAGCTGGCACCCACTTGGGAAGGGCAAAGACATGGCATGATGTGTGTGGAGGGGAGAGCAAAGGGCGGCAAGAAGGAGAGAGTGAGAATTGGGGGAGTAATGTTTTTCCTGTAGAGGCGGAGTCTGAGTAGTTAGTGGCAGAGGCAAACAATGCATACAAGACAGGGAAAAATCTGCAGCCAGGAAGATGAGCTTTGAACGGCACACAAGAAAATGCAGACGTACCCACACAGGATATAAAGTACACTTGGTTGCTTAAGCGAGTTTATACACCTTGACAGGCAGCATCCCACGACACTCACCAGGCCTTTGATCCTGTCCCAGTACACAAATTGAGCCCTGAACTCTTCTGCTTCTCCCATGGGCCATCATCAACGGAAATTTCATAGTAGGAAGCCCTAGGAATTCAAAAGGAAAACTGTGTTCACCGAGATGTGTGAGGCCTTCAAAGTTCATGAAATTTAAGTAAAATCAGCTTGTCCAAGACATATCTGACTTGGCAGGCATAGACATTACCATGCTAATATTCCAGTCCTGATTATGTGAAAAAAAAAAAAAAAAAAAATTAGAAGGAAACCCGTTGCTTATCTGCATGGCTTCCTGATCTACATATCCCTTCCTATCAAAACATTAGTGTTCCAGACAGGGCTTGGACAGCTCTCAGTGCTGCTCTCATGGGACCTAATACGGCACCTCCTTTCAGATTTCCCTCTATATCTAGTTCTTTGTGCTAAATTCTTCTTTACGCCATATGCTAGTATACCATTTTAAATGGTAGTGGGCTAACAGATAAAAAACCATGTAGAAAATTCTCAGCCAACTGTATACCAGCAGACAAAAAAACGAAAAGTAAAATCAGAACTATCATTTCTTCAACAATTGACATGTTTTAGAATAGTCCATAAACATGAAATCAAATGAGTTTTTTGACACCAGCAAGCATGACACTATTCTTTAAACACAGAGTGGATGGCAGAAAGAACTTCAGAAATATATAAAACCCTGCTATGTATAAACTGTCTTAAAATGATGGTGTCACTGACAAACACTGTTTCTTCAGCAAATGAAGAGGTTAAAATCTTAATAAGACACAGGATTTAAAAGGTCATTAAGCATACCTGCACACACTAACACTAGAGGAATTCAGTTTAACTCTTTCAACTTCTTCTCCAAGTTCCTAATGAGTTTTATGTGATGTAACTTCTTTTCATTGTTTCTTTCCTTACTGTCCTTTATAAAGGACAACAGGCCTACAATTCACCTTTACTCTATTTCACAGGTCAGTTATTTCTTCCTCGGAAAAGCACGTTAGAAGCCTATTATGCACAGACCAGGCAGCCAGATTCCCAGCCATGGCTGCTACTGTGCGAGAATGAAGCGGAGAGGAGAGCGGAGGGGATCAGAAGTAAGTGGGAGAGGATGACAGCCAGGTGAGAGGCGTGGAGCCCAAACAATGAGCAAATTTAGTGAATTTAGTGTCGTTTACATGCACGTCTATTGGGATTAGTGAATTCACAGGATTTTTGTTCAAGGAAAATTATTTTTAAGGCAGCAAAAAAAAAAAAAAAAAAACTCACAGTCCCTTTAGATTGGGTATATTTCTTCTTAAATTGTCCACTGCTACAGCCCAACAATAAGGCATTCTAGGTTAGAACAGACAGAAAAGAAAAAACATGGACTTTTAAAATGTTCTTCAATCTGAGAACATTAAAACTGAGGCAGGAAAAAACACTGCTGCCCTCCACATCTTCCAAGCAAAGTGCGTAGGGGGCCGAAGCACAGTACAGCCTCACCACAGCTCTGGGATCAGGAGAAGTTTTGTCTCTTTTATTAATTATATTATTTCATAATTATTTTATGAGAGCTACACAAATTATCTGACCCTTCTGGAACTCGCCACTCTCACTGAGAAATACCTTCCTCCAGGGGCTACTGTGAGCACTAAGTGACAGAACACAATACACACAGCTTGACAGAGAGCAGACACTTGTGTTCATGTTCTTTCTGCCTGAGGGTCTAGTCAGAGTCTTTAAAAATAAGCCCTAATGCCTTAATAAGAGTCACACTGTGTTCACCACCTCCAATGTGAATCACTGCTTGCTTATCTTACTGAAGATTTGAGGAGAGCCATAAGAACAAAAAGCAGCAGCAGCAGCAGCAGACATCACCCTGGGAGACCCCACTGACCCCGAGTCCATCATCTGGTCACAATTTCCCTTCTCCTGTACAGTAAACACCACGTATGCAGTCATGCAGGCAGCCGCTCTCTGCAGCTAGCCATGCCTCCAACAAACACAGTAGGGTAAGCCACAAACGGCTTCCCACAGGAAACACGAACTCATAGAGCTTTTTAATTTAACGGACGCTTTCTGGTGCCTTTCTCATCCTCTCCTCTCTCCTATAATCACAAAATCTCTTACCATCTCCACATTGTGTGAAATTTGACATGCAGCATGAGACAAAACTTTCTGAACTGACAGATCATATTTCTTGCTATGTTGAAATCAATACATTTTTCACCTAAGTATTTTATAAATTCTCTGTACTTTATTTCTTGGAACAATATTCTAAAATTTTAAGTGTTTATACTAATCTCCAAAATGTTAATCTACTAGTATCTTCTTCACACATACATTTGTACCCCTAGTGACTTACACATGGTGTGTAACAGGCTCACAATAGATTCTTTCCTTTCCATTAGTTTATTTATTTACCTTACATCCCGACATACCCACCTCAGCACATGATATTATTAGTGAACAAATATTACATACAATGGAATAACCACAATGATTCAAAAGGATTGTTCAAATAATTCTGCCTCATTAGTTGTCACCATTTTAATGAAAACTGGATTTATAATAAAACCACTTAGTACTAGCTGGAATGTGGAAGTCACTTTTAGTAGGCAAATCTCTCTCGTCATCAACTCCTTATGAAAGGATATGACCTGCAATTAGAAGAGCTAGCAACGGTTCGTAAGTTACAACTAGGGACTCAATGACATGACACTCAGAGAGTTGTATGGTTCTGGTAGCAACATAGGAAGAGATGAACTCAGCTCCAGTCTACACCTAATTTATACAATCTATAAAATGAGGAAACTAAGTGTAATGTACCACAGTGGAACCGACTTTATTTCATGGTGGTTATTTTACAGAGAGTAACCATGTTGTTTTAAAGAGAGGGGAAAAAAATGTTGGTATTTCAAAAAACACATTTATCAGTAATAAAGTATATGTTATATTTTTATATTAAATTAACTTTGCTAGCAATCGATATATCTATCTGTGCATGCGCATGCAATACTGTGAACTAACCTAGAGATTCAGTCATGCAAGGCAAGCACTCTGCCACTGAAGATTACCTCCAGCCCTTAATCAAGGCATTAACCTTGAACTGACGACACACTGGCCTTACGGTTGCACTAAACACGGAACAACGACAAAGCTGGATCAGGATCAAAAGCACCTTATCTGAAGCTTATGCAGTAAACACCATGCAGAGGTAACGTAAGGGATGTCCTGCAATCAACCAGCTCAGACTAGTCAAAAGTATTAACGCCACACTTGACAAAAGTGAGTGAGACTAAGGAATTACTAACTGTGTAAGCAGAAGGCCACCACAGTGAAATGGAATATGTGATTCATAATTGCATGCTATAGATAAACGAACAGATAAGCAAATCAGCTTTAAAAATACCAATAAGTAGAGACATTTTTCTCCTCTAGTGCATGTGTCTTTATGTGAGAGAAAAGGGGGAAGAGATGTATGTGCTCTAAGAGAAAATCTGTCTTATGTGTGAGTGTGTATGTGAGAGAGGCAGAGAGAGACAGAGAGAGAGAGAGAGTCTATGTGCTTGGGTGTATGTGTATATCTGAGAAAGAGAGAGTGCATGTGTGTGAGAGAGAAAGAATGTGTGTGTACGCATATGTATGTGTGAGAGAGGTTTCACTATGTTGTGAGGGAGAGAGGACGGGGAAGAGGGAGGGAGAAGAGCGCTAGGAGGATAGATTTTCCACTGCTGCCCACACCATGACCTCGAGCTCGGTGGCCTTGCGCTCTAACAAGACTGTTAGGGGCCTCGGGAGCAGCTGGGGCATGGGAACGTGCAACCACACTCAGTTTTAGGAAGGCATTTTAATACAGACAACCTATGTATCACCTGCAAATGTATGCCTGGCTCCGGGGCCTTCGAAATCCTCACTCTGATAAAGGCCCCGGAGAGCAGTGCAGTAAGGACTCCGGGAACTGTGAAATTTCAAGCTTCACAAATTTTTTCTCATAGAATATTCTATTTCCATAGCTATTACGGTTTTGGAAAGAATTTAACTAAATAATTAATTTCCACTATTTATATCATTATTTCTACAAGCCAAGTTTTGACATTACTGACCTACTGACTCTACATTCAAGATCATAAGCTACAAGGTACCTGGATGACAGGCTCTCCCCAATGAAGACTTCATTGAGCGCTCTCACCGGCAGAAGCTGAGGTCCTGACGCCTCCGATCCTGCAGTAGAAGGTGCGAGAGCCTTGAATTTCAGAACTATTACAATAAAAAGTTCATAATACTCCAGAGCTTTAAAACCATCGTATTCTTTACTGTAACTAACACAATCATCTTGAATTGCTCAGAAGATAAAACCTAAGTCACCTAGCCTAAACCAACAAATCAAACTTCTGCCTCTCCAAAATTTAATTCTTCTCATAGTACTATGAAAAGCAAACCCGGAAAGCACTAGAGAGGGACGGACTATGCACCTGGGAAGATGCATACTTTTCATTTAGTTCACAATCACCAGCGTGGCTCATGCTGGCAACCAACCCAGAAGGATCTAGCAATGTCTGAAGCTACAAAGTCCTGCTAACATGACGGTGTGAACATGAGCTGAACAGGACAATTACAGACATTGCAAGGCAGACAAGGAAAAGCCCACAAAGCACCAACCCTACACTAAGGACTGATGAGAGCAAAGGACTCTGAGCCAGGGACGATCACAGCAGCTGGTTAATCAATACCAAGTGATCTGCCGAAAACACACATGCAAGTAGCATGCAGACTGAGCAGGTCATACATAGGGATGCACGTTTGTATATACACATACATGTACATAGCAGCCATTAATGAAAAATGAGGCCATGGACGTGAAGGATAACAAGGAAGGGGTAGTGAGGGTGTGGAGGAGGAAGGGAAGGAAAATGTTCTGATCTTCTGATAGAAAAAAATTTCAGGAAAGAAAAGGAAGGGGAGGGGAGTGGAGGGGGAAGAGGAAGAAAGGAAGGAAGGTAAGGAAGTAAGGACAGAGAGAAGGAGGGAGGGAGGGAAGGAGAGAGGAAGACAATGTTTTTTCAATTAGAAAAACTTCAAAAATATTTTTTAGAAGTGTCAACATTAGAAAACCAGTAGCCCATCTTCCTGGAGACCTGTAAAGTCCCGATCTTTTGTTTAATCTATACCATTAAGTAAGTTTTCTCCATCACTACCATAGAAAATCCTGCAAGCATTCTCAGTACTGGGAGAATTAAACTTGATCTTGTCACCTTTAAAGAGGTCCCTTTACTCTCTATCCTTTATCAATGTTCAATTAGAAATGTCAGCCCCATCTCACCCCCCCAACCGTGCTCCCCATCCCCCACCCCCACCCCCAAAAGTTATCATCAGCAGGACTGGAGTCAAGTGTCTCTCACAGAATCAACATTATGGCAAAAGTTTATTTGTCCCTTCCTTACACACTTCTCCTAAGTCAACACTTACTGAGTCTATCCCACCCAGCCTCTGTAACCCCTGCCACCCAGCCTCTGTAACCCCTGTCACCCAGCCTCTGTAACCCCTGCCACCCAGCCTCTGTAACCCCTGCCACCCAGCCTCTGTAACCCCTGCCACCCAGCCTCTGTAACCCCTGCCACCCAGCCTTCACGTCCTTCCATTACACCACAGCAGAAGTTGGCACAGATGCAGCAGACTCTGATCATGCACCCACTTCTGAGACCCAGTTAGAAAAGACACTGCACTTCCATCTCGCTATGCATGTCTCTGTCCCCCACTCAGCTCACACACTGTGGGGTAAGGCTGGAATGAAGCCTTCTGCTACGTGAGAAAAAGCAAGTGGCTTCTCCAGTGCCACCATATCACATCAAGTGCTGCTGTTCTGCTTGACAGCTCAAGTGCTAGCTCCCGAGGAATTACTAAACCAGGACTAACAAGTCTAGATGTCCCTGGATTATGACCTTCACATCCTGTGAGGTTACAAATATGGATGCCTAAAATGCTAAAGACCAGAGTAATCTGTTACACAGCCATAGAAATTAACTCACAGAGACACTGAATACACTAATGAGCCACATAGCGTGACCTCTAACCTGCTTATTCCCCAAGTCTGTGCACATGTTTATTACATTGGATATAGTATTTTTCTCATTTCTTCTGGATTTTAACCTCCTAAGGAAACTACTCTTCCAGCTCTAAAGGGTTCCTGTGACAATACCAAGAGTTCTTTGCACGTTTGCTATTTGCCTGCTTTGTCAGCTCAACAGAAGGAGCCTGACACTCCAAGTCCTGGGAACACAGGAACACACCACCACACCTGGCCAAGAAGCCATATTCAGAAGATTCTGCGTTTAACAAACTTCACTGCGTTCAAGGCCGTAATTCACTTTAACTTTTAATATGATCCCAATTTGCTTCAAGATGCCTCATATCAGACAGTTTGACAAAAGTACAGTGCTAAAACCGTATTGCTTAGATTATTTTTCCTTAAAGTAATTAATAATGGAATTCTTAAAACCTTCATCCCCATGGATCCTCCACAAATGTTCAACTAACAGCACATACTCAACAAATATTATTAGTAAATGAACTCTTGCCATCCATGTAGTTTCTTTTATATGGACTCCTTCCATAGCATGTGGGTGTTTTTAGTTTTGTTTTGTTTTGTTTTGTTTTGTTTTGTTTTGTTTTGTTTTAGACACAGGGTGTGGTGGTTTGAATAGGTATGGCCCCCACTGACTCATGTGTTTGAATGCTTGGCCCACTAGGAGCGGTACTATAAGTACTCGTGGCCTTGTTGGAGGAAGTGCATCACTGTGGGGGCCGGCTTTGAGGTCTCCTATGTTCAAGGTCTGCCCATGGGGCACACAATCTCCTTCTGCTGCCTTTGGATCAAGATGTAGAACTCTCGGTTGAAACATAGTAAGTAGTAAGTAGTAATTCGGGGTTATCGATAGGAAAGTAGATTCTAACAGCATGGAGGGCAGGCAGCTGCCCTCTTAAGCAGCTCTTGTGCTGCTTAAGGCTTATTAAAAATATAAGGGTTGTGTGTGTGTCTTTTTATCCGGGAACTCAATAACCTAAGGTGGAGTAAAAAACCCAAGCCAGAATTTAAATAATTCTACAACATGCCCCGATTTATCACTTTCCTTTATAAGAATGGCTCTGGTCATGGTGTCTTCATAAAAATAGCAACCCTAACTAAGACACAGAACTCTCTTTTATATAGCTCTGGCTATCCTAGAATTCACCTTGTAGAAGACCTCAAATTCAAATTCAAAGAGATCTGACTGCCTCTGCCTCCCCAGTGTTTACAAAATAATAATTACTAAGAGATGTAATTAAAACTTAAAAAGAAAACAAATCCACATACATAAAATCCCTTTAAAGGTGAACTGTTAATAAAAATATATTCTTTTTTTATAACATGTGACAAGAATAACCTAGGCAAGGACATGTCACAATACATGCGGCAAAGATGTCACTAGCTTACAGCTGCATCATTCAAGTTCAAAGATGTAAAGGGCTTCCCTCTAGTTTCCTTCTAAACTGAAAAGCTAAACCATCAAATATAATCTCAAACCTCTTTCTGTATTTAAAACCCAAATGCAAGTTTTCTAGACAGTGTTTCCTGATAACATGAAGAGAACAGAAGGTAGACATCAAACACACACCTTGAAATGGCGCTCAGAATCTTTAGAAACTCACCTACTAAAAATAAATCCTACCAAAAACCCCTATAAAACAGTCCGTCAGAGAGTCACTACCATGCTGTGAAATGTCAGCACGATGGTCGTAACTACAGAGTTCAGTGTTTGATGTGCTACTGACGACTGAAACAGTCTCGACTCCAGATCCTTCATACCCAGAGCAGCGTCAGTGGTCCCAGCACTCTCTAGAAATCCTACTCACTCTACTCATCATACACATTTTGTTTAGAAATTTACTATCCCTATATTTTAAGACATTTTCTTGTATTTTTACGTTGGCCGTTTTGAGGTCTGTTCCCAGCTCGACCATCAGTCAGATGTTTATCTGCTTCCGAGCCCGACTCACTCAGTGTCAACAGTTCTTATAGGTATGATCCCTGTCTGTATCGTTTTTCTCATCTCTCTGAAGACGCAACTAGTGACGGAAAGACATGGTTCACCATGAAGATACTCATGTTTTTCATGGTTCATAAGTTTTAAAGTTATGGAGAACAATAAAAAACGGCAAAAGAAAATTTCACAAATTAGAGCAAAGCTGAATATTCACTTTAACGCTCACAGAAAACAGTTCAAGTTCCCATCTGCAGGATCCTCCTTAATCTGCTTCAAACAGAAATCTCAAAGCCAGTGTGCAAAATTTTCTACCAAGAAAGGTTCTATTTGACAACTACAGTAAACACACTTAAATCCTAGAGAGAGAGAGAGAGACAGAGAGAGACAGAGAGACACAGATCAACAGAAGCGCATGCTGATGAGACCCCACAGACCAGCTCATCCAGTTTCTACTGCTTCCCTCCAGACATGTCAAGGTCTTTCCCTAAGTGTCAACTGTCCTACCAGGTACTAATAATTCATCCCTAGTCAACCAGTTCTCAAACCTGTCCTACAGACAGTTCATCTGAAGACATGTTCAACTGTTTTAGATTTTAATTATAGGAACAATGACAACAAAAATTAAGGCAGCAAAAAGTATTTTCTTAAGAGTTCTTAGTGGCGCTAAAAGCAAACAAAATGTAAATTATTGCTTTAAATCTTAGAAATTAAACAGTGCCCACTCCAGGCTAGGCATAGGCCACCTACTTTCATCACGCACTCTTTCGATGTTAAAGGCTCGGCTGTGCTGACTCAAGCTCAGCTGCTGTTCGTGAAGGTCCACGGGAGTGGGGTTTATGCCAGTCCCTTCCAGATATAACCTGATCCGCTGCCTCCATAACCACCTGGAAGTGAAGAAAAGGGAAGTTATGATAAAGTCAAATACACTGAGGTAAGGCTTAGACATTATAACCTCAGTAAATTGAAAGCTGGATATGAAACGCTAATTATAGGTTAAGCACAGAGACATATCCATGTCTTTAATACCAGCACTAGAGAGGCAGAGGCAGGCACAATTCTGCGATTTTGAGGCGAGCCTAGTCTACATAACTAGTTATAGGACAGCCAGACCTACATAGTGAGACTCTGCCAAAAAAAAAAAAAAAAAAAGAAAAGGAAAGGAAAAAAAAGCAGTTACTTATTCCATGAATAAATTATAGAACAAACACCTAAAGCTCACAGGTCTGTACTGAAAGATGTGTGTGAATATGTAGATATTTACATCTCTTTCCAGTTGTTGGTAATGTCTAATAAGCTTATATAAAACCTACAAGGTAATCTGGATTTAAATCGTAATAATAACACATTAAATCCATAAGAGCTAGACATAACCATGTGTTTGCTCAGCAACATCTATCACAGAAGGCAAACAGCACCCCACTAAGGTGAACGTATAAAATCAAAGTTCCCCAAAATTTCAAAATGGTGTTTGTTTTGAAGAAGAAAGAGAAGGAGGAAGAAGAGGAGAAGGAGGAAGAAAAGGAGGAGAAGGAAGAAGAGAAGGAGAAGGAGGAAGAGGAGGAGAAGGAGCAGGAGGAGGAAGAGGAGGAAAGGAGGAAGAGGAAGAGGAGGAGCAGGAGGAAGAAAAGAAGGAGAAGAAAAGGAGGAGAAGGAGGAAGAAGAGGAGAAGGAGGAAGAGGAGGAGGAGGAACAGGAGGAAGAGGAGCAGGAGGAGGAGGAAGAGGAAGAGAAAGAGGAAGAGGAGGAGGAGGAGGAGGCAGCGGCAAATATGAGCTATTTACTCCACAGAGACATAAACCATAATGTGGTAGAAGTGGGTGCTGAGAGTTCACAACTGGGGTCCCCATGCATTCACAGCAAGCCCTCCTGCCACCCACATCTCCAGCTCTGTGAAATACGTTTTTAAAAATCCCATCCTACTGCCTAAAACATAGTTCACAACTAACACAGACTGAAACTCAGCCTGGTTTGATTAAACACACAATCCTCTAGCCATTATTACGTAAAAGTACAAATACAAAACTGCAACTTTAGTTTTACCAAACAGCCCTAACTTTCTCCCCTAAATGCTAAGAGCATGTATTAATAATAAGACTAAGGAAAAGTGGGGTAAGGTCACTCTCGCTGAGGGACTAAAACTTTCATTTGCAATTATAACCCAAGTAGCATTTGTCATGTTCTCTCTTTGTTCTAACTGAAGTAGGAGAAGGTAAGGAGAGGCCTGGGACTGGCCTCTAGAATTTTTACGGCTGCTTTTGTTAACTATGAAGTGCCCCAGTTTTCTGCTTGTCCTCTTTTTGAACAATGTCAGTAGCACATATTAATTTATTAAATAATCAAATGCAAAGAATAAGAAATTCCTACCTGAACTCACCACGAGAGAACTTCCGTAGGGCTTCGGGGAAGGAATGTGTGTATCGCACAGGCAAACATAGATGACCTTCAGACCTGTGAAATTCAGGTGGCACGACGGGCAGAGGAAAGGGGTAAAGGAGAAAAGTTTCAGAGCATCACTGAACGCCAAACTTCAGAGACCAGTTTCTCTAAATTCCAACTCACAAATTGTCTGTACTTTCAGTAACAATAGAAAAAACTGAACAAACTATGGTCCACAGCCAGCCTTAATGCATCAGAATGACACCAATGTTTCCACAGTATGATGAAACTAAAAACAACAATGTTCTGCTGCCGATCACCCTGTCTACACCCCAGTGGTAGAGTGGGATCCTCTGAATTACTGTTAACTTCAGATCAGTCATGCTAGGATTGCATCCTTATTTCTCCAGGTGTGATAAGCCAGCCACAGTCATGTCATTCTGACGCACGGAGGATACCCTTAAACAAAAGAATGGAGAAAGCCAGTCCCTACAGGATCTTCCGCTTCAGAAAAAGAATGTAAAAGTGAACTTCAAGAAACTCACAGATTACTGCAGAAGACAAATTCAAAGGAACACTTGTGAGGGTGGAGCCAGCTCTGCAGTTCAGAGTATTCCACTCTAACGGACGACCCGAGTTCAGTTCCCAGCACCCACGCAAGATGGCTCATAACCATCTCTAATTCTCATTCCAAGGGACCTAATACCCTTTTCTGATTCAGATGGCCGTCAATTTACATGAACCTATCCCACACAGACACATATAGATAATTGAAAATAAAATCTACAAATCAAAAAGTAATCGAGAATTACAAAAATGGTAAGATCCCCTTTCAGCTGCTCCAGGGTAGTGACAAGACATGGCTCCTAGTGATACCCACAAAGCTTCACTCTCATCAAGCCTGTTGTGCTCTAGTCAGGAAGGAACAGCTGAGAGCAGACCTGGCAAATCAAAGTCTGAGTAATAAATTAATAAACTGTAAAATGTAAATCAATGAGTAGAAAAAAAAAAGGTTTTGCAAAGTACAGTTAGTAAAGGCAGGACCTCAATTTTTTTTAATTTTTGTTCTTTCTTTTTTTTTTTCCTTTGAGACAAAGTATCACAAACTGCTTACAACTCCAGGTGATGAGATCACAAGCCTGGACCATTTAAAATGTCTGTATCCTCTAATATTATACACAGTGTTTACTATATAAAAACCATGGTCATTTGATAGAAAATATCTCCTTAGGTCAACCTCAAGTGTAAACTACTGTTTACAGAAGCTCATACTCTCTCATGAAGTCATACCCTCAGACATCAGCTTGGGCTCTGGGTATCAGAAGGCCTGACTAGATCCATTTCCAAGATTGCTTACGGCTGACAAGCTAGTGCCAGCTACAAGCACATCTGAGTTCCTCTGATGTGAGCCTTTCTTCACAGAGTACCACAGTGGGCTCAGTATCATGGGAACTGACAAGTTAATAATGAGCAAGCCAGCAAAGCAGCTACAATACGGCACTCAGAACGTGGCTTAGAATTCTGAGTGTCTCACCAAGTTCACTGGCGTCACTGACCAGCTCTGACAGAAAATGCAGAGCAGGAACAAAGCCACAGAGGGTGGGACTACTGGGATGTGAAGGGAGGCGTGCAGAAGACAGAGGAGACCCACTGAATGGCATTTTTAATTCAGGTAAATCCATGGGAGCAAGCCATCTAAAAGGGGACATTCTACCAGCAATAAAGCCCTTCAGTGCCAGCAGCCCTTGATGACCTCTTTGAACTCATGACGGTATGAATATAGCTCTCCTTTTTCTCTTTTCTACTTAAAACAATAGATCTTAGAAGTTCTTTGTTATCTTCTTGCCTCCATGGGCAGATCTAAGGCCTCAGTTTGTTCAAATCTGGCAGGTTAATGACTTGAAGCCAGCATTTTTTTTTTTGTTTTTTGTTTTTTTTTTTTTAAAGAAAATATAACTCAACCATAAAATCACTTAACAACCTCTTATCTCAATGCTATAAAAACAGGCTATTAAGAATTTCTAAAACCCACATGCATCACTAAAGTCGAAGGTTAATTACTAAACTAATGATCTCACATACTCACAGAACATTAATTCAGCTAGGTTGAAGTCCTGGGTCTACTCCCTCAGAGCTTTTAATTACATCCAGTGTTCGGAAGTTTGCTGAATACTATGTCTAAAACTATATGAATGTCAGATACAAGGTCCTATACCCAAAAGACGTAAGAGTGTAAGAGACTAGACAAGCAGAGAACAGGAGGCTGCTGGCTGAGTGCTGTCTGTGCAGGGAGCTTCAGCCTCAGTAGGACACAGCATACAATTCACTCTTGAGGGAACGATCACGGGGAAGCTTGGCATAAGCACAAGCTAACGCTCGGCAGAAGAACATAAAAAGCGTGAGAAGCCTGCGGACCTTCTGGAGCACTCGCTCGCTCGCTCGCTCCTTCACAGCACCCACGACCACCTATGTCCACAAAGCTGGCCAGAGCCAAAGTGTCCCAGAGGGAGCCTCCAACCAGCATGTGGTTACAGCTCACACTGTGCCCTTTAGAAAGATTCCAGGCGAAGTTTAAATCCACACATGAGTTTTTCCAACTGAAGACTATATAGCTCCTGGGACGTACAAGGACAGATGAGACGATAAGCAACAGATGGCCAAGACCATGCACGCGTGTTAACTAAGAGATCCGCAGTGTATCCTCAGGATCAGAGGGGAACTGTAAAAGATTTTAATTAAGGAGCAACTATACTTAGACTTGCACTTTAGAGAAAGACCATGACTTGTGTTACAACTTATGTGTAAAACGTCCCCCATGGGCTTCCATGTTTGAACACTTGGTCACTGAAATATTTTCAACAACAGCCTGTGAAGGTCTGAGCTATGCCTAATGGTAAGACATGAACTCAGCAGTGTCTTCTGCACATGGCAGGCTCTGGTCAAGAACCAAGCATGATCCACCAGGCATGGAGTAGGAGGGCTGCGTGGCACCAGCACTGGAGCACTGATGGCTTCTGGGGAAATCAGGATCTGTTTTCAGTTAGTATGTGGCTCCTGGTAGGCCAACTACACTGCAGTGGAGAGCCTCATACTCACAAGCATATGGACAGCACAGACTGAATTAAGTAAGTTATTTAAAAAAAAAGACAAGCAGTTGTTGAGAGAGTGGGGGTGGGGAGGCAGATCTGGGAGGAGTTAAGGCAAATATGATAAAACCAACGGTATGAAATTCTCAAAGAATTCATTTAAAATATTTTGAGAGGTAGAATCAATGGATGATTCCTGGAATTTATTACCAGTCAGATGAGAGACTAAGGACTAAGTCACAGCCTCATCCCAGGATAACACTTCCGTTTACCAGAAGGAAGCAGAAGAGAAAAGCAGTGATCGCCTGTCCATAGCTGCTTATTTAATACATCCGATGAAAAGCCAATTTGCTAGAACAACGTGTAAAAGAGAGATTAGGGTAGAAATAGTCCGGAAACACGAGATAATGAGTCTTGTGACTCAGTGGAGGTGACCCCTGATGGGTCACCAGTTTCCCGAGATGAAGGATCTATGTGCTAAAATTCAAAATATCCAAAGAAAGGCAGGCCAGGCCGAGGTGGCCATGCTCTCACAGTTAAGAATCAGACTTCCTGGGGTGGGATGGGGCTGTGGGGCTTGAGACAGTTGACGTGACAGTGACTGCAGTGGGCACACTGAGGAGGAGGAGGAGGAGGAGGAGGAGGAGGAGGAAGAGGAAGAGGAGGAGGAGGGAAGCAGGGGATGCTCCAGACAACAAACGACAAAAGGACCCGGAGTTTAGTCCATGAAAACAGCACTACAGACCACAGACCAAAAGTGAGCTCCTTTAAACGAAATAGACACAAAGAAGAAATCACAGAGGAAGGAAGAAAAGAACCTTTAAACGCCAGAGTAAGGAAGAGCTATTGCACTCAAGCCCCCAAGTCAACAAGGACAGAAACTGCAGTGTGTGCTCAGCTCAGGATGTCACTGGTTTCCTAAACACTATCAGTGAACTGGCTGAGGACAAATCCAGAAAAGGCTCAGAGGTTTAGCCCTGGGAAGTGAGGACACACAGCTATGGTGGGGTTAGTGGAAAGAAAAGGCACATCAACCAAGATGCAGACAAGAAAGTGCAAAGTCATCCTGAAAAGGCGTGGTCCTGAGTGAACCCCCAGGCAGGCCTGGAGGGACCACAGAGGAAAGGGAGCAAGTGACAAGAGATCCCCTGCCTCCACTTCCTTGGTGAGCCTGGAGAGGGTTGACTCAGGGAGAAAGGATGCAGCAGTACACAAAAGCGAGCATCCCCTGAGCAGAGCAGCAGAAAATGGAGAGAAGAGAGGGTGAGAAGGCTGTGGGCGAGGCCAGATCCCGAGAGCAGTTAGGACTGAAGCTGTAAATGCTAGCAAGCCCAAGTTTCTAAGGTCTCTTTTTTTCTGCATGATTTCTTTCAAGCATAACATGGGAATAGAAAGGAAGACTGGCTAATCTGGAATTGAGGAGAAAGATAATGATTTAAAGATATTTAAGGAACCATCAAAGAGATAAATAAAATGAAAAAAATAGAGACCTGAGTACTACAGGGTAGCTCTACAGGATGAGGGATAAGACTTCCAGTAAGGTCAGTGTGTGTTCCTAGGAAGGAGATTACAGAAGTGGGAAACCTCCAGACAAAGCTTATAATGTCCAGTTATAGTCACGGCTCTAATGGGCTGGAATAAAGAAAAGAGTAAATGTCAGTAAAGCTGGGAAAGAGAAACAAGTTTTCAGACAGATGAAAGCAACACAGAGCTCCCCCAGGCCTGGCCACTGGAACAGAGACATGTAGAGAAGGGGGGATTGTGCATCAGTCTGCCCAGGCGCTCGGCAGTCACCCGGTCAACTGTCCATTTTTCACTAAATTGTCTTTAGAACATGTTCTGATATTCATGGGAGCCAGAAATAAAGATGCTCGCACTTTAACATTATGCATATGGAAACATTCTTGAAGCAACAGAGCTCACATCGTGAGTACCAGAGAAAGTAAAGAACAGCTTTGAAAGTTTAATATTCATAAAAAACAGCCAATACACAACAAAAATCAGAAATGTCTGCATGTAGAATATTTTAAAAACTAACCATATAAAATTAGTTATTACAAAATAAACACGCCCTCGCTTACCGTTCCGGATCAGTGTTGACCCCAATGACAGGTTTAAGTCTGTCCAGAACTTTACTCGCAGCCAGAAGCATCGTGCCATCACCTAGCACAGAGTGCAAGACAAACCAGACTTGTCTTATAAAGCAGCTCTAACATTCTGGAAACTAGTAGTCTTCTTCTAAAACCATATTTCCTCCCGGCGGACTGCTACAGCTTCCCCTCAACCTGTGCCTGCTGTACAGCACTGAGCCTGCTGTACTGTGCTGAGCCTGCTGTACTGTGCTGAGCCTGCTGTACTGTGCTGAGCCTGCTGTACAGCACTGAGCCTGCTGTACTGTGCTGAGCCTTCTGTACTGCGCTGAGCCTGCTGTACTGCGCTGAGCCTGCTGTCCTGTGCTGAGCCTGCTGTCCTGTGCTGAGCCTGCTGTCCTGTGCTGAGCCTGTTGTACTGTGCTGAGCCTGCTGTACTGTGCTGAGCCTGTTGTACTGTGCTGAGCCTGCTGTACTGCGCTGAGCCTGTTGTACAGCACTGAGCCTGCTGTACTGTGCTGAGCCTGCTGTACCGCACTGAGCCTGCTGTACTGTGCTGAGCCTGCTGTACTGCGCTGAGCCTGCTGTACTGTGCTGAGCCTGTTGTACAGCACTGAGCCTGCTGTACTGTGCTGAGCCTGCTGTACAGCGCTGAGCCTGCTGTACTGTGCTGAGCCTGCTGTACTGTGCTGAGCCTGCTGTACTGTGCTGAGCCTGTTGTACTGTGCTGAGCCTGCTGTACTGTGCTGAGCCTGCTGTACTGTGCTGAGCCTGCTGTACCGTGCTGAGCCTGCTGTACTGCGCTGAGCCTGCTGTACTGCGCTGAGC
>JANHMN010000014.1:45873004-45903021 GCA_030674055.1 Rhabdomys pumilio | reverse complement strand
TGTACTGTGCTGAGCCTGCTGTACTGTGCTGAGCCTGCTGTACTGTGCTGAGCCTGCTGTACTGTGCTGAGCCTGCTGTACAGTGCTGACCCTGCTGTACAGCGCTGAGCCTGCTGTACTGTGCTGAGCCTGCTGTACTGTGCTGACCCTGCTGTACTGCGCTGAGCCTGTTGTACTGCGCTGAGCCTGCTGTACTGTGCTGAGCCTGCTGTACTGTGCTGAGCCTGCTGTACTGTGCTGAGCCTGCCGTACAGTGCTGAGCCTGCTGTACTGTGCCTCTTGCAGTGATTTAGGATTTCAACAGTGCCAAGACAGGCAGAAAAGTGTTTACATTAGAAGGCTGTACTGCATGTTAGGACAGCTGGCACAATTTCTCACCTTAACAACCCATCAAATGACAATAATGTCACCCAACTGGACATCATTGTCCAGGATTGGGCTCTAATCCCAAACACCTTCTTTCCTGACCTATTAAACCAGTTCAAAGATTTATGATATTTTAGTAAAAACATATCCAACCGTGTCCAATTTAATATGTTCTCTCCAACAATTCCTTTCAACTTAAGGCTGGAAAAATGGTCACTAATAATAACAAAACTCAAGAAAAAGTACATTTTGGTATGAAGAGGCTAAACAATGATAACCTCAATACATTTTCACCATTGGCTCTTTATTAAGTCTGCCATAATTAAATCAAAATACACTCACAAAGCATCTTTTCAATTTAAAGGTGAGATCTTCAAACTACGACTAAAGAAAACACAGAGAACCACACAGCATCAACAATTAGAAATAACATTAAGAAAAAAAATGCAACAACAAACAAACAAAACAACTACAACAAAAAACTGTCTCACAGAACTCGTAGGATTTAAACCAGCTGGACTCCAGGAACCTGGAACCAACAGCCACGAAAAGCAGCCCGGGCCCAGCACCTGGTCTCTGGGAAGCAGTTACCTCCTGCAGCTATGACAGCGTCTGCCCATCGAACAGTCTCTTCATCGTACTCCCTCCGCTTGACCAGGCGAACCTCAATCCCTTCACCCCTAGGATAAGAAGTTGCACACGGTTTCCTCTGGTGACATATCTAAGACATGGACATTTTCTAAGAGGCAGAGTATTACCAAAAATCATCATCAACTCTGTTATAGAACAAATGTAGGTGTAGTGTGGAAAGTTAGCACATATAGCCAACTAACTATGACAGTCAGGAATAAATAAATAAATGGTGACAATCAAATCTCCACAGGACTTCAATTTTAAAACCACTGACAGTAATACTGACTGATCAGAATTTCACTTTCCTCTGTTTCTGATGCTGAGATTTAATATAAAAATGTTTTTATACTCATTATATACAACTTACATATTCATTAAAAACAACTATGACCTGAAGTTCAACAAACATTCATTGAGTGGCAGATACTCAAGAGTATTTGGTGATTAGCGCGTTCTTAGATTCCCCTTTTACAGTCACTTAAACTGATTCAACTGCAAGCTAAAGAGTCTACAATGGTCATTTTTAGACATAAGTAATACTTTACTGAACACGTGTATCTATTACTCATACAGAGGAAGGCCGCTGAGGAGTGAGCGAGCTTAGGAAACTGTGCTTCCCTAGGAGACAAATATTTGAATTTTAAGAGTAAGACAAAAATTTCCTTAGAAAAATGATAAAGTCTGGTCTTTTGATCACAATATAATTTTCTGGAAGTGTGCCAAGTTTTACTAACAGTCTAAGACTTAGCTGCGAGCACAAGTAAGACTTTCAGGATTCCTGAATGTAAACTCCCCTGTAAGACCCCACCACAGGGACTTACCGTAAACTATCAATTATGTGTTGTACATTTTTGATGTGAATATGATGTCGCTCAAGTAGTCCACTGTAGCTCGAGCCTTTCAATGCAAGCTACCAAAAGAAAAGAAATGCTATTTTACATCAAATTATTACACAGAATAGAATGTCATTTAAAAGCCATACATAAAATAAAAAAATTCAAGACCCATGTTAGTAACTGTGTATGAAACTACAAGTTCAAATTCAACTAAAGGCCAGACTTCAGAAAAATCATAACTTTAGTACCAAATGAATGCACAACAGGTTTTGTGAATCATGTAGTCAACAGATTCCAAAAGGCACACTCTATATGGCTTCTTCGATGCCTCCACCAGGGTACACTGGCTATCTGCAGGCCCAAAACAAGCCATCACTGTCATAGGCAGTGAGTGACCTTCGGCCCACTTGGATGTGCTGTCTTGTGTTCACATTTATGGACCCAGTTTGTATTTTGCCCTGCGTCATCTAGCAAAGAGCTGGGTACGTCTCTGAGGAAGGATCCCGTTCAGATATACAGAAATAGTCTTCAAGCACTGCTCTTCCTCCTTGATTCCAGTTGTGTATCCTCTTACCATTAATACTCTAAAGACAAGTAATCTAAAAAGTAAAATGTACAGTATGTGTCCAATATGAAATCTAAATAGTATCACTACTTAATTACAGAGTAAACGAGGTTCTAAAAAGTAATTTCGTATCTATTTCACTTTGGAGAAGGGCTCAGTCAGTCTCACTGTGTAGCAGAGGACAGTCTCAAACTTCCAGTTTCCTCAGCCTCCCAAGGACTTCTGATACCAGGTGTGCCACCATGTCTGGCTTGTGCTTTACTTTGTTTAAAAAAAAAAAAATACTTATTGTTGACAACTGTATTTTGCTTTTGCAAGATTACAAACATAACACTAATGTAGAAGGCATTTTAAGAAAAATAAAATCAGATGTCTTATTTTTTAGGAATGATTAATCGATAATACTTTGATGCCTTCCTTCCCAGTATTTTCTTTAC
This sequence comes from Rhabdomys pumilio, assembly GCA_030674055.1. Taxonomy (NCBI): domain Eukaryota; kingdom Metazoa; phylum Chordata; class Mammalia; order Rodentia; family Muridae; genus Rhabdomys; species Rhabdomys pumilio. The sequence continues at coordinate 45,900,184 of JANHMN010000014.1, read as the reverse complement.
AAATATAGCACTAAGAATTGTTTAAAGTATGTTTTTCTTTATCTACACTTAAGAGAACTATATGAGCCCTAAAAGAGTGAAGAAAACATTCAGCTGTCATGAAAATTAATAGATGAATACTAAATTACATTAGGAAGCAACACAAGCTGAACTGCTGTCTATTAGAATAATTACATTCAGCCCAAATCAGCAGTGATCGCAGCGGTAACTACAAACCTTTTGCTCACCTCACCCAAATGAACACAAATCATTGGTTTCTGATTAAGGATGAGCACCTTGAGGTTTCTGTCTCTCATTACTCCAATATAAAACTTTACATCAACCACCTCTCAAGGAGGATGAAACAAAAGGCCTTCCTTCTCTCCCCTCTCCTCCATGACATCTTGTACCAGAACTACAAAAGATATCTGCACACTGGAGCTCAGGATTCCTAATTGCTAGCCCAAGCACTACAGAGTTTGGACCCGGCGTAAATTGACCCACACGCCTCTTTTAATGTGTTCAATTCCAAGCCTTCATGTTCTTCTCTAAGGACTTCTCACCTACAACTCAAGCCAAGACTGGAGTCACAGCTGAGATCCGCTCCTTCCTTATCCCCATATCCAATTACCAAATCCTAGGCAACATCAATGCACGCCTGTACGCTCATCTCTACCACACCGTGGACAACTGCACATGCCTCTGCTCAGCCTCCTATGTCAGCTCCTGGCCCTCCAGGCTACTCCCCACACAGACCCCCTCGCTGACACGATGGTGGTCACTATGAAGACCCGGTAAGTCTCTGCACTCTTTCCTTTGCACTTGTTAGAACACTTTCCCTCCTGGCTCTTCTCAGCCTTGCAGCATGACAGCCTAACTACTGACAAAGCTGAGGCCTTGAGCGTGTCTATGACCCACAGATACAAAGCCAATTACTCTTTCCCAAAGTCTATTTGTTCCCTCCACACGGAATTTGCTACACCTAAAATTACCATGCATGTATTTTCTAAAAACCTGTTCATGTCCCTGTACTAGAATATTAATACAACAATGGTGATCTTCTGTTGTTCTGTGCACTCTTGGGATCTGATTACTGGATAAGCATTTGCTGAGTGAATTCATTCATTCATTCATTCATTCATTCATTCATGTTTTGGCTTTTTTAGGAGAGGAGGGGCTGCTAGCAATCCATGTCTTAGAAAACAACAACAGTGCATAAGCAGATTCCAAGGACAACTTGAGTGACAGATTGCCTGCAAAGCTGGCAATCTCTACCTGATCAGGACTGAGGAGAGAGGCCAAGAAGTGGAAGGAATATATTATTTTGTTATAGTAGCACCACATACGATTTCACTTTAGGAGTGAACACTTTTCAAAGCCAGAAATTAAGATTTTAAAAATGTAATGTCTACAAATATTTGAGTACTCAACTACTGTTTATTTCAATATTAGTTAAGCTCAATTATATTTATCAAATGGAGACTACAAATAGCCCAGAATGATGACAAGTATTTTAAAGGGATGGTAAGTCTTTCAGAATACTGTCACTGAATTTATCATTTCTCACTTGCTAGAAATAAAACTAGGATTTCTGGCCTCCAGACTTCAATCGTCTGTCCAAATACTGGCTCTTTTGTTCCAACTTTTGGTTTCGATGGTATGAACATACACTCTGGAGCAAAAGACATAAACAGGCTAAGAAACTTCGGTTCTTACTTCCTGGTTCTCAGCAGGCTGCAGGAAATTAAGATAAAGATTAGCCATGGAGCAGCACTGTCTTTATCTCAAATTTCTCCTTGTGAAAACACTCTCTACCTGAGGATCAACATTCTCCCAGAGAATGCAATTGCCTGTGGTATTTTCTCTAACACACTAGCTGGTGGAGTAGCTGGTGGAGCTGCTTGTAGAGTAACTGGTGGTATAACAGGTTGAATAGCTGGTGGAGTAGCTGGTGGAGCTGGTGGAGTAGCTGGTGGAGCTGCTTGTAGAGTAACTGGTGGTATAGCAGGTTGAATAGCTGGTGGAGTAGCTGGAGTAGCTGGAGTAGCTGGTGGAGTAGCTGGGTTCACTAACAAGGACTAGCCACACTAATCAGATGCATGGCAAAACATTTCAGGAAACACGTTAGAAACAGTAACTACAATATCCTGAACCATCATGTAAGCAACACTCAGGCTAGTGTCAAACACAAACTGGTAGAACAGACAGCTATATCCCTGAAAATAATGTGGTCTCAAACACCTAAAGACTCATCTTAATCAGAAAAAAAAAAAAAAAAAAAATCAAGTATGAATTCTTGTAAAATGGTTGACAATTTAAAAGTTCTAGAAATTTAGAATTCATTCTCCATTTTGTAATGTCTCATATTACATATTAAAAAACATACTCCTTTCTAGTATTTTTTTTAAAATGCCTGCCTTATTTCCATTAAAGAAATAAATGAATGACTATTCAAATTGAAAAAAGTAAAAGAATTTAAAAGCATTCACAGACAGAATATCTCATCATAAGCACTAGTTTCTCCGACACAAATCACCCAAGCCCAACACCCCTTCTCTCACTGCCTTGGTGTTAACACGCACAGCAGTATCAGAGAATAAAAATGAGGACAGATTTGCCACATTTTACAGGGGTTTTAAATGTGCAATTTTCTAAATGGTCTTCAGCATTTTTACTTCTTAACTTGCCTTAAATTAAACTCATCACAATTACAAATTTTTAAAACTTGCTTTACCGGTCAGTCAAGTGCTATTAGTTTGGACTCTTTAACTTCCATGAAAGGTCAGTAAAGAGTCTCCTTACCTCGAATGAGATACACAGGTGTGTAAGATAATGGAAGTTTGCTATGTAAACTCACTAGGTATGGTACAAGCATCCTTTTACACACTAACTAGGTGGCTTGCTATTACTCAAAACTGCCTGGGCAGTGTGTGGGGCCTTTTCAGCAGCTACAAAGTGAACTGCTCGCCCCTCGCTGGCAACACAGCCTCCTGCAGACCTGTCTGGCTAAAACTCACTGATCCTGGATCATTTCTCCTCTACTTCACCTCACAGATGCTCACTTCCCTTCCCCAGCACTGATTTTGCTCCTCTGTATGCCCTCCCTGTGTGAGGATGGGCAAGGCTCCATCTCAGGCCTCTTGGCAGCGCTCATTTCTTTACTGAGTTATCTCCAACCCAGGGACCTGGCTTCCAGAGTATGAACTACTAACTGAAATCTGTCCTGGTAGCTCACACTCTTTTCATTCAGACTCTTAATTCTCAAACGTCTCACCCTAAAATATCTAAACTACACGGCCCCACTCTTCCATGTGCTGAGAGTTACATGCTGTTAATCAGGCATCGTTTCTTTAGAAAGGAATAGAACCAGCTGTCACCCTCAAGTCTTCTCTCACTTTCAACCTCCAGAGCCAGTCAGCCAGCTTATCTATTGCTCCACATAAGCTTTTTCCAAACTGAGTTCTTCATGGCCGGCTGGCCGGCTTCAGCTCTGGGCCACATCACTCTGACAGAACTGAAAGTATAAGCTTGCCTGTGGGTTTTCTAAACTAATTCCTTTAAAGTCTGATCAACTCTCATCCCCAACCTAATCAAGACCAGAAATGTCATCTTTGCTCTATTCCCCAAATACTCAAAATCAAAACCATATCCAGCCCCCTCAGCCTACTCCTATGAAGGTAGACCAAACAATGATGGGACTTACTGCCAAAAAAAACCCTTGGAGAGCATTAGCAGAGAATGCTAACTCTCAGGATTATAGTTAATGTTCGTCTATCTTGTCCAGCCTACCTGTCTGACATCAATACATGCATGGCTGAGCACTGACCATGCCGCTGTGATACATTACAGTCAGATAGAACATTCTGATTAAACAGAAAATATGCTCTATTTAATTAGGTTAAACAGTTTTCTGTAGCATTTTATTTTTGTTAGTACTGAGTCACAATGTGAAGTTCTTCACTGAATCACGAAGTTTGTTTCTGTTAGCTGTAAGATGAATTTCATTCCTTAGTCTCATCTCTTTACACATACAAATCCTTCCATCCCTTAATATTTAGTAACATCCCAAAAAATAAAGGCTTATCATTTCATTTTATAATACTGGCAAGTGTTACAAAGGCTTATCATTTCTCTCTACAATACTGGCAGGTGTTAAACCTTGCTAAGGGTTGGTGATAACTTTCAGATTAGGGGACACATTCAATGCATATGAGAAACTTACTTTTATTTAGAAATGTCCTTAATAGTAATGAAAACTGGTGCTAGCAGAATGGCTAGGCAAGTAAAGACACTGATCAGGGGGTTGAATAGAGATGGCTCAGTGGTTAAGAGCACTGACTGCTCTTCCAGAGGTCCTGAGTGCAATTCCCAGCAACCACATGGTGGCTCACAACCATCTGTAATGGGATCTGATGCCCTCTTCTGGTGTGTCTGAAGACAGTGACAGTGTAACCATATACATAAACAAATTAAAAAAAAAAAAAAAAAGAAGAAACACCAATCACTCAAGCTTGGTCCCCCTGAGCTCCATCCCTGGAACACAGGATAAGGTGAAGGGGGAGGACCAAGTCACCAAGCTGTCCTCTGACCTCCACCTATATGCTGCAACATGTGTACCCACACACAATATGCATGCAGGCACATGCACAGTAATCATTACATTTTTAAAAGTAAAATATAACTGCAAACAACCTACAATTATCCCAAAAGAGAAATTCTGCATAGCAATTACTATATAGTGAATTTATTTGTATCCATAAAGGTAACTTAAAAAAAAACCAATAGTAAGAAATACAAACTTGTAAATACTAGGCCACTAGGCACATGTTCTAAAGCCTACACCATTAGTGTAACTTTTGAAAGATGTATAAAACGTTGTATCTATTGTGGAGAGTCATGTCAATATAAAACCATCTACATGATAATAGGACATACCTAACACCTTCAAACTTGTAGAGATCACCCTCAGAAAGGTGGGAGAAGAGACCAGCTACACGGGTAAGACTACACTTCAAATAGTCACCATACATACATACATACATGCATACATACATGCATGCATACATGCATACATGCAAGCAGGGGCACAGACAGATCATGTGAGAATGTACTTGCTACACTTGCATGAGGACCTGATCCAATCCCAAGCACCTGAGTATGGAAGGCTGAGCATGCTGGCCCTCACTTCGGATCCCAGAACCGGGGAGCAGAAACTGGAGAATTCCTGGGGTTTACTACCATCCAGTCTAGCCTAAGAAGCAAGCTCCAAACCAGTGAGAGACTCCTCTGAGAAGGAGCTAGGAAATATTTCTGAGGTTAATCCCCAACATCATCTTTTGGCCTGACTCCGCATCTGTGCAGGACACACATCCATTTTTAAAGCTCTAAAGTGAATAAGGAAAAGCTGTGTCTGCTTACTCTAGGTAATTAAATACACAGGGATCCTGCTACTGCGAAACTTTTCTACAGGCTTGAAATAGTTCATAACTGGAGTTCTAAACATACCACTAAAAACTTTTATGTAGAAGTTGTAAAATAAACCAAAGGTCTTTCCCTCCTTTATCTCTACCCTTCCTTTTCTCTTCCTTTTCTGGATGCTTATGGACCCCTTTATCTACAGAGTCAGAATACTATGTAATAGTTCTTCCAAACTCTGGAAACTATTTTTTTTTTTTTTTTTTTTTTTTTTTGTCCCTGATTCGGTACATGGCCTGGTAAATAGCTACTTATCAAACACATTATGGGATGACTCAGAGGGTGAAGACACCGAACTCAGCCTGATGACTGAACCCATAGGATGGAAGGAGAGAACCACCTCTTCTAAGTGTCCTCATCCAGGCTAAACCACTAACTAAATAATGTATGCACTAAATAAAAAAACTGAAAAAACACATTAAGTCAACTTCAATCTTTCTGGATGCTGACAGTACTGTATAATTACACCCAACAAGTTTTTATTTAAACAATGGCTACACTTTTAGTTACTGGATATGTGCCACCAATGCAGGTGCTGGTCGAGAACAACCTGAGGACTCAGTTCTTTTCTCCCGCTGTGTGCCATGGATATCCCACTCCTGACCTCAGTCTTGCTTTCACCGCTGGGCCATCTGGGAAGCCCTGGCAGGTGTTTATAATGTGGACTTTTTTAAGTTATAGACTCTATTACAAACATACTTCATGAAGGAGGCAGCACTTCAGAACTTCAGCTGCCTCAAAGCAACTACCTAAAACGGGAAACAAAACAAGCAAAAACAAACAAACAAAAACCAAACACCCATTCCCTGTGGCTGGGAATGTAGCCCAGGGGCAAAGTACTCCATAGCACACACAAGGGCCTAGGTTTGATGCCAGCAGTGTAAAATGAACTCCAACAAGTTTTTAGTTCATCTTGGTGATCTCAGAAAAGCAACCTGCTGTGGAAATGACCAAATCAATGCCCCTTCAAGTATAAAACTTTCAGCTGGGTGACCCATCCTTGCTTGAACACAAATCTGTAGCAAAAATAGGTCGAATTTCCTACATGACGCTTATCTAATGGTTCCTCATAAACTTTTCTGGTCACAATAAAAACATGCATCAAAAAACAAAAGACTTGGGTCTACACAGAACCGACTTCCCACACTTCAGATCACAGGGCGAGTGACCAGGGTTTGGAAAGCAAAGCCTCTGACACTTGAACGGTTGGCCACACACCTGCAGTTAACACACCCCCAGGCAACAATGCTAACAGGGAAGACTAAAAAAAAAAAAAAAAAATCAGGGTATTTCAGCTACAGTGACATTCAATCTTCTGCTTCTTGAAAGCTCAGAGACAATCTTATTTCAGTCTAAAAGAAAACCCACTGGGCAGGCAAGCTGCAAACCCTGGCAGCTGCTCAGAGGAGAAAGATGGCGAAGAAAAGAGGAAACTATGCTGTTTGCTTGTCAGTCTTTTCTTCTGCATGCAAATATTTGTTGGAATGAAGTATTCTACTCTTAGCCTGTATTTTCCGAATTATGTTACACAGGACTTAAAATCTCTTCTGACAAACTGACAACAAAATCATCATTTGTCCAATTTGTTTCTCAAACACTTTAGCCTGAAACTCCTTTAAGAGCCCGTGTTGGTGATCACTGCCTTACCAACGAACACGGAATACTGACAGATGGCAATAAGGCCCGATGTGAAAAAAGCTGGCGCCAGCCTCAGGAAGAAGAGGACCAACATCAGAATCATTTCCCCAGGATCTCAACAGGGGTAGGGGTGGCTTGAAGGGTAGGGAGAATGATGAGCAAGAGAGAACGCCTGCTCCTACGTAAGAAATAACCAGACAGGCATTTGTCATCATGTCTTCATAATATTTAACATGACCTTGGTAGGCTGAGGCAAATATCAAGGACTTCTGAAAGGGTTATGTCTGAACATTCTTCCCTAAAAGGATGAACAGGAATTAGAAGACAGAAAACATTAAATGTCGACCTCTGGATTCATCCATAGTAATTTTAGGCACATGGTTCAGAGAAACAAACTGCAGGAATTCTCTACACTGAATCAGAACCGTCAAAGGGAAGGTTCAGGAATCTGCACTTTAGTACAGTAGTTCTTTGGGGCTGAAGGGGGGCCTCTGGGTACTGACAAGCAGAGGAGTCAAGCGGCCAGATGTTCACCCTTAGATAGATCACTCTGGTGCCTGAGGCTGGGAGATCTGATAGCACCAAGGTTCAGTTACAGGCCCAGGCAGGACACCAGGTCATGTTCTTTAATTTGGTAACTACTTACACAGCTGACTGCGTATGTGCGGGAAAGAGTTATCTGGCCACTACCACAACCTAAGCCACACCAGTGTGTGTGTGTGTGTGTGTGTGTGAAAACAAAACACAATCAAGGCATTACATCTCTACCGAAGAACCAACTACCAAGGCAATAAACAGAAATAATTTAATCCAAAAGATATGTCATTAAGTGAACTTACTTTATCCTATTGTATCGGGAAAAAAAAAAAAAAGAAAAAAAAAAGCCATTAAAGATGACTCCTCTGAGATTACAACAGAATGAGAGGAAGCAAAGTGAAAATTGCCTATTCCTTATCTGATTTGTACAATTAAGTATTGTAAATAAAACTTTTTCTTTGGCTAACAAAGTGTGTTTTGGGCAACATTATCCTAGTCGAATCAGTTTTGTTGTATCTAATGTGTGACTGTCAAGGAGTCTGGTGGGGAGCTCTGCCTCCAACTTCACTTCTTATGACACACATAGGCTGTAGGATAGTTTATGCCTTTGCAAGATCACAGGACTTGGAAGCAAAACCCTGAGCTAAAAGTCTTCCGTTCCCAAGAAAGGCAAAACTCTGAAATAATGCATTACTACCAGAGAAATTAATTGGAAAGTCAAATTTTTGCCCCAAGCTAAAGGATATAATCCTGTTCTTGTACATGGATTAAAAAGATACTTCCTGTGACTCTTTACCTTTGCAAAGTCCGAAAACCAGAGGCTTCCTGAGAGTAAACTACTCTAGGCATCATCTGTTAATCCCTTACTTGCATTTTAACAAGTATCTCCAAAAAGAGAACTATATCTGCACATACACACACAAGTTAGCAAAAGAGAATGCTTTCATACAAAATCATGTTACCACGACATTGTGCAAACAGTAGCCAGAGTAGCAGTGGCATGAAGCAAGCACTTGGGTATTTTCTTTTATTACCCCAGGCACCTATGTAAGTTTGACTCCAACAATATAGTAAACAACAGAAAATTGTTTTCGTTCCTACCTTCATGCCAGTAGAATGTCACACAGTCTGGTATCCCTGAACTGTTTTTATCCAGGGTACATCTAAAGCAATCTCACTGCAAATACTGTCCTTGACATCAATGCAAAAACCAATTCCTATCAGTAAGTCAGGGAAACAATAAAATTGCAGCTTCTTGGTGACCACAAGACGGCTGTGGTGCCAACAGCTATACTTCAAGGCTGGCCTATTCTAACTGCATCACCCAGTGGCAAGCTATACTTCAAGGCTGGCCTATTCTAACTGCATCACCCAGTGGCAAGCAAACATTAGAGGCTTTTCTACTCAAAGGAGTTCCAGTTTTCAAAGACACCGATTACCCCTACATTTTAACAAGTTTTATTATTGGCCATCTCATTCAGAGATACAAGAGTTAAATCCCAATTCGGATGTCATCTGGTTTCCAGAATCTCTTTGAAGTAACTTCAAAATGCCAGCTCCAGAATGGACCTTGGAAGCTATTAAGCCCAATCTATCAGGAGCTAGGTGAATGAACTTTTGAAAGCTAGCATTACAGCACAAATGCTTTTGTTTCACTCACGAGGGCCACAGAAGTTAAAAAGCGCGAAGGACATCAGTCACACCAAACCAAACCAGGGAGAACCTTGTGCTCCTGGCGTTCAATCCCACCCTCTACGTGGTATACTTGAGAGTCCCTGTTCACTTCTGGTGGTTTTCTTTTTCTTGAGTGTACTATTTTAAACCCAGGGACGCTTAGATAAAACTGTGTGAGACTAAGCATACACGATATTTCACAATTTCTGAAAGGTGATTCTTGCAAAGTCGGGCATATATCCAAAAGGACACGCCTCTTTTTCCAAAATAGAAACAAAGTACTCTCATCTAGCCCACAATTTCCCCACCTCACTGCGTTCATTTCATTCAACTAGACAAACTACCCCAATCAAACGGCTGATACTCTATTAATTACTACAAATGTTTTCTAGAAATACTTTCCAACACTTGAGGGAAAGAGAAAAATTTGTACTGATTTCTACCAAGTGACCCCGCCCTCATCAACTTACCCAGCAGCTAAGCAAAGATTTACAATTTGTTTCTCTTGTCTCTAAATTAAAAACGTGAAGGTAACAGGCATCATTTTAGAACACTACCTATTCTTGTACATAACTGAATAATGGCTATATACAATTGATTCTAAAGCCTTGAGGTGTCTGGAATCAACAATTACAGCCATAATGGTGGTTTTCAAGATAAATTGCTAACAGCCCATTTCCCGAAAGTCACCGGGTAGCACAAAATCAATTTTTTTCAAAAATGGGGACTCTGGGTTCAATCCCTCCCACACACATACACGCCTGGGTTTGCAAAGTAAACAAATTTGACAAATACCCTAAATACCCGGTAAATACCCTAAACACCCAAACGCGGTGTATGGCGGAGGCCCTGTGACTTCAGAGGCAGGGGCTCATCCCTTCCCCCATTATCCTGCTTACTTGTTCCTTATCTGTCCTTCCAACACAAAATCACACCTCGGGTCAGCTTTCCTGCCTCGCTGTCCCAGGTGCTTTTTAAGCACCCAGAGACCCTGTCCTGGCGACCACATTCCAGCAGGGCTTTCCCTGGCCAGGCCTCCGTCCCCGGGCATGAAGGGGGTGTGACCGCGGCACTTCGGCCCTCTCTCCGCTGCCAGTGGCGGTGCCCGAGAATTTTCTTTCTCTGGGTGGCTTGGGGAGAGGTTCCCAGGGCAAACAGGGCGAACAACCCTCACCTTCTCAACAACAGGAGTCCGTGGGGCGAGAACACACGTGGCTTCCCAAGTCCGGGTCCCAGGAGCCCTTCTAAGGCAGGCTCACGGCGTCCCAGTCCCATGCTCCAGGGGCCCCCACAGGCAGTCGAAGGGAGGCCGTCGGGCTTTGAGGGTGTCCTGTGGCCCGCAGGGCTCAGTCGCACCCCCACTCCCACCCCAACCCCACCCCCAGTACCGGCCGTCCCCAGCCAGGACCCACCAGCTGCTTCAGGTCCTCCTCCGAGAGCTCCGCGTAGCGGTACCGCTGCTGCTCAAACTCGTAGCGGGTGGTTTTCGCCACCACCACCACCCGCGAGGGGCGGAAGCCGCCGTCGGCGGGGCTACCACCGCCCGCCAGCTCGCGAGGCTGTCCGTGCCCCAAGTGCCGCCGGCCGTCCGCGCCCGAGCCCCGCAGAGCCGCGCGGCCACCCGCCACGCGCCGGCAGCTGCCCAGCAGGAAGCCCCGGTAGCAAGTCATGATCCGCGGGGCTGCGGCTGCAGGCTCCCGCTCCCCGCGCCGGGCGCGCAGAGGTTAAGTGCGGGGACGTGCGTGGAACGCGCCACTAAGGGAGGGGGGAACGTGCCCAGACGCAGGCGCAGGCGGGGAGCCCCCGGGAGGATCGGGGGCGGGGATCGGGGCTGGCTCACGGGTGGTGGGTTTTATTTGTTTGTTTATCCGTTTTCTTAAGCGCCTGCGCAGTGGCCTCTAGGCCCGGCCCCACCTCCCTCTTCACCCTTTCACGGAGGCCGCTCTGAGCCCGCCCCCAGGCTAGACCTGTCAGCTAATCAGAGGTCGGGAAGGTTTGGGAGCCCGAGGGGCTGCTGGGATTGGCTGTGGCCGAGAAAGGGCAGGAATTCTATTTGGCGTTTGAGCTGCCCGAAGAAATCCAGCTGGAACCGGTCTGGGGCGGTGTTCAGGGGTGCAGGCGGAGTTTTGAGTGGCTGGCGGGAAAGCAAGTTTCTTGCGCGTCTTCACCTCGGTGCTTTCAGTTTTTTGCTGGCTTTCTGGGTAGTTGCCATGCTCGTCTTGGGTAAATTTTAACCCGTGTCTGCTGGATAGCTGGAGTAAGACCTGGGAGCGGTGACCTCGCTCCAAGCGCCGTCGTTTTGCCGGGCAAATAATGGCAAATAACGATGCCGAGCCCTTTATTAGAGATGAATTAGAGCTACCGAGAAGGATCTTAGAGCATTAGCTGGTGCTCAGAGGCCTAAGCTTCTTGTCCCTATGACCGCCAAAAACCAACATAGAAAAGCACTGCTGTCAGGGAGAAACGTGGAGGATAAAGAGGGAAGGAGTCTTGTCTAATATTGTGTATCTTTCTAGACTGGGAGAGAAGGTTGGAAAGGTGTGGAGGGCCAGACTGAAGGGTTAAGAATGTTTTTGCACTTTGCACTTTTAACCTGTAAGTGAGTTCAGGGCAGTGTTTGATGATTATTGATCTGGCTTTGGAATGCTGGGTAGTCCTGGAAGCTAGAGCAAGGGAAGTTGAAAGAGTCTGTGGGAACAGTTACACAACCGTAGAGATCTGGGCTGATTAAGAATAAAAGGGAAGCTACTCTGGAGGAAAAATCATAAGACCATGTAAATTCTAATCGGTGGCTCCTGCCCCGCGGTCCTTGCTGTGGCGCACTCTTTCCTTTGCAGACCTGACATTCCCAATAAGTGCCCTCTGGATTCCAGGCATGGTATTTCCTGTTTGTGAGATTCAGATGCCTCTGCAACATCGGACTTATTTTCTCTTTACGTCACAGAAAACTACACGTTTGACTCCCACTTCTAGCTGGAAACATCTCAATGGGATATCCTTGTCAAACCTTTTGGATCTTCTGACTCTTCCAAAACATTGCTTCATTATGCCATCTTCTCGGATATATCTTGAATTCTTCCCCCACCCCCCACTGGATTTTCCACTTCAGTTCTTAAAGATACCCATGTCTACGACATTTAAAACTTTAAAGATTGAAAGAGCCTTCTACGCCTCAGTTGTTTACCTGTTCCCTAACTTCCATGTACATATTCAGAGTTCTCAACCTCTGGGTCATATATCAAATGTCTTGCATAGCAGATACTTACATGTTTCATAACAGTAGCAAACTTACAATTATAAAGTAACAACAAAATAACTTTAATGGTTGGGGGTCACCACAACTTGAGGAACTATATTAAAGGGTCGCAACATTGGGAAGGTTGAGAACCACTGATAGAGGTTCTGGACAGAATAATCAGTTCATCAGTCGTCGATACATTTTTGCCAATTCATTCTTGCAGCCAACCTTTTTTGGGAATCGGGAACAGGGCAGGCTGGGGGCGTTTAGTTGGCTTACTTTTCTAATCTGTGGTTAAGGAAACCACCAACCTTTTTATCTTCTCCCTGTGCTTACTTCACCACTATTTCCAAAGTTACCAAATAACGGGATGGAAGTTCAGAAGATACCATTTAGTCTTAAATCACTCGCTTGTGAAGCACTGGAGAAGCTCCATTCTTTCTGGAGTATTTGGCTAACCTTTCAGTCCCCCACTTCCTAGGCCCATCGCTTGGATGTAGCTCCTGCCCTTGTCTCTTCTTGCCTTCTCCCTCATCATTTTCCACCCCTATTTTATGCTACTTGATGAATCCGTCTCTGTTGTGTAATGAAGAGTCCGGGCCTTGAAAGACTGTCTCAAACCCCAACTTTGGTGTGTATTTACTTTGTGAACCTTGAACTGGTTGTTTAACCTTTCTGAGCCTATTTTCACATTTATAAAACAGTAGCTACCTTGTAAAGTTGTACATAAATGGATAAAATACCTGACCCTATGTCCACTGTAAATTAGACCCTAGACTATTAGACCCCTTTGCCTTAATTGACTTTAGGTATTACCAACATCTTTAGCCCATACCGTTCTTCTGAACTTCAAATACTTATTTTTAGCTTACTATAGGATGGTGTCACTTCAGTTCAGATGCACAATATGTCAGTGGGTGCTAAATTATATTTGAATAGAACACCCTATCAGGTGCTAGAAATTGAATGTTAAAGAGTCTGTTCTTTAGGATCCAGAGACCATACAATTGTAGAATTTTACAGAGCGCTTTATAAGAATTAAGAGGAGCACATTTGGAAGAATATCCTGACATAACACATAGATAGTAAACTAGTAGTGCCATCAAGAATGAGAGCTTCTGCAGAAGAAATAGTATAAACAAATGCGTAGAGACCCAGTGGAGCAGCAACTTTGAATTCCTTGTGAATCGTGAGCAGCAGACAACACTGGGAGGCGATGGGGAAAGCTTATGGCAAGTGTTACAGCCACACTGAGGAACTTGGCTTTTATGCTGTATATACCAGAAAACAGAAAAGATGACAAGATGGCATAGTTAGCTTTGCAAAAACATTAAAATTTTTCTTAAAAGACATGCAGTCAAATAACCCCTGAAGAGATGTTCAGTCATATTTAAAAATCAGAAAGATACAAACTAAGGTCATGGTGAAATAGATTTTATCCAATAAATAGATAGATAGATAGATAGATAGATAGATAGATAGATAGATAGATAAATAGATAGATAGATAGATAGATAGATAGATAGATAGATAGATATAAATTAAGAAGTCCTAGTAATATTCTAGTGAGAATACTATCAAATCATCAGGACCTTATTAGGCTAAACCATTCCTCAATCATTTCGATAATTCCACCATTGCTAAGATTTACTAATACTGTCTTAAAAGTTCTACTATATTCTTATATTCCAGCTTGATTACTGTAAGTCTGATATTCAAAAAAAATCAGTATAGTAGAGTATATGCTGGAGGTATGATCTGACTGGTGCAAAAACAGAAATCTGGCACTCACTAGACAGGGTATCAGTTTCACCTACTCTCACACAAAAAGGACATTTTAAAGTTACCAAATTTCAAACTCTAATCCCAGTGGAATAATATGGCAAAGCCAATATGGTTTTATAATAAATGATCAATGCAACTACATGAGACCTACATCTTAAGCTAATACTACTGTTCCTAACATTTTACAAAAACAGTCTGTCACTGATACCTGCAGTTCGGAGATTTCCAGAGTTCTTAAATGTACTCTTCCCGGTCTCTTCAACACTCATGCACATGTAACTCTGTGAGAAATGCATATCCCTCTTCATAATATCCACAAAATCTGGGACTTGAAGAGTTATATTTCCCTGTGATTGAAGGACATCTTTGGCAATAATAAATGTGTGTGGTGGTTTGAGAAATGTCCCCATAATAGGTTCAAGGATGTGAACAGTTAGTCTCTAGTTGGTGATATTGGGATAGGTTATAGAACCTTTAGGAAGTATGTCACTGGGGTTAGTTAGGCTTTGAAGGTTTATAGCCTGGTCCCACTTCCAGTTTGCTCTGCCTTCCATGTGGTTGAGATGTGAGCTCTTAGCTTCCAGCACTGCCTGACCATTGTAAGGCTTCTCCACCATTGTGTATTGTTTCTCTGGAACTGAAAACCCAAGTCATTCTTCCTTCTGTAAGTACCCTTGGTTCTGATACTCTATCACAGCAACAAAAAGGATGTCAGATAGTATTTTGTAACAGGAAACATTTTAATGATTCATAATTATGCTAAACAATTAGAGTAAATACTATTGAAAGACAATATTTAGATTATCTTTATTTAAGATGTATTTTTCAATATAAAATACATATGTAATAAATTTGGAAGTTAGTTAATCAGATTTTAATTAAAAAAATACTTATATAGAAATCCAGAAGGTAAGATTCACACTCACCTGTTTGAATAACTTATGAAAATGAGTATTATTGTATAATCGATTGCTTCACATTGAAAGGAAAAAAATAATGTAGAAAACCCAAAAAATAGGGGCAGTTGGAGGCTAGATGAAAATACAAAGTAAAGAAAAACTAGGAAATATTTCTTCTAATCAAGACGGAGGACTCTTGTACCATGTCATGTTTCTGTTCTTTTTCACTGTTTCATGACTTTGAAGTTGGTTCTGTCTCTCTGCCTTGCTGACATTCTAACCTCCATGGGGACTTCCTGGCATTTCTGCATAGGTTACAAGTAAGTCTCTTTCTCATTTGCCACCCATACCAAAGACCAAAGAAGATCAGTCATTTCAACTTATATTAAAATATTTGGAACACACAAAAGAATAGTCATTTACTTCATTTCCATTCCACTATGGGAACAAGAAAAAACATGCCAAGAGATAAAGAAGGTCTCTGTTCTCTGCTTCACTTTAAAAATCACCGTATAAGCATAATGTTCCCTCAAAGCTAAGATCCTATAGGTGAACCAATACTTTCATGTCTTCTTCAAATGCCTCCCTGATTATATTTCTAGTAAGAATTATCCGCTGATTTGTATTCTGTGACGGGATAGGGGGAGAGAGAAATAATCTTA
Source organism: Rhabdomys pumilio (assembly GCA_030674055.1). Taxonomy (NCBI): domain Eukaryota; kingdom Metazoa; phylum Chordata; class Mammalia; order Rodentia; family Muridae; genus Rhabdomys; species Rhabdomys pumilio. The sequence goes on along the minus strand of JANHMN010000014.1, from coordinate 45,884,297 downwards.
ATTATCTGTGTTCACTCCTCCCCCTGATGGTAAGTCTTTCTCTTTATACATTTTCTTTCTCTTCTGAACATATAGAAGACCTTACTCATCGGTTGTATGCTGATTTAAGCTGAGATTTGGTTAATAAATGTGCATATGCGGATACTTCTCTTGTATGGAGACAATAAAGCATTGCCAACTTTTAAAATATATATTTATATGTATGCTCTCAAAGAATATTTTCTTCAGTGTAGCAGTTTGTAAAGTTACACCCTTGTTATAAGTATATCAGGGTTCAGAACACATTCAAAATCATTTAGGATCTTGAATCTTTATCCCGCAATGAGATTGTTTAGGGCTACTAATAAAATATGGCCCTAAATTCTGACACGGATTTTTATGTGTGTTTCATAAAGTAGCTCTGAAATATCAAAAAGGCATAAAACATCTGCTAAAAAATTATTGATATTACTATATTATAATGTTGGAATTTGAGATACTCATTTGGCCATATACAATACATTTGTTATAAAATTGCTTCTACATATCCTTACACCTACTAAACTATGAAGATGATCACATAAATAAAGCACATTGATATTTGGCTTCTGTATATTTTTATATACACATAGGTAATATATTACATTTTGTTCAATTATTCATCAACTCTTGTGAGCTGACTTTGAATCAAACTACATAAGATGTAACAGATACAAGTCCACAAGTGGACACTCTGGTAAAAGAATTCTCACTTGAATGTATGCATTGGGAAATTCAAAGTGTAAGCGAAACTATCCATTTCGCAGAAGACACACATGATTTAATGAAGTGCCTTGCAGTTGTCGTATTTTTAAAGAGATGCTGTACATTTAGTAAAATATTTTGTATTCTATATATTCTGTATTCTATATTTTATAGTCAATGTATGACTTACAATAAATACTTTAGATATTTATCAAAGATTTATCAAAGCCAACAATGTGAACTTTTAATTAATATATCCATCAATATGATATATACTCCAAATTAGTTATCAAATCCTATTCTAAAGTAACACACAAAATGATAAATTCTGAAGTTCTTTTGGTTTTTTATTTGTTTGTTTATGAAATCTTTTTGGGTTTTTTTTGTTTTTCTTTTGTTTGTTTTGGTTTTTATTGGATATTTTATTTAAAAATAAGGAATGCTTCACGAATTTGAGTGTCATCCTTGCGCAGGGGCCATGTTTATCTTCTCTGTATCGTTCCAATTTTAGAGTATGTGCTGCTGAAGTGAGCACCTGAAGTTCATTTCTTAAATTCTATCCACAATAATGAAAATGTAAAACATAAAACTTTTAATTACAATAAATTGTGTTTGTTTCTTTAATTAAAAAAAAAAAAAAAACCCAAACTCTTTAAGGTATGAGTAGAGTCTTCCCAGTTAGGATGGTCTGGCGTTTCAGTAGCGTGGCCACTCTTTCTGTAGATGCCATGTTTATAGCAGAGAGGACTTATGAACAGACAATTGACTGTCTGTGGCTCCACCTTGAAGGATCTGTGATAAATTTAAAATTTTTTATTACACAGTATTCTATTTAGACTTAATATCAAATGCAAATAAACACAAAAAGCTTAGTGGTAAAGAAATGAAAGATAAATCTACATATAATTAACATTAGAAAACATTGCTAATAATTTTTACTCCCACCCTATAGCAAGTGTAGTTGATTTTAATATGTGTGTACTCTTCTTTCAAGCTTTTGAATTTATCATCGTTGTGGTGTGTGTGTGTTTGTGTGTGTGTGTGTGTGTGTGTGTGTGTGTGTGTGTGTGTGAGATGGGGGAGCACATGTGCGCAAGGCATATGTAAAGAGGCCAGAGGATAACTTTGTGATGTTGGCCCTCTCCTTCCCCTTCACATATGTTCTGGGGCTCAAACTCCAGTTGTCAGGCTTGCTTGACACATGCTTTGCATGCTGAACCATCTCAGCAACAATGTTGCTAATAATTTTAAAGATGACATTTTCTGACAAGTAAAATCTTATTTAATTCATGGGCAACAAAGTCCAAACATACATTTTATAGCTTCCATAACATTTTAGCATCACTTGGGACACATCCTGAAGAAGATGCTGGACAAAGAAGGAAACAACAGCAGAGGAGAGGGTCCCATGATTGCATGATTGACAGTTGCCTTGGATTGTTCCCATTTATTTAGCACTAAGGGGTTGCATATCAACCCCTTCTGAAAGTAAAAGTTTCATGACTGTGCCTCATTTATTAAATTTTGCCATTTCATCTCTATTCCAAGTTGACATTTTTAATAGACTTCATTTTATTGTGGACAATATAAACATAGTAATATAAAAGATAATTTATTTATTCCTTTTATAGAATTTGGAGGATCATACACCTTCTGCTCAACAAAGTTGTTTAAATTGGAAAATCATACTCCTGGCTTACTCTGGCTGACTGCATCAAGCATCATGTGATCCTCATCTGCACATATGGTAGAATGTCCCTTTTAGTGACAATTTTAACATTAAGCAAAGTCTTTCACCCTGTTTTATATGTTCTTTGATAATTTTAAAATAAGGTATAATTAAATCAGCTTTAAGATGTTAAAATGATCGAAAGTTGGAAATGCTCATTGCATTATCATTGTATGTTGTCAAGTCCCCATAAATGGAACTCTGGGTAAATGAAATTGTCACTAAAAATGACTGTATTATTAGATTAGCTACATCCGTAGAACAGAGCAGTGTTTACAAGGTCTTTGGCACTGCCCCTCACCAATAATGATATATAGTACTTTTAAACCCACACATCAGGACAAGCAGTAAACTATAAATACTGATTCAGTCCTGATTCGGTTTCAGCCTTAGTTCATTTGTAAATCTTTTTTTTTTTTTTTGTCCTAGTCAAAGGAGGACCTTGCAGATGATACTAATATAATTTAGGGATTTCTCTAAGCAATCAAATTCAAAAATAACTGAATAAATATGGTTTTCGGGACTTTAGATTTACCTGGGTCCCCATTGCATACATTGCTAATTCTGCCAGCTATAGCCAATAATAGACTGGACCATGGGAAAATGAACTTGAGTACTGGTTACTTTCAAGGCAACAATGTACAACTCTAAATTGTGAAATAGTCTTTTATGGAATTTATAGGTAAATGACTTATGGGTATCAGGGGGATGCTGACTTGAAGATCATTCGTAAAAGACAAAGATTTTTTTCAACCCACTCCTGGATCCAAACAGCCAGGCTCCAACCAGCACACTCATCAAAGCAACTAAAGAGGCTATTCAATACGCTGGACTATGCTTGCAGCGTTGCCTTTAGACAACCCAATGAAACAAGAATTATTTACCTGATCCATTTTTAGTGACTTGTATGATGTCATCCTCATCCTCCTCACAGCTCTCATCATTGAACTGCGGGAGAACTGTATCCGACTGGCTTTCAGCTGGACCACCATCACCCTGCTTACCGAGGCTTCGAAGGGCAACAAGACGGTGGTGTATTGCTGCATACAGGTAGCCTATGTCTTTGGCACTAGCCTTCAAGAGAAAAGTTAGGTTGTTAAAACTGTAAGTAATGAACAAGTACAGCCACGCTTACATCTTTTTGACCTCTCGCTGCTTATAAAGGAAGGAATTTCTGTTACGTAAATCTAGAAGGTAAATAAGTACCAACAGCCCAACGTGTTAAACAAAGTGAAGCTGATTCATTTTACGCCAAATCGTATCTCAACGTGAGTAAATTTATGAGATCTCAATCCATACATTTTAAATTGAGAAAAAGATAGTTTTTATCATTTAAGAATCCTGTTTGGATTTAAGTCTTCAAGCTAGTTCTTCCTCTGCTGTCTTATGCTGTAGACAACTGTAAGTTTAAGGACTCTTTGCATCGCTTTACCTACCCACCCTCCAACCCACATAGCTTTGTGGAGAAGCGAAGCTCCAGAGGAACCGGTGACATTTTCAGACATCAGACTTCTCAAAACCTCCCCAAGCTCATTTTTGGTTGCCATTAATATAAAATGAGCAGCAGTCATTTAATATCGGCACAGCGCTAGCAGGTGTATCTTTAGGCCATTCACATTAGCAAAAACAAGAAGTACATACTTATTCATCCCTCTTCCCTTTACGAATGAAAAAATTGTGACTGATGAAAAAAAAAAAGAACATCTCTAAGTTACAGCGTTGAAGCCTTCCCTTACAGTAAGAAAAACTAATATTTGTAATCATTTTAGCTATTTGATCTCAGCACTTTATAAAGTATATCATTTCCCATGTGAGTTAGCCAGTTTGATGAATGCTAAATAACGTGTCTGGAGGTCATCCAGTTAGTACAATGTGGCACATAGGTATGGATATGTATGTACTTGCTTTTTCCTGATTTTATAATATACATTTTACACATGCATGATGAGATTATTTTGTGGACAGAGCCCAAGACTAACCACAGAATGTATTTATGGCTCATACACACCTTGCATACATAACCTGTAGGAATTTTTCTATGACATTCTAGTGCACTGTGTTTGTTGCCGACACAAGGTTGGGTGTGAAATTTTCCATGTTGAATTTCAGAAAATGTTGGAGTTGGGAGCATTTTGGTTTCCGATGTTTTAAATCAAGGATACTTAACCTATTGGCATAATACTAAAATGGTGGTGGTGATCACAACACATGGTTTTTATCGTGTTTGGAGTTTATCTCTTGTGAATATGCCACAGTTTAAAAGCCTGTGTAGATCAAGCATTGGGCAGCACTGTGGTGATGGTGGATAGAGTCAATTTCCGTTTCTGCCATAAAGCTTTACCCACTGAAAACCACTGGGCAGGAGTGATAAACAGGAGTTACTATCTTATTTTATTTTCTTGGTATTATCACATACCACTTTTTCTCCATTATTTAGTGGGAGTCTATCCAGTTATATCATCACTTACTCCAGTACCATTTGGGTACTCATATTTTTCAAGTCTTCCCAGTCTCAGGCTATGGGGAAAACTCAGCTAGAGGATGGAGGTTGGGGTTGGGGAAAAGAAGGCTTTGTTCTTGGCAGCTCTCTTGTATCTGTAGCTTGTATTTGAGGTCAGGCATTCCGGCCGCAGTGAACAGCTCAGCTGTGCTTCTATCCCGTTACCCTGGAGATTTATTCATGTTCAGAATTGGAATCTGCTGTTGGACTGGCTGTAATGTGTGTCCTGTGCTTTTCCATTCCTCGCTGGCTCCTTGGCTGTGGTCACAAGCCTCCTTTCTCTGGGTGAGTGACAGGTTACGACTTCCTAGGGGCCACTTCTCACAATGTAGTCACTGGAAACTTAGACACTTGTTAACATAATTTTAGTAGTAAGGAAAATAATAGGAAAAGACATCTGAATGTCTTAGAATAAGGACCAATTGATTATTATTGACTTTGGTGTCATGTTGAATAGATGTTAGGCCATTTTAGACTGCCAATAACCCTAATGAGTGACTGATTTCTTTGCCAACCATGCAAATTATCATAAACAAATGGAAAAATGAATCAGGAACTGCAAGAGACTAATTATTACATCAGCAGGATAATCAATCATTACTGAAGTCTCTAACTTACCTGAATTAAAAATATTTTTATACCATCATCTTCTAAATCAGTCGCAGTTAGTCTCAGATTTTTATGATTTGCTCTTTGAATCTTCATCTGAGCCCAGAGTCTGCTATTGAGGACCAGCCTCAGACTGCCTTGGTTGCGCATGACTGTGCAGGGAAGAATTACAAGTCAGACTGAAATTCACAATGCCTTAACCTTAAAAATAAGGTGTTTGAAGGAAAAGTTAATCCTGTAGCTATCTCTCAAGCCACATTTTCACTAGTGAGTGGTAACTGAACTAGATTAAAACTTGGCTTTCCAATTGGGCCTTACATCAGGGGAAGTTTATTTACCTACTTTAGTTTCAGTGTTAGAATTATGTTTTTCTAGAATGTTTAAATTATTAAATTTGAGGGGCTTCCTTTAAGATATGGTGACATGATGATTACCTGAGAAATGTTTATGATGAGAAGAAAAACAGAAACATAATATTTTAAGTGTCAAAACGTTGAATCAGATAACTTATAGCTCAGCCATTAGAGAGGGTACTACAAATCCATTAACAATACCGAAGAGAGGGATTGGAGCGGGCTCAGTGGTCAGAGCACTGACTGCTCTTCCAGAGGACAGCATTCAGTTCCCAGTATCCACATGGCAACTCTCTGTCTGTAACTCCAGTTCCAGTGGATCCTACACTCTCTCACACACATGCATACCAGTAAAACACCAATCCACATGGAATGAATGAATGAATGAATGAATGAATGAATGAATGAATCTTAAAAAATAATACTGAGGAGAGGTACTCATCTGGAAAGACGATCATGGAATACTATGCAGAAAAGGCCAGATCAGCATAGCACCATAAACTACAAACTAGACAGTGACATAGAAGTGTACAGAGAACAGCACCAACAAAATGCATTGTTTGCAGACTGTTACTACAAGGTAGACCCTAATATGCTCTTAGCTATTCCTTGGTTGACTTATTTTCTGATTTTTATATTGAGTCCATATTATAAACATAACAACAACAAAAGGTGTCTGGAAATTTGGGGGTTAATATTTATTTATTTGTTTGTTTGTTTGTTTGTTTATTTTGGCAAGCAGTGGAAGTAAACCAGCGTAGACAACAGCCAGTGCTGCCTGGCAAATGTCACTTGGTTGCATTATGTAGCTACCTATTTGTCCATTACAAGGTTGATGACCTCATTCCTGTTCTTTTGATCTGAATTCTATTCCTTCTCACTCTTTAAGCTTGACATTTGAAATGAAACCAACCCTCATGCCCAGGTCCAGATTCTACTTGTAGTTTCCTTCAAAACTTTATTTAGCTTCTCAGAACTGCCTGACAAGAGAAGCCACCACACCAGCCCTCTGCCCACACGCACTCGCAATGTGGGCTTCGGAACAAAGCCCAGTGGTGCCCTTTGGATACAAAACATATAAACTCTTTCCCCGGCTTCTGTCCACCCATCTGCTACAGGACTGAGAAGTCATACCCCTAGTTCCACAGAAACTGCCTTCATCCCAGCTCCACGCTGTATTTGGATGCCAGTGGTTCAGGCACAAAAGTGATGTGTCAGGTATTTCTATTCCCCCAGACTCTACATCTTGAAAAGTTGTTTGCTTTATACCCTTCCAATACCAATGATGCCACTGTTCAGCTGTGTGCCTGCTTAGCTTTGACACAGTTGCTTGCCACACAGCCCCTCATCAAACATCCACAGCTGCTCAGAAAGATGTGAGTTACAGTCTCTCCATAAATCTCACAAGCAAACACTGAATAAGTCACAGACTAAATTACTCATACTCTGAATTTGTAAGGTCAAGCCATTTTGGGGGGTCACTAGTCAGTGGAGTGAAAAATAGAACCCATGCTGTCTGATAAGTGATCGTCTAGAGTACATTAGAAATATTGTAGTCCTCCCTCAGGTTTAGTGGTGTGTCTGATAAAGCATCTACAGAAAGCATGAGATGTTTTGCCCTGAGAACCCATAGCTTACTCTAAATCGTTCCTTACTTAGTCTTGACTGCAGTGTTCCACACTCAGGGCCAGCTGTGTCGTTCAGTCTCAAAATCCCTTGGCCTCTTTCACTCCAGGATTGTGTGGCTTTGTTGAATACAAAGATCTTGCAGTTGATCTAAATGACAGTTTTTATAAATATCCAATACATTAAAACTTTTTTTCATATTAAATTCTTTCTTGTGCCCTGACACTATTATACCTTGCTTATCTTGTACTAAATTATTCTGTTAATGATAAATAAACTAGGTTTTGAGGTTATTTTACTTTCTAGAACATGCAACCTCTGAATAGTTCAAACTGCAAAATCTTAAAACTAACAGAAATGAAAAGGGCCCCAACCCCAGCTTCCAGTTCTGTAACAGGCGGTGACTGCTACATTTTATTTATCTTTTCAGAGACATTTGTCTCTGGTGTACATACATACATACATACATACATACATACATACATACATTCATACATGTTCTCATCTTCTTATAAAACAATAGGATACCAAGTATACTTGCTGCTTTCTTATCTAATATGTCTCTGTATGCCAACAACTGCATTAGACTTGATATTATTTTGGCCACATAATGTTATTTGAAAGAAATGAATATGGAGTGATTTGCATGCTAAAATGTTTCAAACACAGCACACAGACATGAAGAGCTATGACATGATAACACAGGGTCCCTTGTGGTGATTTAGTGGTTGCCAGTTCTCAACTACTCCCATGTATATGAAGTCATCGGTACATTCGGAAGAAAAGTGCACCAGCAACTGACCCCTAGTTCAGTTAGGCCAGAACTATACCTTGAGATGCGCCTACTTAGACTGAAAGCATCCTTGGGTCACAGTGGAAATTATGGGGAGTGGAGAGTGTGGGAGAAGATGGAGGAGGGTAGAGGGGGGTTAGTGCCTTTAAGCAGTGAGGCTACAGTAAGTACCCTGACAGCATTCAGCACTGAATCAGATCCTGTGGTATGCCTGTGAGGTTCCTGATTTACGCAAAAGACTACACTTTAACAAACAAACAAAGCTGAAGCAAGTCACCTTTCAGTATTGGACTTGCTCAGAGTAATGGCACTGGTTGTGAGGGCAGACATGAGGTGTGAAGGGGGGGCCTGAAGTTATAAGAAAGAACCCTAGCCCACTGTGTATGTGAATACATAACCCCAGAACTCAGGAAGCTGAGGCAAAGGGATTCCAAAGTTAGGATCTCTGCTTCTCTCTTCTTAGAGGACTAGAGTGAGTGCTTGTAAACACACACACACACACACACACACACACACACACACACACACACATGCAGACACAAGAGCAAACACACACAAATGCAAACACATGCATGCACATGTGCACGTACACACACAGCCATGAACATGAACGCATGCATGCACAGGCACACACAGAGAATTTAAGACGATAACAAAATCTTAGTTTAACAATGCTGTTTTACAAGCCTCAAGCAGTTTTTATTCAAGCAACTCAGTCTTCACGAAACCATTTCTATCTACTTCTAGCTATTTGGGGGTGTCTCTGCTGATGTCAGCTTTAGTCTATATAAGATGAGGAAAAGCAATATGTAGCATACAAACCTTTAACACATTGTGTTCTGTTTCTTCCCCTGTTATGACATCAATTTTCTCAAGCAAGCATTTTTGTGATGGTTTGGAGAAAAAAGCAGCAGCTGATTCGATTAGGGATGTGTTTTTAATAGAGTCTGTTTCAAAGAAATGCAGGTGAAAAAATATGTAAGACTGTTTTCTCTACCATGAAAAGTATTTGTTATATCTTCTTACCTTACATTTTAAAAGTCAAACTGTTTGAGTAGGTTAAAGCCACCTTTCTTACTTTCCCATAGTATTAAGTCAGTAATTTTAAAGTTTATTATATATTTTAATCCTTGCTAAAAAAAATTTCAGTAGTGGATTATAGGCTTTTTAAATAGTGTGGATATTAAGTAAATGTCATTAAAAATAAGAGACAAGGGGCTGGAGAGATAACTCAGTGATTAAGAGTGCTGTTTGCTCTTCCAGAGGACCCAACTTCTATTCCCAGCACCCACATGATAGTTATTGTAACACCAGTACCGAAGGATCTGATGCCCTCCCTCTTCTGGTCTTTTTTGGGTACACACATCATACATATAAAGCACTCATACACATAAAAAAAAATAAAAGCCAAAAACCAAAAATAACAACAGCAACAAAAACAATAGGAGACATTGAAGTTAAATATTTTATAAATGAAACAGTTCTTACTTGAGTTTGAAGCAGCATTAGGAAATTTCAGAACAGATTTGAATGGTTTTTCCTTGGTATATGAAAGATTTTGAAGTGGAGGCTGGGTAAGCTTTTGAGTGCCCTAAGTAGGGGGAAATATGCATTGTTTAATCTTATGCCTAGACATTTGCAGTAAGCCAAAAGATAGATTTTCTTTCTCAACACACCACACAAAAAAAAACAGCTACTGGGTTTTTGTTCCAGGATCCCTCTGCACAGAGAACTGGGTGACTGTCGTGAAGCATTGGTTTTAACCTCAGAAACCAGAACCCACTTATCCCAGCCTGTCTAGTTCTAGGGAAATAAGAGAATCTGGAGTGACAGGGAAGCAGGTGACTGTCCCTCTGTGTCCTACCAGGCTGACCAAAGCACCATTGGCTTCTCTTACAGAGATTCACCACTGTTGTCTATTTCCAGGAAAGAAAACTCCACGAGATGTTTCAGAGAACAGGAATTCTGACAGTGTCAACAGCCGTGTGTGTGTGTGGGGGGGGGGGGGTAGGCCTGCACGTGCCAAGGCACATGTGTGAAGATCAGAGAACAACTTGCTGGGATTGGTTTCCTTCTTCTACCCTCAGATCAAGCTCAGGTCACCAGGTTCATGGCAAGAGCTTTACCATTGCGTGGTCTCCCCAGCCCACCAACAGTCACTTGCAATGCACTGTATATCTGCTGCAACAAAAGACTGTATTTAAAAAAAGATTAACAACTGTGCTAGTCATAGCCCTGTGTGTAACCCCCTGCAGAAAGGTAAATGCGGAACAGTGCTACTTAAGAACACATTCAAATCTTGCCTTTATGAACTCAAGATTCTTCCGTGTTATTGAATAGGAAATCAGTATAGTCCCTGAAACTAGGTAATGATAGGATGTAAGCATTTCCACTTTAAGAAAATAGAAATGCCGGCTCAGATAGATCAGTGACTTATTCAAAAAGCACACAGTCAACCAACAAGTCAGGAATGCACCTTGACCCCCCGTATCACAAGGCTGTGGGTTCACAAGGTTAATTAGAGGAAAAACACAAAGTCTCTGGACTGTTCCAGCATCCTTGGGACATCCTCTTTAAGAGAAATGGGAAGCTCCAGTCCTTTCATAAGCCACATCTAAAACATCCGTGTGAACATGTGAAATACCGACAAGTGCTTGCTGAGACTGAATCTCTGTGGTCCCAGTTGTAGCTTGTTCTCATAGGTGTCTTTGACTCCTTTCCTACACTGTAAGAGTACAGTCTGCTTCAGCTGTTCATAACTACTTAGGTGGACTTCAAAATGGAAGAAGAAAATGCAAAATGAACAAAGTTGCCTAAATACTGCATGGACTTTCCTCTGAAGCTTGCTTGATTTATTCTAGTCTGACACAAAGATGTGAGCAATATCTCCGATGCTAGTAGAATTGCTCCTCTTCCTCCTCCTCCTCCTCCTCCTCCTCCTCCTCCTCCTCCTCCTCCTC
>JANHMN010000014.1:45850177-45872994 GCA_030674055.1 Rhabdomys pumilio | reverse complement strand
TCCTCCTCCTCCTCCTCCTCCTCCTCCTCCTCCTCCTCCTCCTCCTCCTCCTCTTCTTCTTCTTCTTCTTCTTCTTCTTCTTCTTCTTCTTCTTCTTCTTCTTCTTCTTCTTCTTCTTCTTCTTCTTCCTTTTCTGTCTGTTTGAGATAGTCTCACTATTTAACGCAGGCTGGCCTCAAACTGCCTATCCTTCTACCTCAGCCTGCCAGTGCTAGGGTGAGAGGCATGGACCAGCACAACCAGTTAGAACTGGCCTTCTTGGGAATGACAAAAGGGTACTTTAAGTTAAAAGGCCCCAGAGCTACTCTTAGAATTGAGGACAGTTCTAGTTATATCTACAACAAGCAAGATCCAAAACCCAACTGATGGAGGAAAGCCCTAAAAATCTTGGAATCAGCTCGCTTTGAGAGTCTTTTCTCTTCATTTTTATTAGCATATACTAATTTACAAAATAATGCATTTGTTGCAGCATTCTGTGCATGTGTGCATGCACATGTGTGTGTCGTACATTTGTAGTATATGTGCACTTGTGAGTGTGCAGCTGTCCTCATCCGTGGGGTACAGGCGTGCAGAAGCCGGAGGAGGAAGCTCTCAGTGGATTCCTCTATTGCTCTCTATCTTATTCCCATGAGATTCCCTTATTTCCTCCCTAAATGAGAGGCTTGTCATTTTAGCTAGGCTAGTTTTTACACAGGTCCTGAGGATTCAAACGCAGATTCTCATACTTCCACAGCTCACAGCCATTGAGCCATCTCCCCAGCCCCTCATTTGTGACAGTGTGACATTTTCACACATACTTACTATGTTCTTTGATCATCAGAATCTTTACAACTTCATTAACCTACCTCATATAACAGTAGCCCTAAGACAAGCCCCCCAAGGCCCAGCTCATCCTAGCTTAAGTAAAGGCTGGAAAATCCTGTGAGGCATGGACCTGTGAGGCATGGACCTGTGAGGCATGCTACAGCTTTTCCTTTTGCTGTTCCTCATTTTCAGTGATGCTGTCTTGGAAACCAAAGTGTTGGGCAAGGCCCAGCAGCCAGAGGGTTAAATAAAAATGATAGCAATAGCCAGGAGATGGTGGTGCACGCCTTTAGTCCCAGCATGCAGGAGGCAGAGGCAGGCAGATCTCTGTGAGTTCGAGATCAGACTGGTCTATAGAGAGTTCCAGGACAGCCATTGCTGTCACACAGGGAAACATTGCCTTGTAAAACAAAACAAAACAAAACAAAACAAAACAAACAAACAAGAATTGGAGTTTTCATTTGACAAGTATATTTTCTAGACAACTAAGGCATCTAGACTTTTCTTTTCAAATGCAAAAGGTTATATATGCTTTTCAAACTGAACATTCAGTTATGGTTACTAATAACATATTGGTTTATTATTGTAAACAAGGGACATTTATTCAGTAGTGTAACTACTGAGAAGTTGCCCTCGCTCCAGTAAACTTCCCCTCATGCTCAGGCAAGGAACTCTAAATTCAGTGGCCCACAGGAAAGGAAGACATGAATGCAGGATGGAGACTCGTTGGGAACAGCTCCAGCAGGAACAAGAGGGAGAGCAGGGGAAGGATGTGAAAATGGCAGAAAGTCACAGTATGTACATATGAAGCTGTCAGACAATTTTTAAAAATTAAAGAAAAAAAACACTGCTGAAAACACCATATTAAAACATTACTAATTGAGTTTATCTAACTGCTGAGTGTTTCAGGCTTAACACAAGTCAAAGAACTGTTGGACACTATGGCAGTGGTTCTCAACCTCCAGGTGGTGACCCCTTTGTGGGGCGAGCTTCAAATGACCCTTTTACAGGGACCGTCGGGCATATGAAATATTTACATTTTAACTCATAACAGTAGCAAAATTACAGGTCTTAAGCAGCAACAAAATAATTTTATGGTTGGGGGTTATGATTGGTGGTCACCACAACATGAGAGACTTAGTTAAAGAGTTGCAGCATCAGGCAGGTTAAGAAACACTGCTCTGTGGGTTTCGTATCTATTATTCAAACAGCTAGGACATGCTTCCCAAAGCCTTTTGCAGTTAAATAGAGAAATGCTGACTTTTATCCCAGAACTAAGAAGTGTGCTTGAACTGAACGCTAATTAATTTGCCTTCAGAGATGTGAACAACTTTTCCTGTAAGGTATTTTATCAAAAGCTTACCAAAACTCTTTCTACCATGTTTTCTCCAAAAATGAAGTCAGAACTGCAGCTTTTAAAAGAACACTTATCTTCCTTTGGTTGGCATCTGCGAAAAGGAAATAAGGGTTTGGTATCTTAAATTTGTGGATGGAACCACTATAAGCTTTAGCTGGCAAAATAATTAGGTGGTTTAATATATTTATGTAAAACATAAACACACTGCTTTGTTCAGATAAGATGAATGAGAAGTGAAGAGAAAACACGAATATTCAATAATAAAACACGAATAAAATAAATAATAAAACACGAATATTCAACAATATTCAGAATATTGTTGCTGACTGTTACAAGATTGGAGTTGACCTGTATAGATGATCTAATTCACTCTGTGGGCTGCATGTTCAGCTGGAGGGCTGCCCAGCCCTTATCTTGTATCCCAGAAATCTCTAATCATTATTCTTTATCCCAAGTGGCCAATGATGCTTCTAGTACTCCTAGCTCTTCAGTGTCTTAGCAGTTATTCTTGAGTGTGCATTGTTTTAATTCTTCTACTCCAAGAAAATTTATTTTTATATTAAAATTGTTCTGTACAATAAACAAAACCAAACATGTAGCTCTCTCTTTGTAGGATGATGCACGAAAGGTGCTCAGTGCATCCCTGTGACCTCATCCCTGTGGCTTCATAGTTCTCTGCTTGGATTCAGCGTACTCATGTGAGCCAGCATTTGTCCACAGCCAGTTTGTGTCCTTTCAGGTAAAACTTTCTTTTCATCATCACCAGTAATACTAACTAACATGAACTTCTCACTCAACATATGCGTGCTGCTTTTCTTTGACCTGCACAGTTAATGCCAATTAATCACAGCTAGCACCACAACTGATTAGAAAGAGGGGGAAAGGACATCAAGGAAAAAGGAAGGAAGATTAATAGCAAGATAACTTGTACCAGAAGTTTGGCCATATCTATTTGAAATATTCCGACCCAAGTCCATGCGGTAATGAAGGCAGTACAATAAATATTATTATGATACCGAGGTAGCTGAGGTATTCTGAAGAGCTTTCTTATAAAATGTGATGGCTATTCCTGGTTGTCAACTTGACAACATCTAGAATAAACTACAATCCAGAAATGGCGGGCACACCTGTGATCCAGATTTTGAGGCTGGAAGATCAATAGGCTATTGGCTTGGATCTTGACATGGAGATCTTGAGGCAGAGTGGCCATGAAAAGCTTAGGCCCAGGCAAGGTAGTACACACACCTTTAATTCCAGGAGACTGAGGCAAGCAGATCTCTGAATTTAAGATCAGCCTAGGACAAAGCAAGTTCCACATACAGGGGTGGTGGCACACACCTCTAATTGGGACCACACCTTCTGCTGGAGGACATAAGGACATTGGAAGAGGGAAGACTCTCTCTCTTCTTTGCCTGCTTGCACTTATTTGAAAGCATATCTGTTGGAACCTACTGCCTCAGGATTCCAGCTTATACAGAAGACCAGCTGAAACAACTAACCTCGTGGGATTAATCAACTACTAGATTCTTGGACTTCCCGTGCATAGCTGCCCATTGTTGGGTTGGTTGGACTGCAGACTATAAGTCATTACAATAAATTCTCTTACTATATAGAGACATTCCATAAATTCTGTGACTCTAGAGAACCCTGATTAATACTAATATGTAAAACATGCTTTCAAGAAGAATGTTGTCAATTTATTCATACAATATCAGAAAATTACAGTGTATGGAGAGTTGGAATGGCCAGAGAAAACAAAGGGGTAAAGGAGACATTTCAGTTGTCTCATTAGATTGAACATTCCTATTTCAAGAATCTGCAGTACAAAATTCTCCCAAATCTGAAACATATTGAGCAATGATATAATATCATCATTAAAAAATTCCTGGCCTCCTATAATGGGTCAGAGTCAAAATCATTAAAACAATATTTCATACAAGTACATTCAGATTACAAACCTGAGGTGTATGTAAATCTGTGGACATGAATTTTGTGTTTGGAGTTGGTCTCATCCCTAAGACATCAATTACCATATATGCATTCAAATAACACAAAAATCTGAAAGAAATAATCTGAAACCCTTCTTATCGCAAACACTTCAGAGAAGGAACACACAAGCTGTATTGATCATTTTACCCTGATGGTGCCTCTGAGGTGCATGGATCAGTAGACAGCTGGACTGAACTCCTGGCAGTTGGTAAATTTTCACTTAGTAAATTAGAGTTCGCTTCAGAAATCTGGAAAAAGAAAAAAGAAGAAAAGAAAGAAGGAACCCATCTGAAAATTCGTTAGATTTGCTCTGTCTACAGCCACACGTGTTAATCCGTTTCCTGTGTTCAAATTCACCCCAGCCCATCATGTGCCTCATCTCGTGGGCCCCTCACAGCCCTCTGCACTCTGTACTTCCACAGTTTACATGTGAGCCAACGGACAGGATGTAGAGAGCTCACCCAAGTCATACAACCAAATGGAAGTGGCACTAAGTACAAGTCTTTCTGAGTCCAGAGACTGCATTCTTCTAATACTCACATGGACATATTTTATCCACTTGGGCTTAATTATTATTTCTGGATCAGTAGAAGTACTTTTCAGGATGTTTTCTGTGGGTAACTGAGCCAGCTGAAACTGGTTTTGAGCATCTACATAAGGTGCATGGCCTATATTAATACCATAAGTGTGGGGATGAGGGATTTCAGAGCTAGAGTAAGCCCAGCTGTAAAGAACTCATCTGATCCAGTATTTACTCTGTTTTTGGTACCTCTCTTCCCCCGTAGGGATTTGCAAATATGTTCTGGGAAGTGAATTCATGTTTTCAAAGTTAGGTGAGTTCTGTTTCCACTTGAATTTTTATACCAACCAATAAAAGTATTAATGTTTCTTTCTTACAATGGGAACCTGAAAGCTAACAAAGTCTACAAGAGAGCATGTGCTTTGGTTATCTAAGGTTAGGGTGTATGCTGATAACCTTGTTACTAAAATAATTTATCCTTCAGTCAGATAGTTTTCACTCTCTGTTGGGTAAAATCGTTTTAGGTAGATTTGCCTTCAATTATATACAATAAATGGACATCACAGAATTTAAGTTTTAAAAATATGTGGTACGAAAGCAGAGGGAGCACTGTTTAGGGAGCACAATTTGAGAGAAGGAAGAGGACAAGAAGGGGAGGAGGGATGAAGGGCAAAATAAGATGCTATATATGCATGGCAAGGTTATAATGAGTATGCTAAATAAAAATTTCCTCTTAGGAGCTAATGATCAGACCCAGGGCCTTGTGCTTGCAGGGCACATCCTCTACCACTGAGTCAATTCCTCAACCTTGTAAAGAGAAAATCTTAAAGTGTTTCCTTAACTTTCTGAGATCATAATATAATTACATCACTTCCCCATTTCCTTTCCTTTCTTCAAATCTTCCCATTTACTTCTCCTGGCTCTTTCCAATCCAGAGCCTCTTTGTAAACTGTTGTGACACACACATACATGTATGTAAATCCCTAAATACATAAATACAACATGCTTAGTCTGTGTAATGTTGCTTACATGTGTGTGTTTTCCGGACTGAGCATTCCATGAAGTCTCACCAACAGGACTGCCTAAACATGAGCTGAGTGAAGAGAACAGTAATAATTCCATTACAGTGGACCAGGGCAGGTGCAGTGAGGGGGACAGCGCACGAGGCCTCAACCCTACGCAAAGAACTAAAGGCAGCTAAGGCATGCTCACAGCAGGAGAAATAGTTCCTCAAGGGAGAACGTATCGATTGGTTTTCTAATACCAACAGGAAAAGTTTTAAAGACTACAAGAGACAGTGTTACCAAAGTGTCTTAGTCAGGGTTTCTATTGCTGTGATGAAAACACCCTGACCAAAAATCCAGTTAGGGAGTAGCTACTTGTATTCTAATGTTAATTGGGTCCCCAAAACTGATTGTATGAGCAGATCTATGTGTAGCTTTTGGGAACCTGCCCCCAGTTAACTTTGATTGGTAAATAAAGATATCAGCAGCCATTAGGGGAGGAGAGACATAGGCAGGGTTTTAGGCTTTCTGGGCTTGGGACCATGATGAAGGAGGAGGAGAGATATCATGCATTAGGAGTGTACTGGACAAAAAAGGAGAGCTGCCATGTAAAGGGGCCAAGAGAATGTGACCCAGAGGGCTGCTCAGTTGGGTCAAGAGCAGCCAAGATGGAACATAGACGTTAGTAAATAGTAACTCTGAGTTAGCATCATGAGGTAGATGCTAACAACATGGAGGTTAGGCAGTGGGCCAGCTGTTTACGGTGCTGCTTAAGACATATTAAAATATAAAGGCGCTCTCTCTCTCTCTCTCTCTCTCTCTCTCTCTCTCTCTCTCTGTGTGTGTGTGTGTGTGTGTGTGTGTGTGTGTGTGTGTGTGTCTGTCTGTCTGTCTGTCTGTCTGTCTGTCTTTATTTGGGACCATAAACCAGTGAGGTGGGTAACAACCCCACTTTGGGATTTATTAATATATTTCACTACAGTTTATTTGGCTTCTCCTTCCGGATCACAGTCCTTCATTGGAGGAAGTCAGGACAGGATCATGGAGGCAGGAGGTGATGCAGAGGCTATGAGGAATGCTGCTTACTGCCTAGCTTCCCATGGCTTGCTCAGTTTGACTTTTTATAGAACCCAGGACCACAAGCCCAGGGATGGGGCCACCCACCATGACATGGGTCCTCCCCAACTGATCACTAATAGAGAAAATGTGTTACAGCTCATGGAGGCGTTTTTTTTTTTTTCAACTAAAGTGTCTTCCTCTCTGATGGCTCCATCTCCTACCAAGTTGATACACAAAATCAGCCATCATACAAAGTTTGTATTTTCATTAAACTTTTATATTTAAACGATGCCCACTCCCTGTTTTGGTTTGTGGCTCTTTAATTGTGAGTGACAGCTAACATTTTTACTAAAAAGTAACAGGGTGGACACTGATTTATCAAGTTTTGATATGTGTCAATAAAGAATATAATATTTTAGAAAGAATATTTTATAAGTCTATAAAATTCACTTTGGGATAATTTTCACAGTATCTACAAATTACATACATTTGGTCAAGCTGGAGCCATAGGATTTCATAGCTTTTATGTCTCTGGCATTCCAAAGACCATCATAAAACAGAAAACTCAGTAATAGGCATATCCAGTTGGGCTTCTCAGTAACTGGGGATAATCCCTATTCATTAAACCTTTAAATTATGAAGAAATTTTTTCGAGCCAGAGCTGGAACCTTACTGTTTTATAATTTAGGCAGAAAAAAATGGCGATAAGTAATAAATTACAGTATTGAGAATCCGAGTTCAGTGTCCAGAAAGCCAGGTAGCAAACCTTTGTAATCCAGTACTGGGCAATAGGGAAGCAAATCTCAGGGTCTGCAGGCCAGGGAGCCTAACTGTCAAACTCTGCCAATGAGAGACCCTGTCTCAAAAGCAAGGTGGGGGAGTCATGGCAGATGACACTCAAGGTAGTTCTCTGGCCTGCAAATGCACATACATACATGTGCACACTCAGATGAGGCTTATAAAAGTTACGACAAGGAACAACTATCACTATACTTTGGATGGAATAATATAATAAAAACTTGGTCTATACTCACACCATACACCATTTCAAAATGGTATGTAATATTTCAAAAAATTCCTTACAAAATTTAAGGCTAATTTAACACCTTTCTCCCCATCATCCCTAAATAGATAAAAGTAATCACAAAACTATAATTAATGAAAACTTTTAGTAATATACTAGTCTAAAATCAAGACTGTGTTTTACCTTATAAACCACTTGTCTTCTGCCATGCACAGTTGATTAAATTATTATTAAAAATCACAATGTGCCTCACAAAATCATATCTTACAAAGAAGAGGGTTTGGAAGCATAACGATTTTGGGAACTGCTGACCGTGTTCTAGTCCCTTTCTTCACTGACAGTAGAGTATTGGGAGCCTGGTTTGGATAAGTGTCGGTAGTTTCCGGCCAACACTACTTGTAGTCTGATTTCTTCCTTAGTTAAAATGGCTGATGATATATTTCACTTCTGTGTGTTACTGTCATCGTGTTCAGGGAAAACCAAGCCAGTTGAACAACCTCAACCGTTTGAAGACAAAAGGCAGATGGAATAACTCACATTCCAACCACCTAAGCAGTGTCCCATTTCTCCTGAGTACCCCAGCTAGAGCTGCAGCCACAGAATATTCTGGAGCCCCACATCTGCATGCCCCACATAAAGGCTGTCGCCTTAGGACAGCTTGCAGTCAGGGATTCAGACCTTTCCACGTTCCAAAGCGAGTCATCTTACCTGTCTCTGGAAGCTGCCAAGCTCCCCTACCCCGCCCACCGTTACTTAACTGTGTATGGAATCTTTGCTGCTGTTATCTATGAACTAAGCTGGCAAAGCTTCACTGTGATGTTGGACAGTTGGGGATGCAGAACCCCTCCCCCATTATTTGACTGCAGGTAACGCCCCTGCCCATCTCATTACTCCCTGGCGGTTTTAACTGTCATCATTCTGGCATTCCTACTATGCTCACAAGTTCCCTGCTGCACAGCTTTTTCCGCTTATGAGTGACAGCACCTACTAAATCTGGTCCGGGGAGCACTCTCTCATTTTATAAGATTACCAAGAACGTTTCAGTGTCGCTTTTGTCGCTGGCGATTTTTCTTACCTTCTGCTCGGCATTTTCCTTAGTTTTGCAGGATTTCGATGCACCGGGAACAAATGTTGTGCCTACTTTTTGACAGCTATGAGTTTGAGACGGCTGCAGAACAGCGGGTCTTAGAACGTGTTCCGAAGGTCTCACCGGGGGACCTTAAAAGAGCAGAATGAAAAGATTAATAAATTTTAGTGAAATGAGCCCTTGCCCCTATTTTTAAATGATGCTTTTAAAAATAAAATCACAACTGAGTTTTCAGAGACTAATCAACGCCAGCGCAGCCCGTGAATTGCCCGCTACTTACTTTTTTTGCCTAGCTTTGGCCAAACAAGTGTTTCTTTTAATTATGTAGCTTGTCTAACCAAGTATTTTTATCCTTCTTGTTCTGTCATTCTGTCCTGCCAACACACACCCAACACCACACACACACACACACACACACACACACACACACACACACACAGGTGGGAGGAGGGAGACATTAAAATATGCGTGGTAAACAGAAGCTATAGACTGCAGCCAATAGTCTGCCTATTTTTCTAAATTATTTAGAAAACCTTAAAGTTTGTTTATTTCTATCTCTTCTCTAAATATGCCTCCCTTGAAACTTTGGGTTTCCACCAATGTTGCCAGCTTTACTCTTTCGCTGAAGCTTCCCCCACTCCATGTGGCAGCTCATCCACCAGGTGTCTGACCTTCATCCCAGCCGCAATGGCACGGCTTTGTCCCCTTCTCTTCTCTAGGCAGCTGTGGGGGATATATAGCTTGCCTGACCTGTTGTTCTTTTTTTAAGTTTTAACACAATTTCCCTTGGCCTCAACTAAGTAAGTAAGTGGATGAATGGATGGATGGATGGACGCACGGACGGATGGATGGGTGGATTAAAAAGTAAATAATAATAGGCGGTGAGATGTAGAATTTCGGGGCTTCTTGAAACTGAAGATTCGTACCTTGCTCTACGTTGTTCATATCACTCCTTTGCAGCAGACGTGATGTCATAAAAACATTGTTTTTCCTCACTATAAGAAAAAAAATTAAAAATAAAAAACAAAAAACTTTGACGTTTGTGTCAATGTTTACACTTTGGAGAAAAGGCCTGTTCAGGAATCACCAGTAGATGTCGCTATTGGCACTAATGCCGCTAGAAAGTAGCGCTCACTGGAGGGCTTGTCCTAGTAAACGGGACTGCCAGGCAAGATTTGCTACCTACTTCTACTCGGTTCTCAAAGATCTAAAATTAGACCTTTGATAGAAGAGGTAGTCTTATTTATTATAATTAAATAGTGTGTTGTAAGAAATTTTCAGATTACTGCAAACCCTGAAGTGATAATGAATCCTGTGTGCGTACATATACCTCTCATAGACTGCTACAAGACTTGAAATAAATCTTTCACATCTTTTAAAAATGATACTCGGGGGAGAATTAAAGATGGCAACTATGCTGATTGCTTTGTTAGTTAATTAGTTTGTTTGTTGTTTGTCAACTTGACACAAGCTAGAGCCATCTTGGAAGAGGGAATATCAATTTAAAAAAATACCTACATAAAATAGGCCTTTAAGCAAGTCTGTGGGGGACCTTTTCCTGATTGATTGTTGATGCTGGGAGGGTCCAGCACACTCCGGACCATACCATACCTGGGCAAACAGACCTGGTTGTTGAAGAAGAAAGCTGAGCATGCCTTAGAGAGTAAGTCAAGAAGCAGCCTCAGCGTCCCACCCCGTCCCACCCCGTCCCACCCCGTCCCACCCCGTCCCACCCCGTCCCACCCCGTCCCACCCCGTCCCACCCCGTCCCACCCTGTCCCTAACCCTCAGTTTCTACTTCAGTTCCGGCATCCAGGTTCCTGCTCTGACTTCCCTCCATGGAAGTCTTCTCCTAAGTTGTTTCTTCTCAGGTTTTGTTGTTTTTTTTTTTGTTTGTTTTGTTTTTGTTTTTTTTTGTTTGTTTGTTTTTTTGTTTTTTTTTCCACAGCAACAGACACTAAACTATGGTAACAACGATGCTAGGTTGTTTTCCTCTAGGTGTTGCTGGGTACTATTGGCTGACTACGCATAGGATTTCTGGGCTTTTCAAAGTTTCAAAGGGAGGCAATTTTCCTCGGTACTGCAGT
This sequence comes from Rhabdomys pumilio, assembly GCA_030674055.1. Lineage (NCBI taxonomy): Eukaryota > Metazoa > Chordata > Mammalia > Rodentia > Muridae > Rhabdomys > Rhabdomys pumilio. The sequence continues at coordinate 45,862,063 of JANHMN010000014.1, read as the reverse complement.
GTCCAGGCCTCTAACTAATGAAGATGACAAGAACTCATCACCATATCATCTCATGAGTGTCGGAATGGAATTGCTGTTCTAGCCAAAGCTGGATTTAGTAGTCTTTATTATCTGTATTACTTGAAACAAACAACAAATGGGACATATAAATTGTAACATTTTCTCATTTTAACAGCATTTATAATTCTGCAGAGCATACATTAGAAATGCTGCTTACTGATTAGTGTCCTCCAGTATGGTCATCCTTTGTGTATTTGATTTTTAAAGATGACATAATTACATAGATAAAGTAAAGCTATCCCTTTGCTTTACAGAGAAACATAGTAAAATAGAATGTTTTGCCCTTGGGATTTGCCTCCCTCCATTTCTCTTATACAACTTGCCATGTGGGTTCTGAAAGTCAATTGAACTCGACCGTATCTCTTCTGAGACTGGAAAGTATCTTCTACACTGTTGCACAGTTATGATTGCAATCATAATTATTAATATGTTTTCATTGGTTTGAAAACTTTGCAGTTCTTGGGTAGAGAATAATCAATCAAAAAGAAAGAAGATAGATGATAGATAAATGATAGACAGATAAATATATATAGTTAATTGATAAATGGATAGAGGATTGATAGATAAATGGATAGATGATAGAAATGATAGAAAGATAGGTAGTAGATAGATAGATAGATAGATAGCAAATAAAATTTCATAGTGATAAACACTGGAAAATGTAGTTGATTGTTCAGTACAAATAAAAATACCCAAGAATGTAAGTCACTGTGGTGCTAATGTGGAGATAGTGCCAGTCATTTCATTGTGCTAAGCATTTCATGATGATAATATAGTTTAATTGGCAAAGCATTATGAATTTCAAGTAAAGGAAAATAACATTTTTATTAGTTAAACTCTAAGAATCACATTCTAAGCCTTAGAACATGAATCAAAAGCATGGTTATATTTTGAATACTATATGAGCTATATTTGTAGACAGTATACTAAATAAAGCAAAGAATGCCATTTTTATTTTGTAGATTTGCCTTCCATAAAGTAATGCTTATGGCACAAAGTCTATAAGACCTATTATGAAAAGGATTCCTGATGACCTATGATATAGAAGGGAAGCAAACTAAATCCCCAGTCAACTCAGCATATAGAGAATTCCTCTTTAAATGTAGGCATCTGTTTATTTCATATATGAAATCCTTAAATATGCCGTTAAAACTTTTGCCAAAAATAAACTACACTGTCTGGAACTGTGACATTTGTAACATAGCCCTCTTGCATGCTTAACTATGGCTTGTCTCTTATTTGTTGCTCAAACAGTTAGCATCTTATGATGTCTAAGAGAGAAAACTCATTGGTGGTAAGAATGGTTTCTGAGGCATCAGAGTGTCAGGATGGAGGTTCTAGGAGTCTGCCCTTACCTGGCCTGGATGGAGGGAAGGTTGGGACATCAGTGAATGATGAGGACCTCAGGCGTGGCTGAGACAAGGCTGCCACTAAAAGCAGATTGCAAATGCAGGTCATTAAGGAAGTGGCTCTTTTGTCTACTTGACTGAGATTCTGTTGTTTGAAGAAAAATTCAGATCTCCAATTTAAACAAAAAAATTTTTTTTTGTACTTTTATGAATCAAAACAGAGACTGACTCTGGGTATCATAAATTAACTTTGTTTTCATTTGACTCTGACCGTATATTAGACATTCTGTTAGGCACAAAATGCCATCTGTGAACTCATATTGGGTGAAGATATATGTACAGAAATTGCTGCTTCGCAAAGACCAAAGGCACACATTAGGCAGAGGAGCACTGGGGTATGTTGATGAGCAAATGGGCAAACTGTGGGTTTTTTTGTATCCATCTTTGTATTTATTTTACATTTCATATGTCATCCCCTTTCCCCATTTCCCCTCCCTAGAAACCCCCTATCCCATCCCCCTCCTCCTTTTTGCTTTTATACCATTTTAATTACATGCATGTATTAAGGTCAGTTCTAGGTTGAGGAACTAGCAATACAATAGATGCAAATAGTCAAGGAACAAGCAAGACAATAAACACAAATAGTCAAAGAACAAGCAAAGCAATAAACAAAGTTCCATGAACACTCCTGTGATCACTGTTTCTAAGGGCTTATCAGGATGACCAAAATATCTAAGCCAATTTCCCTGTCCTGACCAAAGTCATTTTCATGTCTGAAGCCTACTTTCTTGTTTTAGCCTAATATTTAGATTCCTGCCTGAAATTACTTCTTTGTTATAATCTAAGATTTAGATTCCTGCCTGAAATTACTTCTTTGTTCTAGCCTAAGATTTACATTCCTGCCTGAAATTACTACTGTGTTCTAATCTAATGTCAGATACCTGCTGGAAGCCAACTTCCTTGTCCTCGGCCAATGTCATAGTCCCTTCAAGCAGCCCATTTCCTTATTCTTGGCCAATATCAGATTCTTACCAAGCAGCCCCAAAAGCTCTCTGCCTCTCCCCCTTTATTATTTCATAAACAAGACTAAGCCTGTTTTGGGTCATTCTGCCAAGAATGCCTTCCTTACCCTTGGTGGAATATGCATTATCATAAGCAATGCACTTCTGTCTTAGATTGGTAAGGCTCTGTGCAGAATCCTACCCATTCTTGGCTTTTGAGCCTGTTAATTTAATAATTCTGTCTGGGAGAAGAACTGTATTCTTAACTGGCTCAGAAAACAATATATAACAAAATTATTTTTTAAAAGATTTATTTTTATTTATATGACTACACTATTGCTGTTTTCAAATACACCAGAAAAGGGCATTGGATCCCATTTCAGATGGTTGTGAGCCACCATGTGGTTGCTAGAAATTGAACTTAGGACCTCTGGAAGAGCAGTCAGTGCTCTTAATGGCTGAGCCATCTCTCCAACCTAATAAAGGTCTTCTTAAAGTGCCAGCATGTTTTTATTTTGTAGGTGCTTACTTTTAAATGGCCAGTTGGAAAGGGTTTTTTTTTTTTTAAGAAATAAATAATTTCACATTCAGCACAATAGTCAAAACTATACGTACCTCCTAGAGACTGAGAATCTGTAGTATGAAGCGTGACAGATGAAGATCTTACACGCTTTCTCAAGAAACCAGTGAATTCTGAAAGAAATTTAATAGGAATGGTAACATTGTTTAAGATAACACACAGTATGAAAAGATAGTCAACCCTTATATGCTTAGGTCAGGGTTTTACAGCTTGCTGACTCTTGAAGCCCAGGATTAAATACTAGGGATAAACTGATTATAAGCCTACAGGTGTCTCATATTAGCATGTGTCGGTAGCTGACATTAGAAGATGGCGCTGACTGCCTGCCTGCCTCTTCAGATTTTTCTGGTAAACAGGTATTCTGCACATGCATCTGCATGATTCTGGTGTGTGCCCCTCCCGAGTGGGCATATGCTAACGAGGTATTGTAGCCTTAACCAATCCTTGCATTGGCAACATCTGCTTCTTTATATAAGCAACACCCTCCGGCTGCAAGGGGTCCCCCATAGTATTATTATTAGTTCCTGCAATAAAGGCTGATGAGAAGAATCCAGCCGTGTTGTGTCTGCTTGCTGGCCAAGTTGGGCGCGACAAGCATGGAACAGGTAGAAATGAGTCTTCTACAGGAAACTATATACATTTTGAGGTTCTGCAAAAAATTACAGAGGCTATGCACTCACATCACTGTTCTTCGGCATCTATCTGACTGTCATCTTTAAACCAAAGGTCAATCCATGTGTGTACTTAAGAAGCAAGGAAAACCATTAAGTTTTATAGTGTCTGTGCCACAAGTACAAATGCTTATGTTTGCTTGCTTTAAAAAAATAATAAAGATTGGGACTAGTATTGTACAAACCAGAATGTAATTCATTACCTAGCTCTGCTGTTTCATCCAAGCTGTCTTCTGCAGGTCTCTGAAAAGACATAAAACTCCCAGTGAAAGCTGAGTATTTTCTGGTTTTGCATCAATTTTCCACCCTGTTTCTGTATTAAGAGAATTTTCAGGATCCAGAGCTCTTCAGCTTACAAGGACAAAGCAACACACCATAGTTTCAGCAAGAATATATCAACAGAGAAGTCTTTGCCCAGTGGTTACAGTGCTTATAGTGGTTACAGTGATTATAGAATCATTTCTAAATAGTTGATTTAAATGCAGATTTATTTGAGCCACCTTCTCTCAGCATTCTGCAGTGCTTGATCTGGAGTGAGGTTGAGCTTCCTTTAGTTTATCGTGTGAGTCGTTTGTTAATGACTGCATGTAAGAATGAATTCTGAAAACTGTAACAAGGTGGATACAGCTAATTCTCCAGCTCCCATGATTCCAGGGCAATGCTTCAACATCACATAGATTCTTGAAGCCCTTCCAAGTAGTATTGAAATCAAATGCTGGAGCTTTTACACCCAGCTTTAGACTCTTTTGGTAATGAAGAACAAAGGTCTTAACCATCCTAATCTTTTTCTGTTCCCCCACCTTTTAAAGTCACTCCAAATAAGCATATTACTTCAGGTAAAGCAATTCACTCACAACCTAGAGATTTCAACCAAACAGATGTCCCTGAATCCCCACTACATGAACATTCTATGGAGAATTAGAGTCATGCAGCTGCCATATCTTAGTATAAATACCTCCTTGAAGTATTATTTATCAGAACCAAACTATTTTGATCTTACCTTAAAATTGTGTTCTTCTTTCTCAAAAACAAATGTTGGTTGAGCAACGACATATTTTTCTGTAAAAGAAAGGAATAGTCAAGAAATCAAAGCACAATGATGTTTCTAATGCCGCCTAAAAATACTTCAAGAGTGTTTTTTGGTTTTGCAATTTTCTTGTCATGGTGATCTTAATGATAATAGCCTCCCCACCCCCAGAAGAATATCTTTGAATATTTTGTCCTAGTTGGTAGAAGGTTTCCAAAGGATTAGGATGTGTGGACTTGTTAGAGAAGGTGTATCATTGGAGGTGGGCTTTGAAGTTTTAAAATCCTATGCCAGATCAATTTCTCTCTCTCTCTCTCTCTCTCTCTCTCTCTCTCTCTCTCTCTCTCTCTCTCTCTCACACACACACACACACACACACACACACACACACACACACACACACATTCTCTTTCTCTCTCTAGCTGACTCTTTCTCTTTGTTTCCATGTGTCTGTTGCTCTCTGACTCTCTCTCTGTTTCCCTTTGTCTCTCTGTGTGGATCTGTCTCTGTCTTTTTCTCGCTCTCTTGCTCTCTCTCTTGCCCTCCCCCCCCTCTCTCTCTGCCTGCTACCTGCCAGTGAGGATGTGAGCTCTCATCCACTGCTCCAGCATGATGCTTGCCTGCCTGTCACCATGTTCCCTACCATGATGATCATATCCTAACCCTCTGAAACTCTAAGCAAATCCTCAATTAAATGCCTTCCTTTAAAAGTTGCTTTAGTCATAGTATCTCTTCACAGCAATAGTTAACTCTAACTAAGGCAGTGGACTTTGAAGATTCAAGAGAAAGGTGCTATTTCTAACTTTCCCAATCTTCCTCCCTCACTCTCTCCCTCCTTCCCTCCCTCCCTCCTTCCCTCCCTCCCTCCTTCCTTTCCTCCCTCCCTCCCTTCCTCCCTCCCTCCCTTCCTCCCTCCTTCCCCTCTCTGTATCTGTCTTGTGGCTGTGGATCAAGATGTGAACTCTTGAGACATTTCTTTGCTCTACCATCATGGACTGTAACCTGAAACCATTCACTAAGTTAAATACTTTCTTTTATAAGTTATCTTGATCATGGTATTTCATCACAGCAACAGAAAAGTACAACACTTAACTTTGGGTAAAATTCTAACTATTACCGATAGATACAGTTAATGATAGAAATAATACTGGGGTGGGGGAGAATGAGAGTAGCATGCATATAAGGAGAAAGATAATCTCTTTGAAGCAGTGGTTCTCAACCTATGTGTGATGACCCCTTTGAAAAACCTCATTCTTCAAAATACTTACATTACAATCTGTAAATTATAGCAATGAAGTCTCAATAATTTTATGGCTGGGGGGTTGGTCACCATAACATGAGAAACTGTATTAAATGGTTGCAGCATTAGGAAGGTTGAGAATCACTGCTTTAAAGGAAGATGCTCGGGAAGATGCTAGGTTCAACTCCAAGTACTGTAAATCTGCCACCACAACAAAACCATCTCATAGGAGTTTAATTAAAAAAACAAACAAACAAACAAACAAACATAATTGCCGGTCTTTAGAATCTCATCGGAACAGTGCTTGAGAAATCTTTTAGAATAAAACTTTCAATGGGTAAGAAATGTTCACCTGTCTCCACCAGTCAAAGATAGTTTATATATCTAGGTTGGGTATTGGGTTACACTTCTGACTGAGCATTACCATACTTATAAAGTCTTTGATTAACATTTTAAAAAAATTGTATAGAAGCAAAAAGGAAAAGGGGGCACGGGATAGGGGTTTTCTAGGCAGGGGAAATGGGGAAAGGGGATGGCATCTGAAATGTAATAAAATATCCAAAAAAAAAGAAAGAAAGAAAGAAAGAAAGAAAGAAAGAAAGAAAGAAAGGAATCTCATCTGAGAATAATTCTAATTGCATTGTACCCTAATGTATAAATGGCTGGGCACATTGGTTCCTGCTTCTACCTCAGCTCATAGGAAGCAGAGATAAGAGGATTGTGAAGTCATTATCAGTGTATTATCTTAGCAGAGATAAGAGGATTGTGAAGTCATTATCAGTGTGTTATCTTAGCACCTTTCATCCATGGATGCAGAATTTGTATCTCTGAGCCTAGTAAACTCCATCTGAGGAATTTGGAGAGTGGAGACTCTGTCTCAAAACAAATCAACCAGCCAAAGAACATAAGAGGCAGGCAGGCAGGCAGGCAGGCAGGCAGTAGATTCCATCCATGAAATAATCCCCAAACTCTTATTTTCTACACTGGAGTTTCCGTATACTAAACTGTGTTTTCAATATTTGGGTTAACGATTAGTCCTACAAAATGTTACAAAATACATAAAACCCCATAAGCCTTATTCATGTCTCCTGTTAGCCTTATTTCTAACCCTTCTTTCCTTCCTACTTCCCCCTTTCTCCCTCCCTCCTTTTCTTCCCTCCTTTCTTCCTCCCTGCCTCCATTCATTCTCTCCTTCCTTCCTCCCCCCCTTCCTTCTTCGCTCTCTTTCTTCCTTCCTCTCTTTCTAATACCCAAATCTATGAACCTACAGGGGGTGGGGGGCGCATTCATGTAAGCTAGTGTCTAAATCTCCACCACACTAACACTAGTCATTCCCCAGGAACCGGTTGAATCACAATAACTTCTTTTTCCATCCCGCTGAGATACACTATTCAGTTCTTCTGTACATGCTTTTCCTGCTATGTTACATCTCTCTCCATGAGAACATGTAGCAGTGCATGAGGTTACAGATTGCATAGAAGACACTCACTGGGCTCCTTTTCCCTCTGTGCCCTGTGCTGTCAGCAGGGGCTGTGCTACTTTGCTGTAGCTCTGGTGGAAGTAGGTCACTCACTGCTCCTCATAGCATTTTCTTTTTACTCACTTTCTTACTCTTACCCTGAGTTTTCTTCTGCCTACTCCCACCTTATTTTAAAACAGTTTAACATCAATATGATTCTGTACTCAAGCTGTTGCCAGAAGTTGTCTTAGAAATGCTAGCCCCTCCAAATGTGAGGCTTGGGTTGATGAGTGGCTTAATAAATAAGTTGCTTGTCACAGGTCTGAGTTTAAATCCTGAGGACTCAAAGCCAGTTGTAATCCTCTTACTCCTGTAACAAGATGGGAGTCAGAGACAAGATAATTCTGGAAAGTTTGTAGCCAGCTAACCTGGTTATGTCACAATGAACAACAAAAGACCCAGTGGAAGACAAGGACCAACACTTGAGCCTATCTCTGACCTCCATGTGCTCACACACACATGTATACATCTTCTACATGCTTCTACAGAAGCATCATATACACATGCACACATGTAAAAAGATGTGGTCGAGATAAACTAGCAGCATTGGCCTGAGTCTGCTAGAGATGCAGACTGTGACCTAAAATCTATATTCTTCACACTTTCTTGGTGAGTAAGTCATTCAAAAAGAAGTCTTGAAGAACCCAGATTTCTTTCAACCAGGGTCAAATTCATAAAGGTATCAGTAGAAATTCTTGGAGTCAGTGCATAACTCTGTGGGGCGTGCTGAGAAGGCTGGCAATTAGTGAGGAAGGAAGTGATGTCATTCAAACCATATACTAAGACTGATTTTGACCCAGTGTAAATCCACAGGCCACTCTACTCAATTTAATTATAAAAGAGGCGCCTATATTAAGGATATCGCCTGTCACAATTGATATTGAAACTAATCATTCAGATTTGCATGATTCCCTATGAGATGTAGAAGTTTGGTGTTTTAAAAATATGCCTGGAATCTGCCCATTGTTTTCATAAAAATTTGAATGTCGTTGCATGAAATTATTAAACATTAATTAATATGTTTCTGCAAAATTAGCCTGGAAGCACACATTTCACCAAAGGCATCTGTGACAGTTTTCAGACTCTTCAAAAGGAATTTGAAACATTTGAAGTGTCAAGTGTGGAAAAAGGATCACATCTTCAGGAAGAGTAGACAAATCATAGCAGGTGACTTCAGTTACTGCATGGAACCCTGAGAAGGGTTGTTGTTTTGTTTGGTTTTGTTTGTTCTTTTTAGAAAGAATAAAATAAAGAAGATCCAGAACTTTATTAAACTCTCCTGAAGATGGTCTGAGACAGACACACATAGTCCCAGAAGACTGAGTAGGTGCCAACTCACACATGTGCCAACTCACAAGTGTGAGACATTGTGTAATGATGTCTATAGTCACGTGTGGGGAACTCTGTGAAATGCACACAGAATGAAGTAAGCAGCAAATTGCCCATGATGGTGTTTGAGGACTCGCCTCCAGAGATGAGGGCAGTGGCACCACAGAATCTCGTCTCATTATGATTCACTATGACAATGAACTCTCAGCTCTGTTTTATGAGATACTTTTCTCTGGCTCGAAGGAAGAATGACAGGACCCCAGAGTGAATCAGGCGGTCTGCACAGCACGGTTTCAGGCAGATTCACAAAGGACCAGCTCAATGAGTAGGCCCCGGAGCAGCGGCTTCAGGCTGCTCATCCCTGCTGAAATTGTAAGCAATTTGTGTATTGTAGATATCAGCTGATTGTAAGACATACAGAAGTATGCTAAATAAAAGAGAGGAAAACCCTTTCTCCTGTCTGTGTAATTCTGCAACTTTAAATACTGCTCTCCGTTTTTATTAGAAATGGAGTTGTCAGCTGCCAACTGTCAGAAACCTAGCAATTCTTAGTTTGAATTCATTTCTGAGGAATACATTCAGGAGAAAAGCAAGTGAAGAACACTGTTTCCCTTTTTCTGACTACTAAGTTATTTCCAGACCTCTAACATTCTGACGTATCCCTAGGTCAGCCATCTTGAGAGACGCTCCCCATGCTGTTCATGGAAACAAATACAGAGACCCACAACTACACAGGGACAATAAGCAGACTAGGAATCCTTGGGATACTTGGTCCTAAATAAAATGTCTCCTCAAATCCCTCCCCTCAAGGCCCAGGGAGCTATGTGGCAAAGGAGGTGGAAAAGATTTTAAGACCTGGAGTGAATGGAGGATCCTAAGGGAACAAAGCCTTCTAAAAACATGCACATATGAACTCACAGCAATGGTGGCAGCATGCATGGAATCTGCACAGGTCTGGGACTGATGGGATCCCAGCGCTGAAAGAGAAATGGACACAAGCCCACTTCTCTAACCCAGATGCTATCTCCAACCGATAACTGTTTGCAAATGAAAAATTAGTTCTCTCCAATGGAGTGTACAAACTGGGTATACAAAATACTCTTAAGGCTAGACAACATGCCCAGAGGGAAAAGGAACTCAGTGACATTTTTGGAGATTCTTTGTCTCGTAATGCCTAGTCAGGGCTTTGTATTTTTTCCCTTATAGGTAGGTAGGTCCTTTGCATATATATGCACACACACAGACACATATATACGTATACGTATATGTATATGATGTATATATGCATGTACACCTGCGTGCCAGAAGAGGGCATCAGATCCCATTACAGATGGTTGTGAGCCACCATGTCGTTTTGCTGGGAATTGAACTCAGGACCTCTGGAAGAGCAGCCAATGCTCTTAAACGCTGAGCCAGCTCCAGCCCCTATATTATGGTTTCTAGTTCTGTGTTTTTATTGGATTTCTATGTGTGTCAATGTGCATCTCTGATCGGTATGTGTTTCTTGAGCTTTTTCTTTTCCTTCTGTCTGTTCTCTTCTATTATAATCTGCTCGGTTTTCTATAATCTAATTTTATTTACAGTTATTATTTTCTAGATGTCTATTTGTAACCTAATGAAAGATAAAAGAAACACTTAGGTTAGTAGGGAAGATTGGGAGGAACGAGAGTTAAAGCCGTCATCAGGATACATTGTATTTTAAAAGTATCTGTTTTCAATAAAAAAAAAATAGCTATGAACCAACGAGAATGTAAAACAACCTTCATTTCTTTCAGTTTACTTCTTAATAGTTTTTTTAAGTATTTTCAATAAATTTTACTTTTCATGGCTATCACAACATACTGTAGTGTGCCTTTCGATGTCAAGAGACTACTGTTTGGATAATTTCCTTTCTCCCCTCCTTCTTCAAGGCAGTAACTGACATACAAAGTGCTTATGCAAGTCCTGGATTGTCTTCACCCATTTGCCTTGTGAAATGTTTAACTGAATATGACCCCAGCAAGCACTGTGAACATTAGACCTTGCCGAGCTCTGCTTTTATGCAGTGGTATAACACAAAGACTTACACATTTGCATCATGCTTTAGCGATCGAGAAACAGATTTAAATCTATTTCTATTTGGCAAATAAATAAATGATTCCTAGGAGCTGGTATACTGTGCTTTGAGAAGATAAAGACCAAGTTTGCCTCCCTCAATTTTCTATGTGAGTTCAGGAAGCTCGTTAGCTCCTCTGAGCAGACTTCCTCATCTGTGAAATGGGATCATAAGGCCTCACTGAGTAGTAATGATTAAGGAAGGTTACTATGGTAACCACTGACCACAGTGCCTGGCTTGTAAGAAATGTTTCAGTTCTTTCTACAATGACATACTCTTCAGGAGTGACTTATTATACCCTTTATCCACAAAGGAATTAAGACTTAAAAAAAAAAAGTATCATGTGCCGATGTCATACAGAGAGTACCTAAGGTTTCAAGTCCTCATAGCTACTTCCAAATCTCCTAGCTTTTGTGTCTATCCAGCCTCCATGTGAACTTCCACTGTAAGCTCTATGATAGTCGTTTCTGCAGGGTGGTGTGGCTGGGTAGACCAGCTCTTTCCTGCTCCCTGGACCTGGACAGTTCTGGTGGGGATGTGATTTGATGTTGCATGTGTGTTCCTACACATTGATTTTTGCCTTTCAAGTTATACAAAAGGAATCTTTTATTTTTAGTTATGTGTTCACATTCTGACCCTAAGGAGCTTTGTTCCAAAGTGTCTGCTCATAAAGGACATGGAGAAGCTAACAACGCTAAATCTCGTGTCAATGTGCTTAGCCACTGGCAAAACAGTAGCAAAAGAATGTGTTATCACTGACAAGAACATACCCATCTCTCCATAGTTTGGAGGTGGTACTTTATTATTAATAAGACCATTGTGCAGTTCTGTGAGAAGGGTACCTGTAATCTTAGCTATGCTTATCGGAGTATATGTGTGTTTCTGTGAGAAGGTTACCTATAGTCTTAAATATGTTTCTTAGCACGAATGTGGGCTTCTGGAGTGATGATTCCAGAATGATCAGCTGATCTCTCTCTCTCTCTCTCTCTCTCTCTCTCTCTCTCTCTCTCTCTCT
>JANHMN010000014.1:45824302-45846815 GCA_030674055.1 Rhabdomys pumilio | reverse complement strand
GTTAACTTGAAACACTTCAACCTCTCCTCTCCTCTCCTCTCCTCTCCTCTCCTCTCCTCTCCTCTCCCCTCCCCTCCCCTCCCCTCCCCTCCCCTCCCCTCCCCTCCCCTCCTCTCCTCTCCTCTCCTCTCCTCCCCACTCCGTCCCTTCCCTTCCCCTCCCCCTCCCTTCCCCTTTCCTCCTGTCCTCTCTTTTCCAGGCCTACTTCGAGCTTGGTTACTCTTCTGCTTCAATCTGGAAGTAGCTAGGATTATAAGGATGTATCACGATGCCTAGTCTATCCCAACTTTTTACAAATTATATCAGAAATAGACACGTTTTAGTGCCAATTACTTCAGCAGGTCATTGTATGAATCCCTTCAGGTCATTGTCCCTGGTCAAAAGTCTAGATCATAGTCCTATAACCTTTGGTTGTCTGTGCCCATGCCTGGCAGGAGAAGTGTCTGATCAGCGATAGAAGGAGTGGAGCTTTACAAGGAATAAAGATTTTAGTACATTTGAAATCCTGACTTTTGGGTATTTTGTTAGATTTGCCCATCAATTTCGTTAAGAAGCAATTCAGGTATGAAACTTCCTTTGCCAAATGTTGATTAAAATTTCAGATCAAGTTAATGATTTAATACAAAAGCTGACCCAACATTTGAAACACAGCGTCCTGTTTACATTTAAGAAGAAAGCTGGGCCTAGGGCTATAGCTCTACAGTAGAGCGCTTGCCTAGCATCTTCAGTACTGACAAAAACAAAAGGTGAATTATAGTGGTGACCATGATTTAGCCCTTTTAAATTTATAGCTTTGGACATTGATGGTCTGTTTAACCAAAAACCCAAACCATTTCTCTCAAGTCATTTCAGCTCAGTTTTTTTTTAATGGTGTATTATTTTGCTTAATATTTTATAAAATGTAGAGGACATTGGTTCTCAGCACCAAACACACTGCTAACCTGGTCAGCAAGTTGCTGGCTCAGGAACTATACATTTGTACAGACATGGCTGTATTTTCTCACTGACTGTTTAAACTAAAAATTGCCCTCCTGAAATCAGTTGAATGTGGTTCAAAATCCATGGAAAATAATAACAGCCTATCCACAAACTGATGTCAAGGGTACCAACCACCAGGCCAGCTCTTTCACAAGATAACCAGAGTAGCTACCAGGCAGTGAGCACAGCTCAGTCAATCCAGACCCAGACCCAAGTCAAGGTTAACTTAGCTACCTTTTAAAACTGGTGTCTGGCATATAACAAATGTTCCATACACGATTTGTTTGTAAGTGGCATGCTAATGCTATGATGTGGTCTAAAATACAAACCTGCTTTTCTGCTCTCAAAAAGGTTATAAAACATTGGTTATTTTATTCAGGTTTGTGTTGTCTTCTTAAACCATAGGGTCTTAGTTTTGAGTGAGGTCTTGTGAGTCCCTGATGAAAAATGTCACCCGCACATTACACACAACAGAAAATAAAGATTAAAGTTAGATTAGTACTATTCCCTAGCCTACTGGAGCACATAGGTGGGTAGATGGTACTTATGCCAAGGTCTTGCTTCTTTATCCCATGGGAGAGAGAGAGAGAGAGAGAGAGAGAGAGAGAGAGAGAGAGAGAGAGGATGCTGTATTTCAAATGTTGAGTCAGCTTAAATACATAAAAATATATAAATTTATAAATTATAAATATATAAATAAATTATAAATATATAAATAAATTATAAATATATGAATTATAAATATATAAATATATATTTCTGATGGCAGAACATGTGAGAAGGCACTTATGACAGCTGCAGCTGGCTTCAGAAGACATCAGCAAATGTTTAGGATTTACACGCGAAGGACAGGCAAAGGTCATACTACCTTTGGTGGTATCTGATGACCTGTTTGGAGAGTTGTACCCCAGGGGCTGTTTCCAACACCAGGAAACTCTCACTACAAACTCTTCCTCGCTTATCTGTCTCAATATCAGAGATTGTTGAGAGTTACTGGAATAATCATCAGAAAGGAATTTTTACTGAAAGTATTGACATTCAAGAACCTTGGATTATTTAATATTTGGTCTAAATATTCTAGGAGTACCGCCTAGTCTCGCACAAATGGACAGAAGGCACACACTCTGCACCCAAGTTCAGTGTCCAGTGGTTTTTACTGACAGGTCCAATTTCCATTAACGAACAGAAGAATTCCTGGCTACTGACTGACTACACAGAACACTGTCTGAGGAATGTTATTTTGTCTGAGCAAATTTAGTAGGCAAAATGTAATCAGATTACTTAAAGAAAAGAAAGTTTGGAACAGCACGTGAACCACTTCATGTTTGTTTGCACATAAATGTGTGCTTAATAAGTGTCTGTCCATTCAGAAGAGCTTGGCCTAAGACTTATTTTATTTTAACATGACAACGCAGTTGTCAAGAAATAATTTTTACCCCACCTCTAACTTTTTGGTAGTTACCTCTCCATAAGAATGCAAAAGCTGTAAATGACCAAATAGCCCAAATTAGTACAGAGTCACTCCCGTCTCATGTGCAGTCAAAACCAAAGCTCTTGTAGAAGTGCCCTGCCATCTTCTCAACATGCACCTAAGACCACTCAGGTCTCTTTCGGTCCTTCCAAAGCACTGCTACCCAAAGAGTGACCCACAGAAGCTGCAAACAGTCAATGAGAACATGTTTGAAAGGAAACCTCTTAGCCCCATCGCCCTCTTCCCTGAGACATTCTAATTGGAAAGTCACAGGGAAACCCAGCAACTTCCAGCGACTGTGCCCATCTGAAGGTTGGTTAGTGTTTTGAGATAGTCTCGATTTGTAGCCGAGGCTGGCCTGGAACTTGCAATCCTTTTGCCACTGGCTCTCAAGTGCTCATGCAGTCCCACAGTTAGGAACCACCAATTGACACAGACAGTCCCCAAGGTATGCTCAGATATTCTTTTAAGTGTTGTTTGGCTCCTTATGGTCTTAACGTTTGTACTATGCTAAGTTTATAGTAAGATTTATCATAGGTGTATAGATAGTCATCCTTGGGACATAAAGGCAGCAACGCAGTGATATTGCACTAAAGCAAGCGAATCAAGAACCAAAATCACAGAGTCTAAGCTATGAGCCTCCCAGTTTGCATCTGCACCAAAGTAAACCCAGAGGGCTGTGACCGCCGTGTCACACAGCCGTCTCCCCCAAACCCTGAAGGTTTCTCTTCATAGTCCTCTTATTGTGCCTGCCTGGATCACACTCTGCTATGACCCTCTATTCTTTCTAGTCTACATTTTATCCCACTTACACCAAGTTTTTATTTATTTATTTATTCATTCATTTATTCATTCATTCATTTTCTTCGCTGTCTGCCCTTCTGCCTGTCAGACAGTGGCACCTTGTGGGCAGGAAATTCTAAACGCTTTGCTCTCTGGAACCTTAACACAGTACTTCATCCATGGCACAGGTCCAGGATGTATCTGTTTAATAGAATGATTGAAGCACTTTGTGAGTTTAAGCAAGAGGAATAAGTTGGGGGAGGTGAGAAAAAAAAGCTCATGAAATAGTCCATTTTGGCTGTTTACTTCAAGGATATTTGTAAGATACCATGGATTCAATGAAAAAAAATTAAAAAAAAAAAAAAAAAAACTTCAGAGAAGCCGTTGATTCTAAACAATATCCTATGAAAGACCTAAGAACCACTAAGGTCTCTCCCTAACCACTTTTGGAGGATTCAGGGAACCAAACTGGAAGACTTTGTTCATGCTTGTCACATGATCCACCACTAATCTGCACCCCCAGCCTAAGCTGTGACACCGTGATTTTTATCATATTTTCATTTATTCTGTGCTAATCTCGTTAATTTGCTAATTTTAGGTAACTGTGTTATTAATATAAGTGTTCTAAGCTTCAGGGATAATTTTAACAAGGAGTAGTAGCAATTATTAAGCTCACTTAGGTAATGACCCACACTTCATACTGAAAACCTGATCCTTCCTGAGCTGAGCTGTGGCTACCCTGCCAGTAGGACACAGGAATGTTCCTGCTTCTTGGGCAAGCAGTTAAAATTCACAAAGACACTCCTGATCCCTCGTCATGCACTGAAGTTGCTATTAGAAGCCTGCAGGCAACTTGGGAAAGTAAAGCCTCCCAGACAATCTCACACTTAAAAAAATAGAAGAAAAATCACACACAATAAGACACCGTGGGCAAGATTTGATAAATCTATGTCCTCATGTAATCAAACCCCTGTCCTGCTGTAAGACATGTCCACTACCAGTGAAGGTCTCTCACGTCCTGTTTGAATACTTTCCTTACCTTGGGGACAACTGTTGTGACTTCTGTCATCACAACCTAATTTTGGTTTAGAATTTCATGTAGCTAGAAAAGTACATCATATATTTTAGGGGCTGGCCTGTTTTGACTCAAAATAGCATTTCCTGAGACTCACCCTCATGGCTGTGTATTTCAGTGATTCATTTCTTTCTACTGAATGATATTCCAACCTATGAATCACACAATGTGCTTCTCTATGTGTGGCCACTCATGAATATAATCTGCTATGTGCATTTATTCATGTCATACTTCTCAGTGAAAGTGAGGTTCATAGGGTTACCTGTTTAAACAAACTGCTGACCCCGTTTTCACACTAGTTAAACCACTTCACAGCAGTGCACGAGAGTTCTCTACATCTTCTTTCAAACGTCGTTATCATCAGTAATTTAAATTTTAACCACAGCGGTTACATCAGTTATCTTCCCGTGATAATTTCCATGTGACAAAATATCTCCAATGAGCCACTTAGAAAGGGGAACACTGCATTCTGGCTCACAGTCTGAGAAGTTTAACTGCATGGTCAGTTCATTCTGTCATTCTGGGCCTGTGTTGGCACATCAGTGTGGGAGAACATAGGGTAGCAAACCCACTCATTCCATGGCCAAAAAATTTAAAGAGAAGAGAAAACGTGCAGGAGACTCACTATCCCATTCAGGGGCATGTGCTTCACAACCATTAGGCCTCCCGATGGGCTCCATCACTAACCAGTAGTACCACACTAGCTTAGTGGGCTTCACCACAAGGACCTGAGGTGGTATACCAAACTCAAACTATGGCATTCACCGATACAAGTCCTATGGTGGCTTTCCTTCATGTTGCTTTAAGAAAGAACAATGCTGGGCCTTTAAATGTACTTATTGGTTATTTTATTTTAGAAGTGTGTGTCAGACCACTGGTTCACAATTTAAATCAAATTATTCTCCTTGAGTTGTAAGAGTGCTTAACTCTTACTATTATGGCCACAAATTGTGTGTATATGTGAGACGATCTTTTTCTCCCAGTCTCCCCTCTTCATAGTATCTTTTTAAGAAAAGACAGTTTTAATGCTGAAAAAATAATTTACATACTTTTATAGCTTACTGATTTTAATGCCTGTCATGAAAAACTCTCCATAGTAATGGTAGGGAGATTTCTTATATTTTCATCTTGAAACATTATACATTTAGTTTTAATATTTCAGTTTTTATATTACAGTAATATTTATATTACATCCCTTCACAAACTAACTTTTATGGAAAATGGGTTTTGAAATTCCTTTTCTTAGTAATATATTCTCGTATTTGTTATAGAATTATCACAGAAAAGACTACCTTTTGTTCTATTTGAGTTATTTGGGATCTTTGTCAAAAACCATGTATGGAGGTGGTGAGATGGCCTAGTAGGTAAAGGTACTTGCTGCCAAGCCTGATGACTTGAGTTCAATTCCAACTACATGGAGGAAGGAGAGTAGTAACACCCACTATTTGGCCTTTGATTTTCACATGTGAGCCATAGCAGCACATGCATGCCCCCACACACACATGAGAGAGAGAAAGAGAGAGAGAGAGAGAGAGCGCTTGAGAGCTTGCTCCCTTGAATCAGAGTCTCTTTATGAACCAGGCTGGTGACCAAGCCCAGGGAGACTCTTTGCCCACCACAGTGCTAGGGTGATATATATGTGTGTGTGTGTGTGTGTGTGTGTATTCCTATGCATATATACCTATATATACCCCATACACCTTTATATATTTACCTATATATACATACCTATACATACACATATATACTTATATACCTATATATACCCATATACACACCTATACACCTATATACAAACCTATATACACACATCTACATATACATATGTATACACACATACACACACACATATATGTATAGATGCACACCTATAAGCCACACCCTGCTTTTTACATAGGTGCTGAGGTCTGAATTCAGTATTTATACTTTCCCAGCAAGCACTCTTACCGTTTAGCTGTCTCCAGTCCCCAAGAATAGATGTTTTCTTTTGTACTTCAGTGTTCTATTGTTCTTCTAGCCAGTGTTTAAGCACACAGACTTCATACATATTTTGTTGGCTTAATTTGCACATATATTATAATATTTTAAACATATTTTTTAATATACATGTTTAATTTAGTTTGTGTGTTCACTTGTTATTCCTGATTCTCTTTGGGGATTTTCTATCATCTCTTAGTAAACGCACTTTAAATTCTTTCTTAATATGTAAACCTTTTATTTCTCCCAAGGAAACCTAGTACACTGGCTAGAATCTTCAACATTATGTTGACTAGAAATGGTAACAATGAACACCCCCATTTCTTCAGAAGGCAAGTCTCTTTGTCTTCTATTATCCAGTGAAATTAATGTTGCTTATTTTATAAATGTTCTGCTATCATCAGGTTCAGAAAGCTCACTTTTATTCTAAATATTTTTATTTTACCAATTGGTGTTGAGAAGTTTATCAATTTCATTGTTTTCCAGGAAATAGCTTCTGAGAACTAAAGATGAATCGATTACTTCCTTATAGCTTTATCCTCAGACCAGAAAAACAAACAACATTTTTTCTTTAATTTCCTTAAATATGCATTCAAATATGTAGTAGATGTGGCCCTGAGCAACTGTGACCTTTGTAAAATAAAATATACTTGCTACAAAGTTTATCCTTGTGGCAAGCATTCAGTTCAGAAGAATTAATGATATTGATACAAAGTGTATCCTTGTGGCAAGCATTCAGTTCAGAAGAATTAATGATATTGATACAAAGTGTATCCTTGTGGCAAGCATTCAGTTCAGAAGAAGTAATGATATCCATATCTGTTCAGTCCACCTCCAGAACTCTTTTTACTTTACAGGATGAAACTGTATCATTAAGACATCATCCACCACTGCATCCATCAGGGAGGTTTATTAAGGTAAGGATTCCTACACTAGGAACAAGCTTGAAAACAAGAGTCAAATGGTTTTCAAGCATAAAGCTTCTTCTTTTCTCAACTCTTTAAAAGTAATCTATATCTATCTCCATTAATGTGTGAAGATGAATGAGAGTAATACTTCACAGCTAGAACAAAAGCCACTTGAGCCTCTGCAAGGTTCCCTTTTGGTTGCAGAAAAACAGAAATAAGTGTGGACCTTTTGCCTTCCATCTGAGTCAGTTCTGACTATGTGTCATTCATATGATGTCACACTGTGTGTACAGCATCAGTGTTTCAGGACCACAAAGGAAGGTACAAATCTATTTGGATACCATCACATTGTCTCATGATAACCTCATCTAAAGGAATTACATTTATAACTGTGCAGTACCTATTTCAGTCCCTCTTCGTGCAGCATGCTTATTTCATTCACTTCATCGCTCTCCTAGGTGATAAACGAAGTGCACTCATACATAACTATAGGAAAGATTTGAAGAAAATAGTACATGCATGTAATCCAAATGCAATGTGTATTTTCAGTCTGTCCAAAGGGTTGAAGGATATTAACTTAGTTCTTAATATTTAATTTCTCAGGAAACCCACGTTTGAAATCGACCTTGGGATAAAAAAAAAAAAAAAAAAAAAAAAAAACATGTTTGCATTCTGAGGCTCTGACATTCATCTGACATTCATGATTGTAGGTATCATTAAAATGTGTTGATTACCAATGAAAGGCTGAGGCTATTTGGTCTGTTTTTCTTTCTTTTTGTATATTTTTATTGAAAATAGATCTTTTTCAAACACTATATTCTGATTACGTTTTCCTCTCCTCTAACATCTCCCAGTTCCTCCATGCCAGCCCTCCCAGAGGAATCCATACCTTTTCTGTTTCTCATTTTTAAAACCCAGGCATCTGAGGATTCTTTCAATCCTTGACTTTTAGGAAACTACTTTGAATAATGTCCATTGAGAATAAAGCACAGACAGAAAATTACCAAATATAATAAATATCCGTTTCTTTCACAAAGTTTCACAGACTTTGAACTTCCTGAGGGGAAGATATGTCTTTGTTTTGTAAATAAAATGGCAATTAGACTCTTAGATATTTTTAAGGGTAGAGCTGGCCACATCAAGAAGAGTAAGTCTATTAATGGAGGCTGAGCTGTTCAGCTCCTGCCCACTGAAGGGGTATAGAGAAGGGATGATAACTGAACTCAATCACATGATCAATGACATCATCAATCATACCTACACAATGCAACTCATATAAAAACTTCAGACCAGAGGATTGGATTTGGATCAGTGGCCTCTGCTCACTGATGGATTTATCAGTATATGGGAGCAGGGCACACACTGACTCCATGGAGACCAGCTCCTCTGCTCATAATCCTCCCAGACCTTTAGTTTGCATCTCTGACCCAGTTAATAATCTGCATCCTCTATAATGAAATAGCGATCAGAAGTCGAGTGACACAGAATTCTGTGGCCCATCCTGGTGAATTATCAAGTCTGACAGAAGATTGGGACATTTTGAATTTGTGACTGATCTTGTGGAGGCACGATTAGTTTGCAGACTCCTGAAATTAGTGATGAGTCTTTGAAATAAGGCAGCCTTGTGAGATCATGTGATCAACGTGAGTCTTTGCTGCCTCTTAGTAGTGTCAGAATTGGACTGAATCACAGGATACTCAAAGAACTGATGTCAGAATTGTATCAAGACACACAAAGGAAATCAAGCGGCATCCCAGGACATGTTGCATGCTTGTGGAAAAGTTTCTTTGATATGAACCTATGAGAAAAAATCAAATCTTGTAACACTAAGGTATACACTCTGTAAAAGAGTTATGCAGAACAAAACTAACATTTAAAATAGTCCTTAATTATGATGTAATCTTAGGAAAGTCGTTTAAGCTTAGAGGGTCTTTCTACACATCTTTAAAATAAGATGATTGATTACACTGGGTTTTGGAAGATCATTTTATGTGTCAATTTGGCTGGGCCACAGTACCAATATAGCTAGTCAACATGTCTACTAAGTGCTTTGAGTGACATTAAATGTATGGCTTAGGACATAGTTCTCCATAATGTGCACGGGCTTCCCCCAGTCATCTTAAGGCCTGAATAAAACAAAAGATTGCCCTCTGCTGGACAAAAAGGAGCAGGCACCAACTGGAACATAGTCATCATTAGTCTCGTCTTGGGCTCAAGCGCATACCTGGACTTGCCAGCATCCATAATTGCTTTGTCTCCCACCATGACTAGTGCACTACTTTGTGTTTGTTTCATGCATTAGATGAGAACATACATGAAGCCATTTGTAAATTTTAAAGCACTAGAAAACACAAGGGTGGCTGCTGGTTTGGTATATGTCATGCATAATGAACCTCACAGATGTAAACATTAATACTTACCAGTGTTCTCTGGATTACAGATAAATGGATAAAATATAGCAAAGAAGAAGCTGTAAGGTAAGAGGAGGTAGGAAGAGAAAGGTGCTAAATTTCGGTTCTTGACAAATGTAGTGTCTGTCATTGAGAGTCAGCTCTGGGTAGACAGGAACCTTAGCTTAGTTGCCTTAGCTCATTTATCTACCCAGCATGTGACACAACGCATTACACAGTTGTTGCCCAAATAGTCAAAGAGTAAATAACTTTTATCTATTTAATCAAGCAAAATGGTATGTTTTCATGAGTGATGAGACAGGAAGACTCCAATACCAGAGTTAAAAATAGAATACATTAGCACACTGCGTGGAGGGCTGGAAATACAAGTGTGTACTAAATCTGGCCATGCTTCAGCAGAGTTACATGTTAATAAATCAGAGTCCACATATCAGCCTGGCTGAAGCGAGGCCAAATGACTCATAGTCCTATGTGTTTGCGCATGTTCTCAACCAATACATGCAACAAACATGCAAACTAGGGAACTAGTCGTGGTGAGAGGGAGCACTCGTGGATGCTGGCTAATGGAGCTGGTGTACAAACCCACAGCGCGGCTTCACTCTAGAAGGCAATGAAGGGCTTTGCCTCCTTTGACCTTTGCTGAACTTTGCAAACTAGCAAGGCACAAACATAGCTCTGGGAAAAACCATTGCCACCACACAGAATGAGCACCTTTAAACCCCAAGACTGCAACAGATGTAAACATGTAGGTTCTCGGAACTGGGCTGCCATTTTACAGGTTAGTTGTCAGACCTCTAGATGACATTTCTTGTGGCATTCAACAGCTAGTCTGGATCTCATTAGCAGGCCTCACAATTTCAGGGATGGTGGTTTTAGTGGGCATGTATTTTCAGAATTGGCCAGGGAAGAATGTGGTTGCTTTCAAAACATTCTGAGTAAAGAGCTTCAGGCTGGGAAAGAAGGCGCAGGCTGCTAGCCTTCTTGGTATTTTGGGAAATATGTCATCATAATGATATTTCCAGGCTTCTCTGGATATGGCCAGTAAAGGAGAAACCATTAAGACAGCTGTCCTTAAATTAAAACAACAGAGGGATATTATTTTCTACTTATAAAATTGGAAACAAATTTTAAATTGAATGCCCAGTCTTACCAGGATCATACCCTTTCATTCAATACTGGAGAGTAGAAAACCACTTGGGCCCCAAAAAAGAAAAGTTTAACAAATTGCATAACCTTTGGAACATGTTATTCTCTAAGAATGTACCCCATGAAACTAATGGTCTGTGCACAGTTATAACTATTAATTTATGTTTAACTGGGTTAATTTTAGTGAAAAGTGTCTGACATTACCCACTAAAAATAATGTTGGAAAGATCATATATAATGATGTAAGAATTTCTCCATCATATATTGCCATTTAAAAGGCAGTCTACAGAGTACTACACACCAAATCAGTCTAGCCTTTTTATTTTCAAAAGCAAGCAAAATCACAGTCCAAGCATGTACAGTGAAGAAGAGACTAGGCTGCCTATTAAAATAGTCACAGCAGATGTCTTTAGGAAGTCACTTACAAGACTTCTCTTACTCACTTCTCTAGGCTCCTCTCACCAAATTTTCTATTATAAATATTACATCTTAAGTTAAAAAAAGAGCAGCAAAGAAACACATAGACAAAATGAAGATTTTTCTAGTAATACCTGAGCCACGTGGACAGTCCCATGTCTAAGGCTATTGGTTTAAAACTAGTTCTTTTAACCTGTGTGGTGCAGCATGCTGTGAAAAGTTTATACTGTACTCATTTCACAGGAATCACCTCCTGCCCCTGCTCTGCTAAGCCCCGGTTGGCATGAGGTCACTTGGCTCAAGTGGCTTGAGACATTTCACCAAATGTTAGCACACTGATGCTACCCTGAACGTGGGAGGTTTCCGTTCGTGAGCAGCAACCCACCAGGAGAGTAAAATCCAAAGCCAAGTCTACAGGGGAATAATTGAGGAACTCACGCATGATATATCCTACATCCATGACAGGCCACAAGAAGTAGGATGCATTTGGAAAGTCCTTAGCCTCTGTGGGGGGAGGGTGCTGATGTCATCAGCTCACAGTCTTTCCCACTAGTATCTTCTGTTGTCCTTAACTATGGACCAGAGTAGTCGCTGGTCTATTTGTACAATCATCATCTGGCTGGGTAGTCAATCTGAAATGCTTTCAAAGATTATTTGTGGAAAGCCTGGTTGGGTGTAGCGATTAGCTGTCCATCAAGTAAAATGCCACACTGGATGTTCCAGATCTCTTAGAACTATAAAAATGAGTGTCAAAATATGCATTTTCCACAAATGAATGAGTCAGAAGTCCTCACAAAAGTAGATTTAAACAAAGCCCCTACCAGTATTAGGACATGAGGGTAGAACCAGGCTAACAAAGCTGCTCTTGATTAAATTTCTTCAGTAGCAGAGTCAACCTTGCCCCAATGGGTGTTTTCAGTTATACACACTCTAGCACACTCTACACAACTGACGATGGCTAGAAGTTTGAGTACATGTTTCCAAGGAATATGTATTCTCCAAAGTCTTTCAACTATTGATAATCCTTTAAATCAACAGTGAGGCCACAGTGAACTCACTGTCCAGCCTATTATTCTTCCTCTCAGAGTTTTCAGGCACTTCATCAGCCCACCCTTTCCCAGACATACAAACAGTCAGAAAGTCACAGAGCACAGGACTTTGCTCTCTAGACCCACCTTGCTGTTGCTGGTCCTCCTGCACCTTCAGCGGACACGTGGACGAACTGGTGAGCAGGTGTCTGTCGTCTTTCCTTTGTGTTCTAGACATGGTGCCAACAATCTGACTGTGATTCTGGGACCACTAGCACATTTTGTCTTAACCAAACATCCAAAACTGTCTTCAGAAGTCACTTGGAAAGAACACAGAGGCGCGTGCAGATCTCGCCTTGGGTGTCAAACATTTACTCCTTGAAGAACATGCCAGAGTTTCTCCTGGTTAAGAATTCTGCAGTAAACATTTACCAGTGCTGCACCTCCTTCCTACAAAAATACCAATTTATTTGGCTGGAAACACGATTTAATTCTTAGTCGTGTTAGTTGATTAATAAGAATAAGAATTCTTAATTCTTATTTCAAAGTGCCCTGAAACTTTCTCCTTTTAGAAGGTACAAAAAGAAACGATGTCTCTCGGTGAAACTAGCTCTCTAGTTTAATTTTAGCCGTTTTCAATTCCTTCTCTCATGTAAAGTCCAATCCCTCTAGTATAGAGAGGACTGCTAGAGAAACGTACAAGCAAAGGGGGAAAGTGCTGCAGGATTAAATCAAGGTTAAATCTGCCTGGCTGGAGTTCGCTGCTGTGGCAGCTGAATGTGTACAGTTCTTAAGGGAGGCTGGAGGGGGAGGAGACTGAACTAGCTGATTAGCATACAGAGGCAGGCAAGAAATACCATTCTGATAGCTTTAGCGCAGTAACCAAAGCAGGGATTGTAAAGATGTCCTGACAGCACGGCAGTTAACCTCCTTACTTCTGCTGCGTTGTCATTAAAGCACAAGCCCAAAGCAGGGCTTGAGAGGCACAGATATTCTCGGGCACATGCGAATGGAAAACGGTACAGCTGGAGCTGGTCATGAGGTCATGGAAATGTACTGCTGGAACTCTCGGATTCCGTAAACAGTTCCGAGGCTCCAGGAGAGGACAGTGATGGGGCCGAAGTAACAATTTAGAGTTCTGCAAGAAAAATAAACGCACAAAACACTACCCGGAAACTTACCTTTGCTTCCCAGCACTGACAGTCTCCACGGCTGTCCCTGGGTTATAAGACAAGCCAGCTTGTGAGTTTGCTTGTCCTTGCGGGTCCATTACTGTTGGAAATCAAATCCCAAACTCCTTAGATTCAGTGAAGTCATGAACATTGTAGATCCTGCCTTGCAGCGTGACTCCTTGTAGATTTACAATGTAGGTAGTAGGCAGAGTTAAGGGAGCCGGAGTTGTCTGCAGGCTGGGGTCTCTGCTCATATTATGGACACTGGTACTAAACACTCTAATAAGGTTATTTCCTCATGATATCTGGGAGGCAGGGGGATTGTTCTCTCGTTTTGTTTTCTTCTTTCATCCTAAGGCAATTCACAATTTCCCAAGCATATTTTCATTTCTGAAAACACATGAAGTACAAACATTACTTCACCTTTGTAATTCCTGTGACTAATTAAAATGAAATTTTTGTATTATACTTTGGGTTTTATTTGATAAAACTTTCATAAAGATGTAGACTTGAAGAAGTGGATTCCTGGGCACAACAACCTAAGGTGTAAAGTTAAGTATGGAATCTACACACACGCACACCCATATGTTTGTGTGTGCACACCCGAAACACACGCTCACGCGTGCGCACACACATACACATGCATGAGACAATGCACACAATCACACATGTGTGCACACCCAAATGTGTGTGCATGAACACACACACATGCACACCCACACACATGTATTTCTTAATTCTCTGTTCCAGGCAATGAAGCAAAGCCTTCTTACACAGAGCTGGTTTTGCCTTCTTTGATAGACTCCAGCTTTCCTGAAGGTCTGTCTCAAGTGCTACAGTGTTAGAGAATAGGGCTGATGCCTGAGGACCCTCATGGTTCTTCTTTAGGTTACTCTGTGCGATCCCAGGCAGTGGTCCTATAATCCACACCAGGGATGCACCGGAGTTACCGTCCTGAGCTTTGAGTTACACTTGTAACTGCTCTTTTAAGGTCAGGTGTTCTAGGCTCCAGTGGAGTGAATCCAGCCTGGCTGAATCTTATTTGTGACAGGACAGAATAAAGCATGCCAAGGATGCAGAACAGGCATTTCCTTCACAGGCACCTCTTTCCCCCACTTTTTAGAAACGCCCACCAAGTTACTTCCCAGCAACTACGCTCTGCTCTACTTCTTGCTAGTGAGTAAAAGCAAGACACTGGCATGGAGAAGTTGCTCAGCTCAAGAAATAGGCAAATGACCATCGCCCTTGTTAGTTATAATTTGATTAAAATATATTGTAATCTCATAAAAGTCACTTTCCTTTTGTGTGACCTCCCCTCACTTCAAAGAATAACACTGATTGTATATGTGCATGTATGTGTGTGTCCAGTATGTGGGTACACATGCCCCTGCATGCATGTGTGTGTGTGTGTGTGTGTGTGTATGTGTGTGTGTGTGTGTCTATGTGTGTATGCAGACGTGTCTGTGTGTATATGTGTGTGTGGTATGTGGGTACACATGTCTATGCACGCATGCATGTGTGTGCGTGTGTATGCATGTGTGTGTCTGTGTGTAGCTCTTTCTGTGTGTGTGTGTGTGTGTGTGTGTGTGTCTGGTATGTGGGTACACCTGTCCATGCATGCATGTGTGGAGGCCAGACCTTGATTTCAAGTATCTTCTCTCAACAATGCCTACCACACATTTTGAAACAGTGTCTCTCAATGAACCTTAAGCCCACTGCATTGACCAGACTAGCTGTCCAGCAAGCCATAGAGTTCCATCTATCTCTGCCTCCAGGGCTGACATTATAGGTGTCTGGGCAGGACCAGGTGGAAATACAAACTCAAGATAAAATGTTTATATAGCAATCACTTTACCTGCTGTTAAGTCTCCCAGACCCCCACAAACTTTCTTATTTGAGCTCTTTCTTCTCTATCCAGTCCTTTCTTCCTTTCTAGAAACCTGCGTTTTTGTGCTCTCCAAAAAGTAGAGTGGAAAGATACATTGTTACAGGTAAGAGGCCTGTCAGCTGCTACTCTTAGGGGAGACACTTGGAAATTTGGCATCTTATGATTAGAGTTGACAATTCAGTTGAACAATCTAAATGGTATTGCACTCACTGGAGAATTCTCTCTTCTCAACTGAACCCTATTTACAAAGCAGAAATGCATTACACTTGACACTAGTCCTCAAGCAAGTTACTTGCTTGATTCACAGCTTGCCTTGTCTCAAATATATTTGCAATATCAAGTCTATGGATAAATGACTAGTTTTAGTTTTAGTTTAGTTTTGAGAATTTTATACAATAAGTTTTGATGATATCCACCCTCTCCCCCACCTTCTTTCAGATCCACTCCTTCCCTTCCTACCCAACTTGTTGTCCTCCCATTTTACCCCATCAAATCATGTTTGTGCTATCATATATACTGTTGGATATGTAGCTTTCCAGTGCAGCATGGTCAACTGAATGAAGGCAACCCTCTCCCGGCAGCCATAGCTGTCAGTAGTTCGTTTGCTAGGAGTGGGTCTTCATGCCCACCTTCTCCTATTGGTGCTCTCTGGCTTGAGGTTATTCTTCTGTGAGCTCATGTGTACACCTGTTCTGTCCAGAAGACACTCTTTCCTAGTCTCCATCCACCACCTCTGGCTCCTACAGTCTTTGGTGATATGTTACACGGACTACAAGCAACAACATGGAATTTCTCATTTCACCCTCAAAGGACAGGATAAAAAGATCCATAACAGATGACAACTGGAGAACCTGGTCTAGTCTGAATATTATCTCAAAACTATGGAATGTTTAAATGGCTATTATAGTTCAGGAATAATGAATTACAGCTAAGAATTTAAGCTTCTTGTTCATTTCAAATAACAGAACCCTTGTTCCTTTATGTAAGTCAATAGTAGTTCCTACTCCCAGATCATTCATCCTTAATATATTGAACAGAGATATTATGGATCTGAGTTTCAGGATCTTACAATGGTAAGTAATGTATAATAAATCAGCCATAAAAGAGGGATATGTCTAGCTAGAGTCATATTATTGCAAGTTACTCTAAGTTTTTAATCTCATAGAGTTTCCTAAGTAATATAGCTGACTGAATTTCTAACTGTTATACTCTGTGAAAACATGGTTGTACTAGACACAGGTTGAATATCTATTGTCCAGGGACACAGGAGGCTTCCCTGGCACTGCCTACTAATAAAAGGTACCTACTATTCAGAAATCTCCAATCCATTGAACAGCGACATTTCAGTCTTAGGTATCAAAAGCCTCATCTCACTCTATGGTCAAGGCAATGGCAGTTCAGAGTAATATCTATTCTTTGGCTGGTGAGTACTAGGTCTGGCTGATGCAGGGCTCCCTCTGGAGGTCAGCAAAACCCAAGGTTAGTGAGCTGAATCACCTCAGCCTCAGGGTACCTGAGAACCACAGGATTGCAAGTCGAATGTTTGCAAGTTTAGGCGATGTTTAGTCTGTATCTGCAGAGATGGGAAAGCTCCCTGGTCATCCTCCTAAGGGTGAAATCTGGGATTTAATGTTCCATAGCTGCACATTGTGTCTTTCTTTATTGAAGTCTATTTATTTATTTATTTATTTATTTATTTATTTAACTTATTAACTTTATATCCTGCTCACTGCCCCTCCTCCTAGTCACCCTCTCCCACAATCCTTCCCCCATGCCCCCTCCCCTTCTCCTCTGAGCAGGTGGTGGTGCCCCATGGGTATCCCCCCACCTCCCAACCCCCCACCCTCGGCATTTCAAGTCTCTTTGAGGTTAGGTGCTTCCTCTCCCACTGAGGGCAGGCAAAGCAGCTCAGGTAGAAGAACATATCTCACACACAGGCAACAGCTTCTGGGATAGCCCCCACTACAGTTGTTCAGGACCCACATGAAGGTCAAGCTACCTATGAGTGGGGAGGCCTAGCTGCAGCCAGCGTATGTTCTTTGGTTGGTGGTTCAGACTTTAAGAGCCCCAATAAAACAAAGTAAAACCAGAGTTCAGGAGGGAAAAAAAGCTGTTTTATTTTATTTTTTTAGGGAAAAATACACCCAAAGTACATTGATCCTTTTTCCATAATGTCCATCTTCCAGGAAGGATAAGCTGATCCCTGGAGTCTGAGTATTGTCTACAGGTGCTGGAGTCACTGACACCAAGATGAATGAAATGGATTGAGACAGAAAGAGCTTTTTACAGGTAAATATAGAAATAAACCTTCATAAAATCAAGCTTTTGTTACTTCATCTAGGTTTACATTAATGGGAAGAAATGCTAACTAGTATCTCCC
Source organism: Rhabdomys pumilio (assembly GCA_030674055.1). NCBI lineage: Eukaryota > Metazoa > Chordata > Mammalia > Rodentia > Muridae > Rhabdomys > Rhabdomys pumilio. Next base: position 45,829,181 of record JANHMN010000014.1, on the reverse strand, counting down.
ATCCTGTCATAACTACCTTCCTTGTTGTGTGATTTGGGTTTTCTGGGTCTATCTACTTTCTCTTCATTTTCTATTTCTACTTCTCCTCATATGCAGTTACTTTGATGATAACCCTGTTGCATTTAGAATGGTTGTAATGTATTAAAATTGAAAATAATTTGCATTCCTCCGGTGGCTAGTGTGGTTTTTCATATCCACGTTGGCCATTCACATTTCGTCTTTCGATAACTGTCTCATTAGCTCACTGCTTGATTGGGAACTTCCTTTCTTCCTGTTTATTTTGAGTTCTTTGTTCTAGATACGAATCCTCTATTGGCTGTGTAGCTAGCAAAGGTGTTCTCCCATTTTGAGTGTGCAAAATGAAAATGATGTTAAAAATTCATCGCACTCCAGTCAGAGGCGTAGTGCTTGAGAAAGCCAACAACACAGGCTGGCAAGGGTGTGGACAAAAGGAGCCGGCATGCATTGCTGGTGGGAATGGAAACTGGTTCAGCCACTGTGAACATCAATATGCAGCTTCCTCAGAAAAACTGAAAATAGATCTGCCCCGTGATCCATCTCTGCCATTCCTGAGTATTTACTGAAAGGAAACCAAGTCAACACATCTCAGAAATACCTGTAAACTGGTATCTGTTCACAATAACCAAGTGGTGGAAACAAACTATATACCCAACAACAGAAGAGTGGATAAAGAAATATATACGAATGTATTTTTGAGCATATGAAAATATACTCATATTTATTAGAGTTACCTAGGTTACATTATACTTATAATGTATATTAGTTAGGGTTACCATTGCTGTTATAAAACACCATGACCAAAAAAGCAAGTTGAGGAGGAAAGGGTATATTTGGCTTATAACTCCACATTGCTGTTCATCACTAAAGGAAGTCAAGATAAAAATTCAAACAGGGCAGGATCCTAGGGGCAGGAGCTGATGCAGGAGTGCTACTTACTTGCTTGTTCTGCCTGCTTTCTTATAGAACCCAGGATTACCAGCCCAGGGATGGCTCCACCCACAAGGATCTGGGCCCTCCCCCATTTATCACTAATTAAGAAAATGCTTAATCTCATGGAGGCATAGTCTTAACTAAGGCTCCTTTCTCACAGATGACTCTAGCTTCTATCAAGTCGACACACAAAATCAGCCAGTACAATTTAGGACTCCAGATTGACATGACCAGAGAAAAACCACTCCAGGATATATCACAATCAAAATGTCAAGAGTAAAAAGTGAAGAAACAACATAAAAAGATCTGGGGATAGTGTCAATTTGCCTATAAAAGTGAATATATTACAATAATATCACATTGCTTGTTGGGACTCTTAAAAAAGCCCTAGGTATACAATGATATATATCAAGCCTTGCAAGTAAATAACAGCCAAAACTACTCATAGCCAGCAAAGCTATCTCTTTAAAATGATTGAGAAAGCTGGGCACTGGTGCACACCTTTAATCCCAGCACCTGGGAGGCAGAGACAGACAAATCTCAAGGTCTGCCAAGTCTACAGAACAAGTTCCAGAACAGCCAAGGCTACACAGAGAAACCATGTCTCAAGGGAAAAAAGGCAAAACAAAATGAAACAGATAAAATTATGGAGAAATAAGAACATTTCAAATCAAGAGACAGTTTATGACAACTAAGCCAGCCCAGTGAAAAAAATACTAAAGGAATTCTATGCACAGAAAAGGGGGGAGGTAATCACATTCACAAGTGTACATAAATATACTTCATAAGAGGGATAGATAAACAAATGAAAATTGGGAGGGAACACCTCTTGTTCAGCACTCAAACCATAAAGCCCCTAGAACAAATAGGGGAAGAAGAAAGCTAACAATAATGCAATCAAATCAAACCAACAAAACTGCATAAATTAGCAATACAAACTGGACCTGATGGATTAAAACGGGAGAATAGAAAGTTGGGAGGTTAGGGGAGGGGTGGATCTAGAAGGAGTCAGGGGAGGGGTGGATCTAGGAGGAGTCAGGGGAGGGGTGAATCTGATCAAAACAAGTTGTATGAAATTCTTAAAGAATGAATACAGTTTAAGACAAAAATAAATAGATGAAAATTTCTTCAAAATGCATTCACGTTTTATATTAATATATGTACATTTTAATCGTTAGTCTTCCTGCCTCCACCTCCCAAGTGCTGGGCTTTTAAATATGTACCAAGTATAAATTCAATAATGTTTGATATTTGGCCTCACAGATTTTTCTAATTAGTGTCCTTAAGGTATTTTTGTGAAGTCAGAGACTTCAACTCCTTTCGCTTAGCTACTTGTGAGCTTGGTTTAACCACTTTAAATTCTCTGTGATAGAGTGCTTGTCTAACACACAAGAAGTTTTGTATTTGATTCCCATCCCTAAGTGGAGCTGGGAGAATCACTTAAATATATAGATGTAAGATATATGCCTCCATTGTCCCAAACCTCAAACAGTTTGGATAAACAGGAAAGAACCCCACAAGCAGAGGCTCAGAAGAAACTATCACCACCCTGAAAATAGATAAAGCAGAAGACTGTCCCAGGATGCCTAAGACATCAGAGGGACTCTGGGCCTGAATGAAGACACCCACAGAGCAGACTGGATGACACCCACAGTTGGAGTCAGCAAAGAAGTTTCTAAAGCCAGAAGTTCCCCTTTCTTCTGCTCACTGGACTTCCTTAACCAATCAGCTTGCTCTTAACCTTCTCCTCAAATGTTGATACTCCATCCCTGGAAATCCAGTGAGTCTTGAGAAGGGAGTTTTGAACTGGATAGTCATTGAAATAAAAATATTAAATTTGGCTACAGACACATAAAATTAGACCAATGCAAACCAAAGAGTGCTTTAATTTTTCAGCTGGACAGCAAGAGCAGGGGTTGTAAAAGAGAACTGAAAAAAAAAAACATAGCAAAGTAAAGATGTAGCCTTTTATTAGTCTTATTTGAGTTTTTCTGATGCACACTACTTTTTGACAGCACCTCACTAGAAAATAGGACACTTCTGAATCAGATATTGCTTGAAGCACCGATGTATGATTTGTGTACAACTGTACTAACCCAATATCAGTTCCTTTATCCCCATTCAGACTGAGCCTGAAGCTCTGGCATGTGGCTTCACATTCATGTTTTAAAGTATCTTGGGTGATTCTAACGGACATCCATGGTTTTAGCCCACAGGATAGGCATCTGATTAATTCATGCCGGGGGTTTGTCTCAGACTTGAGAATAGTCTCCACTTTATTCTGATTATGTCCTTGTCCTCAGGTGCTTTGCATCTCCTCCTCCTCCTCCTCTTCCTCCTCTTCTTCTTCCTCCTCCTCCTCTTCCTCTTCCTCCTCCTCTTCCTCCTCCTCCTCTTCTTCCTCCTCCTCTTCCTCTTCCTCTTCCTCCTCCTTCTCCTCTCCTCTTCCTTCTCCTTCTCCTCCTCTTCCTCCTTCTTCTCCTCTTCTTCCTTCTCCTCTTCCTTCTCCTTCTCCTCCTCTTCCTCCTCCTCCTCCTCTTCCTCCTCCTCCTCCTCTTCTTCCTCCTCTTCTTCCTCCTCCTCCTCTTCCTCCTCCTCCTCCTCTTCCTCCTCCTCCTCCTCCTCTTCTTCCTCCTCTTCTTCCTCCTCCTCCTCTTCCTCCTCCTTCTCCTCCTTCTTTTGCTGAAGAGTGTGTGACAGTCACATCAGTGACAGGGGAAAATCACCTGTATCAAAGCTGATTAGTTGCACTGCTTCCATTGTATTAAAGCAGATCAATTATGGGAGGAGGGCTCTACTGGAAAATTCCTGAGGCTGCCACAGCAGCAGCCTTAGACTATTATATGATTGGTACAAATTTCACACATTCACTCAGCAAACAGATATTAGGTACAAAATATATTCTAGAATCTGGAAATAAAAATGATGAATATGATGGCAAGCTTCCTAACGTTCAGGGCTTTGGTTTGGTTTGGTTTGGTTTGGTTTGGTTTGGTTTGGTTTGGTTTGGTTGGTTTTGTCATTCAAGAAATCAATGATTTCTTAGCCATCTGGAGTTTACTAGTTTGTAGCTTTGACATTTCAACTACTGTTTTCTAGACTTTGAAATTTGGTATCCTAATAATTTTTTTTAATGAGTGAGCTACCAATTCCTAGTTCTTCAACTTTACACAACCAAATGAAAGTCTTTTTAATACAGACATCAGCACATAGACCATCTTACTACAAAGAGTCAAGTTTTGTGGAAGAGGCTGCAAACCTTAAAATTTAGAACCAGATTGTTATTTATCTGCATCTCTGTCACAGGATATGTATTGTTCTCCAAATAAATGCTGGAACATGTTAAAAGTCACACTGGTAGCCAATATGTAGAAGCAGGACCAAACTTGTCTCTCTAGGAGCCTCTTGAGACACCAACAAGAAAATGCACTTAATGAGGTTTTCCATATAAGAAAGATAACTAACTCCTGAAAGAGAGGAAATGAATAGGGTCAGCCCTAAGATTACTCTCCTTAATGTCTTAAGAGCAGCTCAAGTCTACAGAAAAGGGAGGAGACCCATGCAGATCTAGGAATACTTTGGGATGATTGAGCTAAATGCTCAGAATGAGCAAGGTTATAGGTTATAGGTTATAGAACAGTGGCCAGGAAGGAGCTGTGTAGATAGATCTGTCTGAACACCTGCAATCTCTGACTTCACAGCAGGAAACTAGGCCAGAAATACAGTCACTTGGAACAGGGAGAAGTTGGGATGCCTGGCAATCACACAGGGTCAGAATAGTGCTTGTATCCAGAATTCACAATGAGGAACCTCATGATTCCTAATTCTAAAAATAAACAGAGCATCAGTGAACTGTTAGATGACTCTACTGGTGATATATATGTGTGTGTGTGTGTGTGTGTGTGTGTGTGTGTGTGTGTGTGTGTGT